>CALYLW010001001.1:259934-409934 GCA_944989445.1 Ampullaceana balthica | reverse complement strand
TAAGATGAGACGAACTTAACATAAAATGTTTCCCGTGGCTGAATTATGAAGATTAATTAGATATCTTCAAAATGATTAGTTAACTGTCTGTCCTTTCTTTCTTTGAAACCGCTTATGGTAAGAAGTAGCACAAAATGTTATAGTTTTGGGACCACATGTTTGCTAAAGTTAAACAGGATGTGTTGATTTTTCTTCTCTTTTGTGGTGGTTTGGGGTATGGGGATATTTGAATAGTGGAAACCATTGAATTAAGTCTTAAGGAAGTTTGCTTTTGAGTTTCCCAATGAAATTGTAACCGACATAAACTAAATGGATATAGCACTTCCATTGTTTAATATCTTGCTACCAGTTCAGATTCTTAAGTTTTTAATAGTCACGATCAGAAAAAAAACACACCACACACACACACACACACACACAGAGACACACACCACACACACACACGCGCGCACACAGCACACACACACACCACAGACAATCACACACACACAATCACAATGCACAACACTTTTTTGACTATTTAAAAGAGAAGATTTAGGTTTACGACGCGGTAAATTCATGCAAAAAATTTAATAAGTTATATACATGTGCATAGAATATAAATTCGCATTAAGAAACTCTGGAAAATAAAATCAGGCTTTCTTAAAATGAAAAAGATACAAGAAAGGACACAGATCGATTAAAATGTAATTGATACCATCTATGAAGAACCGCATTTCTCACTTACCCCGTAACCAAAATATCTTAAGTACTTTGTAAAAGATGCAATAACTCATCAACAACAAATTTAGAAAAACTAAATATTTGAAACTGTTATCTTATGGATGCCTTAACACCTTATACCTAATTTTTTATTAATAATATAATATAATAAAAATTATGGGGTACTAGGATAAATTTGTTCGGTAACCATTTTGTGTCATCTAATTCATGTATAATTGCAGTCGTTCCCCAGAGCTTAACAGTTTCATTACAACACGTAACATCATCGAATGCTACCTGCGTTTGATAAGAAGATTACATATAAACAATATCCACAATGGAACATCAGTGCAAGGAGTATGGTCGAGACAACTACCATAGTTATAGGAAGGACAAGGCATCTAATCAGTTCTTATGTCTCTCTCTTCATTAACGGAGAGAGGTCGAATATGTTGTAGAGTTTTATGCGATAATTTCAATAGTAAATATGTGATATTTGATATAATAAAGTAACCATTTCTTTTGAAAAAAGAAACACCATACTGATGAGATGTCTCACACTATGATAGCACTCAAAGCAGTAGTTCAAATGATGGATTTCTATTTTGGATAACTGGAACAATTTTGTAAAGCGTAAGCCAGAAATTTAATGAGCCTATAAATATTACATTCATCGTTAAATTATAATATTATTTCGTTCGTATTATATCCTTCGATTATATTAGCATTCAAGATTACATCTGAAAATTGGATTATAGGACCAGGGATGGTTTAAATCTGAGCGGGTGCTGGGCTTGGGTGTATTAGAGAGAACAGATAGCGATCAAGGGACTGCTCATCACAGTGTGGACACATGAAAGGGTCACGTGACTATTGAATGGTGAGTTTGTGGTGGTGCTAGATGGGATGTGGACCTAGATGCATAATGCGTAGTTGAAAGAATGATAGGAGAACGTCTTAAAGTCAGGTGCCGACTCAGTCGCGAGTTACCCATAAAGTAGTAAGGTCGGCGGAAGAAGATACGTCGGACATCGTGCAGCGATGGAAAAGTGGGGAGAATTTTGCGGACTGTGACTTCTTTATTCGAGGGGAAAAGGTCGGACACTGGGAGGCTGATGGAGAGGGCATTTGAGGGCGAGACGGAGGGTCGACGGAGATGGAGACCGAGAGTGCAGTACACATGTGAAGCAGCTAGAATGATGAGAAATAAAGCAGAAGAGTTTATGTTGACATTGTAGACGTCTTGGTGATGTTGAGGTTGAGCAGGGAGACAAGTGTGGCGACGATCTTTACATAGTTAACTAATAAAGCTAATGAAGATTACAGCTAACTCACATTTTCGGAAAATAAAACCGAATAACAGCAATTGTGTCTGTATATAAAATTGAGATCTAAAACTTTAATAAAAATGCTTATCATAGCACAATCTTTGTGTCGTAAAAGAGTTGTTATATAATGTTAAGGAATAACAAAAATAAACACAGAAAGGAAAAAAGAGAAAATTCACCCAGGGAATCTAACCCAGCTCGTAGCACTAATAAATCTCATTGGAACTAATTTTTATTACAAAATTTTCAGCTGAAAAAAAAAGAATAGGGGCTGTCCGCAAGAAACGTCCCGCTATTTTTACATTTTTTAACTCTCCCCCTGTCACAAACTGTCACAAATCTCGGACCCCCCCCTAAATACGTCACACTTTCGAAAAAAATTGTGTTTTTTATTAACAACATAATTAAATTTAATAAAACAGCATAACGTCACACATGGCAAGACCCCCTCCCCTGGCACAAACTGTCACACTTTGTTACACCCCCTCAACCCCCTTTGGGCGCCCCTTAGTGAAAGTACTATATATTTAAGTGCATAATACACAGGTTGTAATAACAGGAGAAATACGTTGAAAGGAATTGTCTTTAATGAAAGAAACTATTGACCGTTCTTTCAGGGAGAAACGTTGCATTAAAACAACTGCGATGCAGACTCTTCGTGTCAAACGTCTAATACTACAGCAACAGCTATTAAAGCAGTTGACGGTAAAACCTCTGCTGTATCTTCGAGCGACACTGCATGTGTACAAGTTCATTCGATACCAATCCAAGCTGGAATGTAACGTTTGGCCTATCACATGTACTCACTACGATACTTTTATATAACCACATGGTAACATGTAAGTGTTTATCTAGTATTAATGCGGCAATAATCCATATGAACAATTACAATAATTAATCGTGCGCTAAGCTATTTAGGTATTAATAAATATCCAAAGCCGTGTGGTAATCTAATTTGTGGACTGAGTTTAAATTATCATTCCATTATTTACAAAACACAAAAAAGCCAGTATTGATTTACATCTCTCTCTACTGAAATCAATATACGGTAATATGCAACGCCCTGAAAAAATAAATAAATTATACATATTTTATATTGTTTAAAAACATATCTTATTTTTTCGTTAAAGAGTCAAACGCTCTATAATCAAAGAAATTTAAAAAAAATTATTAGGGCCGTTATCGATTAATTTAAATTTAATCGTTACTTTGGAAAAGTTATCGATTAATTAATCGATAATTTCGAGTAAAGCCAAAAATAGAAATTTATGACGTCATTAAACTGAAAATTTCAAGGGAAGTAACAAAAACAGGTAATGACCTTTCTAATAATTTTTCTTGAGTTATATCCCTGTTTCCCTGAACTGTGGTACTGTCAGCCATTTTTGCACGTTTTTATTAACTTGCTTTCGTTCCTGTCTGTCCACAATTTTTAAAAGTTTTTGCCGGTCCACATAGCTAATAAAATTAAAAAAATAAATATTACGCGTAGATGTTTGTACGTAAAAAAATATTATATAAATTATATTATTTATTAATAATTAATTATTTATTTACTAAAAGTTTTAAAAAATTATTATAAATATTTTCTAAAAATTTAATCGATTTGTATCGATGAAAATTTTTTAAACGATATTTAATCGATAAAATTTTTAACGATTAAATCGAGAAATTAATCGATAATTTTCCGCAGCCCCAATAATTATTATATTAGATCAAATAAAAATGTTTGCAAAATACAACTGTATCTCAATGAGAAGTTTGCATTTCTCACAGCTTCAGGTTGCATCGGGCTTGTGTCTACGATTGTATAAGTTTAGTATCGAGATTTCAATTCCAGCGGAACAGTTTTTCGATACCAGATAACAGTACTACATCGATTTCGTTATACGATGTAACTGTGACAGAGGGAGAGAATATCATTCCTGTAAATGGACTGAGGATAAGATTGAATAAGAAAACCCGTTCTAGCGATGTGTGAGGTCGAGCTTATGGAGGTATTGGTCATTTAAGCTTTTTTTTAAAATAGACTTTACATTTAAATAACTATTCTGTTTTATTCTGAGAGACGTTAAGAAAATAACAAGATAATTTAGTTTTAGGATGTGGACGTCCATAAATGACGTCACGCACCTAGTCACACTTTTGTGACGATGCGTGACGACGGGGGAGGGAGGGGGGTTGAAATAATGGGACGTCACATCAAATGGGTAACTTTAAATAAAACTTCCACTGAATATTTGATCGCTTACAATTTATTTAATGACTTTTTATCAGTGCTTCTCAATGTGCCGGTCGGTAGGTCATCAGACGCTGGTTGGCGATAAGCTATCAAGACACGAAAATTAAAAACTAATTATAAATCCTTAAGTTGAAAACCACAAGATAACGTATGAAATTGTTACACTGCGTCGTTTGATGTGACATCAAAGCATGTGTGATGTAACCACAGCTCCGTTTGGTTCTCTCATGGCAGAGTCGTCGATTTTTGTTGCCAAAATATACAAGTTATATGTGTGTGTTAAGCATCCAGACTCTAGGTCCTGCTCACATGACTCGGGATTAGGGGGAGCGTCGTTAGCGAAAAGTGCAACTGATGAATTTTTACAAGCATGACAAGTGTCTAAAAATGATCTAAATAGGATATATGTGTAGATATTTTAAGTCAAAACGACACGGAATATCCTTTTTCTTCTTTAAAAGGGAGAGGGGGGGAGGGAATCTATTTGAAAAGAATTAAAAACGTTTTAATTTTGATATAATTGTTTGATTGGTTTTTGGTCAAACGCCCCTGGCCATTCTAGTCTTCTAGATCAGTGCTTCTCAAAGTGGTGGTCCGCGGACCGTGCCGGTCCGTGGCCATCCGCTGCCGTCCACAGTGTCTAATCAAAAAAGGACCAGAAAAAATTGTCAGTGCATGGAAAATAGTGCACTGTTCCCTGTGCAATGAAAAATTCCTGCCGGTCCGCCATACTAAAAAGTTTGAGAAGCACTGTTCTAGATATAATGAGTAAAATGAGCCCATTTAAAATTAGTCAACATATTCATTAATTTTATTGAATGCATCAAATTCTTGACATCGAAATTCGAGAGGAGCAAAAACAACTTTTCTTCTTAGCTCAGTTTTTAAGGCATTAATTTTAAATATCACAGAAAGGATACTTGTAACAGACAAGTCATGTGGATTAAGATTATTGTCACTCGTGTCAATATAAAATGAAAGTAGGGTAGATGTAGGTGCTCTTCGTATAGTACGTAGGCAAGAAATCTACATAGTTGTCAAATTTTAAAAAAAATGCATTTTCTGGAAAGGAACCGATTCAATAATGGGCATATTTTCCAAGCGTACACGTACACATGACGTATTTTAATATATCTAGTGGATTGCAGCGGATATTATATGTCCCAAATGAGTCTGCATTACCCCAAGAATTCCCTTTTTGACCCCAGATGAGGTTAGTTACCTCCGTTCGCCCACTCTTTCATACGGGATGCCCGTCAGTCAATTGAGGGATTTTTTAAAAATAAATTTTAAAAATGTTATTTTAAATTACTTGTTTCCTAAACAAAGACGTTAACCGTGATGATTAATAGTCAATGTTTAATTTGTATGCATTAAAATAAAATATAATCTAAGGATGTTAACACAGTTTGTTTTCTGAAGACTGGGTTAAACATGTTTTTAAAAATGCTTCATGCGGGTTACGATATTACAATTTAGAACTTCACTAAATAAATAATAAATACTTAAATGACAATGAAAGTGATGAAACATACTTATTTTCAAATAGAAAATAATTGTGTTTTTTTTTGTTTGGGGGGGCAAAGATTTGTGACATATTTTTAGAGGGGGGACTAAGTTTTTGTGACGACGCGTGACGAGGGGGGGGAGGGGGTAAAAATCAGCAAAAATCGTGTGTGACGTCATTTATGGACGGCCCATGCTCTGTATGGTAGCGTGATAACATTGAATTTATTTAAATGCTATTTTAAATTATCTTATCTTATCTGTTTACAGACGCTCCTTCTATACAGAAGATTATTGCGTCCTACGCTTATCTATGGTTTGTGTTTAGTCCTGCATTTTTATTAGAGATTTAAATGTTGATAAAGTGTTGGTTTTCCTGGATTCTTCAGGCAACCCATTCCACGCCCGAATTCCGGACGGGAAGAAGGAAAACTTGTATGTGTTTGTTCTTGCATACGGAATAAGAAAGGTGTTTTTATCCTTATGTCTATCTGAGGGTTGTATTAAGTTATCTTTGTGTTGTATTTCTAAATTAGAATTAATTGCTTTATGTATGATTACTACTTTGCTCTTGGTTCTTCTATCCTCTAGTGTTTCAAGGTTTAATGATTTAACTAATGGTGTTACTCTTGTCAGTTTCGAATATTCTCCAGTAATGAATCTGGCAGCTCTTTTTTGAATTTGTTCTAGTTTATCAATGTTTTCTTTGGTGGATGGGTCCCATACAGAAGATGCATATTCTAGTGCAGGTCTCACCAAAGTGAGGTAGCATTTTAGTTTTATATCTCTATTACATTTGTTAAAGTTCCTTTTTATAAAGCCTAAGGTTTTGTTTGATTTTTTAATAACTTCATTGACATGGGGATTCCATGATAGTTTCTCATTTATTAAGACTCCTAAGTATTTTGCATCTTTAGTTTGGGTCAGTTCTTTTCCATGAATGTAATATTTTGAATTTATTTGTTTCTTTTTCTTTGTTACTCTTAACAGTTGACACTTTTCTGGATGGAAAGACATACTCCAGTTAGTTTCCCATTTTATCAATTCATCTAAGTCTTTTTGTAAAATTTTGCTATCTTGTTCTGATTTAATTGTTCTATAGATTATACAATCATCAGCAAATAGCCTAACTTTTGTACCTGTTGAGATGTTGTTGGGTAAATCATTTATATAAATTAAAAAGAGTAAGGGACCTAGCACAGTTCCTTGTGGAACTCCTGAGTTAACCTTTATTGGTGCAGATTTAGATCCATTAATTATTACAGTTTGCTCCCTGCCCAAAAGGAAGTCTTGGATCCAGTGATGTAAGGAACCTGAGATTCCAAAGTAGTTAAGTTTTTTAAGTAAACTAAGGTGGTGAACTTTGTCAAATGCTTTTGAGAAGTCTAGTAATATTGTATCTATTTGATCATTTTTGTCCAAGCCTTTTGATAGTTCATCTATTAAACCTATTAATTGTGTTTCACATGATCTGTTTTTTCTAAAGCCGTGTTGATGTGGGCATAGGGCATTATATTTGTCAAGGTGGTTAACTATTCTACTATATATTATGTGTTCTAGTAATTTACAGGTGATACTAGTAAGTGATACAGGCCTGTAATTACCAGGGTCTGATTTATCCCCTTTCTTAAAGAGTGGACTTACATTAGCTAATTTCCAATCCTGGGGCACTTTACCCTGGTTTAGAGAGGCTTGAAAGAGAACTACAAGGATTGGGGACAGTTCATTGCTTAGTTCTTTTAATAATCTTGCAGGCAAATCATCTGGGCCAGTAGCTTTGTTTATTTTTAAGTTTTTTAGGAGTGAATGTATACCTATCTCATCTACAGTTATGTTACCTATTTCCTCCATTTTATTTAAATTTATTAAAACTTCCTTGTCGCCTGAGGCAGAAAAAGATGATGCAAAATATGTGTTAAGGATATTAGCTTTAGTTTCATTATCATTATAGGTTTTATTATTTGAGCCTTTTAGTGTGGCTATTCCTGAAGGTTCCATTTTTTTAGATTTGATAAAGGACCATAAGTTTTTATTGTTATCTTTGGTAATTACATTGTTTATATATTCATTTTGGAGGTTCCGACTAAGTTTTTGTGTCAAGTGTTTAATCTTTAAGTATTTTTTGTGTATCCTATATGAATTGGTAGCTTTATATTTCTTAAATAAGTTCTCTTTTAGTTTGCATAGCTTTTTCAATCTAGAATTGAACCAGCATTTGTTAATTTTATTTGATGTTAGTTTTGTTGGAACATTCTCATCCATTATAGTTTTTAGATTTGTTTTTATATCTTTCCAAATTTCTTCTACTGGGCTATTTGTGTTAAATTTACTTAGGAAAGTTTGTTGGAAGTTAGCCGCTGATTGGTGTAGTTTTATTGAATTACATTTATTCCAAAGATAGATTATTCTTCTAGGTATCTTATTAATTTTAGTTTTTATTGTATTGGTGACCCTAACAATATCATGGTCGGACAGTCCTGGAATTATTTTATAGTCTAACACTAGTCCTGGTCTATTTGTTAGGAATAAATCTAGTGTTTTATTTTTCCTTGTTGCTGTTTTTACTATCTGTTCTAGGTTTATGTTGTTTATAGTGTCTAGGAAGTGTTCATTAATTTCTTTGTTAGTTTGATGGTTATCAATTGTATAATTTTTCCAATTTATATCTGGAAGATTAAAGTCCCCCATAATCCATAGAACTGCATTTTTATTATTCTCTTTTATGAAAGTTAATTGACTACAAAGATTGTTCATGTATTCTGGGTTTGTATTCGGAGGTCTATATATACTGCCTACAATAAGTGGGGATGAGTTTGGTGTAATTATTTTACAATAAATAGACTCTATATTAAAATTTTGCTGTGTAGTAATTTCTTCAGCTATGAATTAAATTAGGTTATACAATATATTGTATTGGCTTTATTACTTTATTCAATACGACAATCAAAATCTAGAAGAAGTATTAACTTACTAAGCTATTTAATATGTTTTTAAAAAAAATCATTCTCGACTAATAATAACGATAATAATAATAATAATAAATTGATAATTTATATAGCGCTGTATCCCAGTAAAGAACTGGGCTCATGGCGCTTTACATGAATGTATTGACATACATATAAGTAATAAATTAGCATTCATACCATAACAACCACATTAATTACAGTAAGTGATACAGTACATGACACACAAAATTGGGCAGATTTGTGTTACCAATAGGACAATAAATTTGAATAAATCTAGGAAAAAATTCATATTTCGAAACTAAATTTAAAATATTTTCTCATTATTGTAACACATTGGTTGTTGTTATTTTCTTTATATTTTGGTAACATCCTAGCTAAAAAAATGGTCAAATATGTTTCATGCTTTTTATAGTTAGTTCCTAAATGAAAGAAAAAATATCACATTTTTATCTAGCGACAGTAATTTTGAAATTCACCCGTATTTTCTGTATGATTTCCAATCTATGATTGTTAGGTTATCACTGTTTCTCAAGTTTAGTATGTGACTGACTTTAGTAAACATATTTTTGCAATGAGATACCAATATATATTGTTTGTTTTAAATACCTGCCACAGAGTGTGTTCCTGGATCTTGGGGCCTAGACTGTAATAATATATGTGGAGACCTTTGTGCTTCACAGTGTCACGTGGAGATGGGCTCGTGTTCAGTTTGCATTGATTTTGACGATCCACCGAACTGTCACACAGGTACATCTACTAGAATTCTAAGCTTAATTTTCGATGCACGTTCACAGTACTTAATACTAGACGCCCCGCGGCGTAGCATACGCCGCAGACTTGCTCATGGAAAGTGTAAATAAAGTGGCGGCGAAAGAACGGACACAAACTACAGCACGAAGAAATCAAAACAACGCGATTGAACGTCGGTGGGGAGGGGGGGGGGAGGGGGTAACTGCCAACTCATTGTTGGTTTCGAGACATTGGCAGGCGAAATTCGGTACACCCCTAACTTCTATGAAGTCAGTTATATAACGTTAATCGGTTTAAAATCGGATTTACATAATCGATAAAGGGATTTCCAAAACAAAAACTAAAAAAGCAAACAAACCAACACGCAATTAACAACCCTAAATGTGACTAACCCTCGCTAGGGTCGCCCAATCACTATTTATGTTAAAAGGATGGTAGTAATAAATGGGAGGTGGGTAAAACAATCTCAGTGTTTATGTCTTTACGTTTACTCGCTTTTTTATTTACTTAGTGCTGCTTTTTGTGTCTGTACTCTCATCCCCCCATCTGTCCTTTGCACTGTCTATGATGAGCAAGTCTGTGGCGTATGCTATGCCGCGAGTCTCTCCATTCTTTTACAGTCGTTTGCCCAAACCCGCCCCATTTTGACAACTGTGTCTTTCAGGAAGTCTTCACCCGTCACTAAATCATTAGCGGCGTATGCTACGCCATGGATCAGCTAGTGTTGGCAATAAAGGGGTAAAATAACGGGGACAAACAGACATTGTAAAAAATTTAAAAAAACAAAAAAAACAATGTTATCGCTGGGGCTTGAACCCAGCGAGGGTCATTCGTCACGCTCGGTTGCACATATTTGCGTGGTTTCTCGCATGGTCCCACGAAGAGAATTATATATATACTAGACGCCCCGCGGCGTAGCATACGTCGCAGACTTGATCATGGAGAGTGCAAAGAAAGGGGAGAAATAACGGACACAAACTACAGCACGGAAAAATCAAAACAACGCGAGTGAACGACGGTGTGGGACTGCCAACTCATTGTTGGTTTCGAGACGTTTGCAGGCAAAATTCGGTACACCCCTAACATCTATGAAGTCAGCTATAAAACGATAATCAGTTTAAAATCATAGTTACATAATCGATAATCGGTTTAAAAAAAAATCAACAACATGCAATTAACAACCCTAAACATGACTAACCCTCGCTAGGGTCGGTGAATCAGAGTTTATGTTTAAGGGATGGTAGTATTAAATGGGAGGCGGGTAACAACAACCTCAGTTTGCTTGTCTCCATGTTTACTCACTATTTCTTACTTACTTTGTGCTGCTTTTTGTGTCTTTATTCTCACCCCCCATCCGTTCTTTGCACTGTCTATTATGAGCAAGTCTGCGGCGTATGTTACGCCGCGGGTCTCTTCAGAGTTCCTTCTTTTCATTCACTCACAGTCGTTTGCCCAAACCCATCCCATTTTGACAACTGTGTCTTTCAGAAAGTCTTCACCCGTCACTCTATCATCAGTGGCGTATGCTACGCCGCGGGTCAGCTAGTGTTGGCAATAAAGGGTTAAAAGAACGGGCACATGCAGATATTTTTAAAAATTAAAAAAAAACAATGTTTTCGCTGGGGCTTGAACCCAAGACCATCGACGTATGAGGCGGACGTGATAACCAGTACACTACGAATCTCAAATTTACTGTGAATGAAACAATGCAAGTGAACGCAAGTGCATTGTTGCCACCCACTCCCACCCCCTTTTTTTCATTTCATCCCACCAGGCTTGCCAACAGTGTTTAGTTGACCCGAGCGAGGGTCATTCGTCACGCTCGGTTGCACATACTTTCAGCTTGCTTGCCTGGCATGGTCCCATGAAGAGAATTATATATATATATATATATATATATATATATATTATATATATATATATATATATATATATATATAATATATATATATATATATATATATATATATATATATATATTGAGACGTAATACGCAAAAACCTTAGTAATGAAATTAAGCATGTTCAAAATGAGCGACACACATTTAAAAGATCACAATAAAAGGTGTTCATCGTTTGTCAATTAAACGAATGCTCAAATTATTTTTCCCCTATACTGTGATTTAATGATAACCTATTCAACATGTAATTGAAATAACTCACAAAAAAGCAATATATATATATATCAAATCAATTTCATTTTAATAACAGTTTAAAACAAAACAATTGTCATTCATTAAAAAATATTTTTTTACCAATCAGGCTGTCCTACTGGCTATTTTGGATATGACTGTTCACAAAAATGTCCTCAAACCTGTAAAGAACTGAAATGCGATTCTAGCAATGGTCATTGTTTCCGTTGCATCGATGGATATCGGGGTCTATCTTGTGAACAAGGTATGCATCAAGTTTACAGCTCATTCTATTTACTATCTGGTAGTTTTGGATGGCTGCGGGATTTATTGAGCGTCAATTTTAAAATTGTGGTTTGAAATTAAAGAGTAAATTAAACAAAAACACACACAAGCAATTTTTTAAATTTTAGTTTTAAAAAGTTTAAAACTAACATCATCACCGGTTAAAATAAGCCAGTTAATCTTGGTGGGAAACTCTTTTAATAGAGAGGAATACACTGAATACCAGCTCGAAATCATCTCAGGTAAGCTGTATGCATAAAGTGAAGATTCATAAATTTCCCAGTGCCAAGCTGTGTCCTTCACGCTAAAATTTCATTCAGCACATCAAAAGTATGAAGATACGAGATTGGTAAACTTTAGATCGAGCTTTATTTGCACTATCCACTTTAACACAAATTAACAGCAGTGTTGGCGATAAAGTTTAATATTGAAAAATAGAGAATTTTTTTTTAAAAGCAATTACTTGTTATTTCGATTACTCCATTTCGTAGTTAGGCTAAACTAAAACTTTTTGGACATAATTTATATAAAAAAATTTTTTTGGTCAAAAGTATGATTTTATATCCCATTTAAAGAAAAATGAATCAGTTAGCCATTAATTGAAATTCAACTGCAGAAGACAGTTCACCAAAACCTCCTAATAATGTATTATACGTGTTTTATACATTATTCAAATTTGACTTTAACCGCCTCTACTTAGATTAGATTGTAAGTACATTAACCAAATAGCCTCACTATGCCTGGTAGAAAGAAGGGTCAGTAAAACGAATCAAGGCGTGGATGAAAGGCATATCTTGCAATAGTTGGCAACATGAAAGAGTTTGAAGTCATTCATTTCTCATATTAAATGCGGATCACATATAGTATGTTAATGATACATGCATAATTTATGAAGAGCTCAAGGGAAGAAACGGGTATGTCACATTTTTTGTGGTTTTGAGATATTAAAGTCGTAAAGTTCAAAATTATACAGATTTCTTATAAATTAACTAAATAGATTTTAAGTTTTAATAGTTTCAGATACATAATATTTTCATAAACATCATTCAGAACATTCTATTTTTTATCATCAGATACAGGGGATAGCTAAAACAAATTCAAAAATTTCACATAGCTGTTTCTACCCTTGAGGTCTTCCTTTATCCATTCACTGTCAGGTGTATGTTTTATTAATCTGGACTAATTTAGCTGTAAGCATTGATAATAATGGGCTTGCATGCCAAGCTCTAAAATCGAAAGTTTTTATGCATCCAGTAGCTTCAGCTATTTTTAAAATACTGGGGTCTGAAATATCACAGCTGATGATAATTAAACAGGAACAAAAACACGGAATACAGAAAGAAACAAGGCAAATGACACTCTTAATGTTCCAATTAGATAACTACATACATCTTTTAATATGCCTTGTACATATCTTAGTATTAAATTATACATACATTTTTTTCGATAAAATTTGCTATTACGTCTAATACCATTTGAAACTCATTCTATTCTTAAAGCTCTTTCAAAGGAAGTGGAAGAAGAAATGAAATCCTTAAGAACTGGTTTTGGCGTTGGACTTGGTTTCTCAATTGTAGTTATTATCTCCCTTTTTTGTGTGATGTGTTACCTTATTTGTAGAGGGAGACAAGCGCTGAAACGAGCAAAGGCCCTGCCAGGTAACACCCAAATAGAAAGCATAACTCATGGTGCAAGTGGAACAGTGGACAGCCAGGGTTACACAACGTATGTAATCAGAGTTAAAGGTAAATAACAGTTATTTGCCTACAAATGTAGTACAAATTACTCTTATTTAGTATTATTATAGGTTTAAACCCTTCAACAAGATTAGTTGTCTTAGAGCAGCCAATTATATGCTTATACAAATTTTCTTGCTGAGTAAAACAATCCATACATTCTAATTAAAAAACAATTAAATTAAAAAAATCAAACTATTTCAAACTATTCAAGAATGTTAAATGGAGACATAAGGAATTGGGGGTATTATTTATAATTGAACTAAGCAATTTTCTTGACATCCTGTATTTTATTACATTTTAAAATACATAACAACATTTTATTCACTTCTTTAATCGAATTACCATTTCTTTTTTTTTATTCTTAAGGCTTATGGAAAATTAGGGTTTACCTACACAATTAAAATGTTTTTATTTCTCTCCAAACTAAGCTCATATTTTTTAAATTTTAATCTCAAGGCTCTACTGCTGTTTTTTTTTAAATTAATAAATTCACTATTTATTTCAGCGGGGCACTATTCAGGATTGCTGAGCCCAAATACCACAATTAACGGTGATGGAGATGTTACCCAACCACCACATACCTACATTAATGATACGCCTAGAACATACAGCCAAATTGCCGATTGTTAGTGAATATGTGAGCAGAGATAAAAGTATAAACCGAACATATAATTAATTACCTTGCAAATGAGGATAATGCAAGCGTTTTGTTATAATATTCTAGATCAATCGTATGCGTTTAGAGGAGAGATTTCGGATATTAAATATATACCAATCAAAGATAAAAGACTTTTATTTTGTTGAAGAATAAAAAGCTAAAATTTAAAGTGTGTAATAGTTAAAGATTTAATTTAAATAAACTAAAATTATTCACACACAATTAACAAAGCCAAATAATGGAGGCTCAATGACTCAATTCAACCGCTAAAATATGTTGTTCTTAAATGAATAAACATATTTTATTGTTTTTAGTATGTAAATAAAAAAAACTATTTTAAGTCTAGTTCTCTTGACTATTAATTAATCTTTGTTGGGCATAAAACGATCGCATTTATGTTAGCTATCAAAATTACATTGTTTTAAAAAAACTGAGATATAAACATTATCGTCTCCTTGTTTATGGTTCACAACTATCTATTTAAACTACAATTACTAATCAGACGCTAAACACACAAAACTGATGAAAAAATTTTACATGATTTTTAATTTATTTCAAAAATTGTGTTTCGATTTATTGAAAGTACTTTTAAGGATTTACTGTGTTGTCATACAAAAAGTATAATTTTGCTGTTTAAAAAAACCACATCTTTGACTATGAGTAGTTTTGTATAACATGTATTAGATTGAAATTTGATTGATGTTTTCTCTACAATTTAAACAGAAATTATTAATATTAGTAAATATTTGTATACACAACTTTACTAAATTGAATGAATTCAGTTGGCCTTTGCTCACTTCATGATATTTTCATTCTTGTTCACGATAATTTCATTTTTGATTACTTTGAACACATTTTAAAACTAAAAAAATAACGAATTAAAGGTCACTTTTGGCTTTCCCATGACTGACACTTTTTGTGTTGCTGTGGATTATATGTTTTTTGTTTTCTTTTGGTGTTCTTCTGGAATAGTAATTACATACATTTTTTTTAAATTGTAATTTTACAATCTCAAGTAATGCTAGGCATACGATAAATGACCTTAAACAGAATGGGCACCAATGTCCTAAAAAATGTCTTTGTTTATTTTCTGTTGCTAGAAAAAGTTAATAGATTATTCTGTAATCAATTGTTCATCAGCAAAGAACAACGGAAACAATGTGTTAAAAATATTATTGAAAATTAATTGTAAGTTTATGAAACATATCGAGAGAGAGGGATAGAGAGAGAGAGAGAGAGAGAGAGAGAGAGAGAGAGAGAGAGAGAAAGAGAAAGAGATAGGGAGAGAGATGGGGTGATATAAAGAGAGATACACAATTGTCGTATTGAAAATTGTGTTAGTAAAAGAGTTGCACAAACATTAAATGCACATGTTTTCCACAAAAAGCTGAAAACAATTAATTATTAAAATTATATGTATTGCATCAAGGTTTAAAATCATTTTACAATTTGTTCCATTATAAGGAGACTCAGTTGAAATAATGTTTTTTTTTACTTAGCTGAGTCTTAATGTAGTTTGCATGATATTTAGATATTAAAATATTCCAGGAATTGAAGAAACGATCTAGAGGAAAATGTAACGAAGGCAATGGTTCTATTTATTAGGACCCTCAAGAACATTTGAATGATTAAATAAAAATTGAATAATGCGATGTTTTTAGAGACTTCGTTTTCATTGCGATTCAAAGAAAGTACTTATGGATCAGAGGACCAAATTCTCAGGTTATCTGTAGCAATTAAATAACTCAAATTATTTTTTTTCGCGTGAAGACTTAGACTTATAACAGCAAGATCATCAAGCAATGTCCCAGTATCTATTTTGACTTTACAGTGATAAAGTTGAAATTACAGATTGTCTGGCTTTTGTTTCTTGTTATAAAAATAATTGTATTAATTTTTTCAGTTTGATACACGAAGACTCCAGTAGGATTGTTTTATAGTAGACGTACCAATAAAACTGACTGCTTTTCAATTTATACTAAATTCACGGTAACGAACAATGGGCTAGATCAGATTATTGTCATTCATAACTGGTATAAGAGTTTTGCCCCCAGGAACTAAATATATTTTTTTTAATAAAAATTAAAAATACATATCAATCTAGGTATCATAACTTGCATCTAGTACTTCGAATAGCATCTTTTTAACCTGAAATTTATCAGCCCATGTCATATTTGTTTTGACAGGACTTTGGCACCCATATCAGCTTTCTACATTCACTTTACTTAACCTCTGCCGGTCTGATGTGGGGCGCGTTGATGTTCACTCACAATATCTGCATAGAAACTGACAAACGCCCAGGATAAATGCACTTGATGTGCATGAATTATTCAGTTGGTTTTCATTTTCGTTGGGGCTTACAACAAGGAACTATAACCCAATTTCAACTAAATGTAGGGCTGTTTAAAACTTCATTAAAACATGATCTGGCTCACTTAATATTCTTACTGCGGAATATTAGTAACATGTCCTGACAAGAACAGAGGCTGCACTGTAAATCAATTGTAGTATGTTGCACATTGAACTCACTGGTGTTTCCGGAGATTCATAAATCATTAGGGTGATTTTGGTAAAGTTATTAAAATGTCATTGCATCCATCATTTAATAAATGCAGTGTGAAAAAGAATAAATTCATTGTGTTCCTTAAATTTTATTTTTATGTCAATATGTGGTGAACTTAGTTTAAGAGAAAAATTGCAATTAAGTTTCTACTTTGGTACACCTGAAAAAATTATTACAAAAATGTACTGGATATAATACAATTTAATTCAAAGAATGAATTTATCTTTATCATTGATTTTCTGCACTTATGTGTGGATCTGTGTGAGATCCCAGAGTGAGTTAAATTACTCTTTACTTTTTTTAAAATTAGAGTAACTCTTTCTATAAATATGTCGATTTGAAAGGTTCTTTTTTCATTTTTGCATAGTAAACTAAACTAATTTATGGTTTTGTAAAGGCAATATTTAAAAAAAAATAATTAAGAGAATTAAAATATTACATGGCTAAGCTAAAAAATTTAATTTATTAATGATTTATTCATTGATGATATGTAATGAATGTGTTCAAAATTCATTAACCCCAAAGTTTTATTTTTTTAAGAAAGCGATTTCGTAAACATCAACATAATAAGTTCAAATTTTAAGCTTTTGCATGATTATTAAGTTTCAAGAAAACTCTCTCTTATCATAGAAATGTTTTAAAAAGTAAGAGGTCTCTTGAAAGCTGGCTTGAATAACTGTAGATTTAAAAGCGATGACTTCATTCATAAAATTAGTCTTTGCTCCATATTTTGAAAAAAGAAATGAGTAAAACTCATAAAGAATACACGTAAAATGACCTCGTGATTGTATAATTATATGCTCTACCACATGTGTGTGTGTGACATGCAAAAGAGACTGCCACTCTACGATTGGTCTCATAAGTCATACTAAGAGCTGCCATTAAAAAAGTATATTAAATCGTCTCTCGAAGACGGAAAGATGTTATAGAAATATGCATTTTACAATTTTCTTATACCAACAAGTGAGATTAAATTTCAACTCATTAACTTAATTCATGTGTCTTGATGTTAAAATGTATTATGTTTATCGTATAAGATTTAGAGAGGTCTAGTCACCCTCAATCCCATGGCGACACCTTTGACAGATTCCTTAAATTTTCCAAAGTTAAGAAAGGGCAAGTGTCGTTAATTTGAAACAGGAGTAGCCTCAGCAAATACATGACTTTAGTAAATGAAAAAAAAATATCTTAATTATGATATAAATTTACTCTTTATTCACTGTAAAATATAACTATTGACCAGAGACGGTTCAATATGTATCATATTCATAGTAACTCCAGCTTTAGCTAGTCTTTTTTAATCTGCCTGGTGAAAAAAAGAATAAATGCCACCAAAAAAAATTAAAATCTAATTCATTACATCACCTAAATGGAACGTAAAACAACTTTGTATGCAACCATATCCTAACTGTGCCTTTTATATACCAGCTACTTGTAGATTAAAATGATTGCTTACTATTTAATCCAGTGTAATCGTTAATTTTTTTTTCGTATTTATCTTATCTTTTATATTTAATCCGCTACTTCTCTACTATAGAGACATATTTTCGCCCTGTACCTTACCATTATTTATATATAGTCTTGAGCGTTGTAACTGTTGATAATGTGTTTATTTCTATTTTTGTTATGACTAGTTGTTCCACGTCCTAATACCAGACGAAGAGAAACGACTTTGTATGTTTTTATTTTTCATTAAGGAACAATAACTTTTTTTTTAATCCCTTCGCCTGAATGTTGTATTAGATTATCTTTGTGCGGTATTTAGAATTTAGAAATACTTGCATTATGTATAACTAATACACCTTATTATGTTCTTGCATTGCAAAATTTAAATATACATTAATTTTTAGAGCTATTCATAGTATTTATTTATGAACAATTTATTTCATGCGTGCAGAAACGTCCCATAACGATTGATGGCAAAAGAGCTGAATGCTTTTGTGTTCCAAAACGTTCCAAAAGAGGTATTAAAAGTTAAATTGTGATCAAATTAAATGCCGTATTTGGATTTATGACTATTATTCTCTTTTGTTCGTTCTATGGCAGCGGTTTGCACAACAACAGGATGGTTTGGTGCGGAATGTAAATACAAATGCCGTTGTGAACATGACAAGTGTGACCATGAAGGTCGATGCGAGGTTGGCGCTAAATGTTTAAGAGGATGGTTTGGTGAAACGTGCCAATATAGTAAGTAGATAATACGCATAAGATTTAAAACTCTCTCACTAAATTCTATACGCTCAGGTGTCTCTAGGCTTTAATAGTCTTGTTTTATTTGGAATCCCATTGAAAGATTTTAAACACAGCTTTCCATTCTTTTATTATCCTACTAGCAACAAAGCCCGTCCAAGGACGGGAATATGTGTAGGGTGACCTCTGAAGCTCATGGTAGGACATCACAACATCCACATCAACTGACTCCAAAATAAAAATGAAACGTCACCAGTCGTCGTTTCAACAAGAGACTTTGTCCAGAGACCCTACCTCCCCCCACAAGCCCTCTGTCCAGAGACCCTTCCTCCCCTAAACCACGCTCTGTACAGAGACCCTACCTCCCCATCACTGCGGTTTGTCGAGAGACCCTACATCCCCCCACACCGCGCTCTGTCCAGAGACCCTACCCCCCCACACCGCGGTTTGTCCAGAGACCCCACCTCCCGACCATGGCGGTTTGTCGAGAGACCCTACATCCCCTCCAACGTGGTTTGTCGAGAGACCCGCCGTCTCGACCGGCCATACATGTTTATCACGTCAAACATACTATACATTATAGTTATAATAAATAACCCGTGAAAACAAAGTTTTTGACTACAAATCCCAACGCGCACCGCTGAAAATACAGTCTTGGAAATAATATGGCACCAAAAATTACTCGTTTTAAACATCCGTGTAAATTTGTTCAATATGGAAATGAGATTTAATTTTTCTCCGCTAGTGATTGGCTGTAGGAGTTTTAGCGACCAATGGGCTATCGAGGCCTGCACAGACAGCTGGCTGCCTTGTATTATTATAGATGAAATTGAACTGTCTACTCCACATTGAATACTGATTTTTTGGTTATGATCAATAGAAATAATTGATATATAGGATTTTTCTTGAACAACCGGATGTTGATGTATTAACTGGATGACATCATAAAGCTGGATACATCTATTTGAGGAAGATGAGGTGGGTCATTAAAAATCACACCTGTCTACGCTTCCAGCCAAAGGGAAAATAATCTTATCTGTTTACAGACGCTCCTTCTATACAGAAAATAATGCAGGAATTTTACAATAATAAAATTTACTTTTTTATATGTTTATAAAATATTGCTCGACTCCTATAGTGTCGCAAAAAGTTGTCTGCATATTAATTGTGACAACATCATCCCACCTACAGAACTCGAAAACACGGTTCGTATTCAGAGGTTTAGGCTTCTAATAGATGAATAACGATTCAAGTTTAGTAAGTGCAAATTTTAGAATATCAGACACACATTCTTTAAATTGTTGATTATGTTTCTCCATTGATGGCGTTGTTAAAAATCCAAGGTTAAAAACTGAACAACAGTCAAACATATTTTATATTTTTTCCTTCTCCAATTTCATCTGAGGTTGATAATGTTTTAGACTAGAGTAAATTACTACTGCCTTCTTTAAACTTTTAATTTACACACCATTTTCAACTCAATGAATTACCTCTTTGTCTGCCTGCCTTCTAGGATTCATGTGAGCTAAATTAAACAAATGTCCTTATTAGTTGGTAAAGTAATGCATCTCTGATGACAGTTAATGTAACGAAAGAAATGATTTTGATGATTTTAATGACGATATTTTTTATTATTATCTTGGACTTGCAACTCGTATGTTTTGATTAAATTCACAATCTCAGTCTCTAAAACAAAAACAAAAAATGCCTTCCAGCCACTTCTATTCTGATGCGGTTTAAGAGGCTTCTTTTTTTCTGTCACCTTACGGTGTAAAATTTTGTGAGCTTAATAAAAGAACGCATTTTTAATAAAAGACTAAAGTTTTAGCGCACTAATCCAAAGGTGCCTGGTTAAATTCCAAGATTTTTTTTTCAATGTCCCATGCAAATATTTTAGGGCTGGTAACGATTAAATTTGTTTATTCCATTAAACCTCGAAAATTAATCGATTAATCGATTGATTAACGATTAATTTTAACACTAATATAGATACAACTGAAATACTCAAGGGAAATAACAAAACAGTTAAATTAATTTTTTTGTTTTAAAATGAGTTATTTCCTCTGTCATTTGTCGCCAGGTTTGTTTACGTCTGCATGTCCAAATAAATGTATAATTATACGCAGGAAAAGTTTGTAGATTAAAATAAAATTATTATTAATTATTATTTTTTATTTATTTATAAATAAATTGAAGAAACAAAATAGACATATTTTCTTAAATTTTAATCGAATTTTTACTGATTAAAATAATATTAATCGATTAATTTTTAAAATAAAATAATTGAGAAATTAATCGTTAATTTCCGCAGCCCTAAAATATTTATTAAATAAAAACTTGTAATGTAATTTTTTGGACAAGAAATCCATGAGATAAATTTATTTTGCTTAATAAATTTTACAGTGTTTGAATTTTGATTTTGTGACCTAGAAATTAAATTCTAACATTTCTTTTACATGAATAATCTTTGTGATATGTCATTTTAGGTTTTATATGAAAATGTTTTGTTGAATAATTAGATAAAGCATTACAACGGAATGTATTAAGACTTGGCTTTAAATATATTTTACTGGATTTTACTGTTATAACTTATCTATTGAGTCATTTTTGTACTTTTTTTACTTAAGTTTAAAATAATATAACTATGCACATCATTAAAATAACAAAATATAACATTCACTATTAGTTAATAACTCAAAATTCTTAAACTTTAAAAAAGTGATTCCGTTATAAGAAGCTGCTAGAGCTCCTATAGTGTTTTTATTTTGTTAAAATTTATTCTATCATTCGCAATATTTTAATGTAGACTCTATCTGTGGTGTAGAAAATCTTTGCCTTAAATCAAAATTACATTGTTATTTCTAACATGCAACAAAGCCCGTCCAAGGAAGTTCCGCCACTGTTCGGTGGCATGTTGTAACTCCCCTCTAACAGCCTTCTCGGCCGGCATTACATGTGCATAACATGAAAAATACTATCCATTATAGTTAAAATAAATAACTCGTAAAAACAGATTTTTGTACTATAAATCCCAACGCGCATAACTCAAAATAAAGTTTTGGAAGATATACTGCACCAAAAATAACTCGTTTTGATCGTCCGCGTGAGCGTGTTCAATATGATTGGCTGTAGGAGTCACGTGTGTTTGAGGGACCAATAGCTATCGAGAACCGGACAGAACGAACAGAAACTTGCCTTTTATTATATAGAATTTTTTTAAGGACCCTCTTCATCAATTTTAAACAAAAACCTTATCTTAGAGGTTTCGACTGTCTGGTGATTTTTCATTTAGCATACATTAACATGAAAAGAAAATCTGGTTTGCGCCCTTGTAAAAACTTTCCATTGCTGAGAAAAATCATCCTTTGTTATGGCATCGTAATTGTGATCCTTTCATATAAATTTATATTGGTATGCTTCGTAAGCAATCACTGTGTACACTGTGTACACTTTGTTAGTTTAACATTTTACTACGTGTTATAGTGGACATGGTGACTGCTCATTATGCTAGTATTGCAACAGACCCCCAACAAGACACACCTTGGCTTGTGGACAATGACGACAAGACGTGTAACTACTACAGGGAACTGCAGCGCATCTCAGTCGTGTGGAATACGTCATTTGGATTCACATGGCTGGTCCTGCATTTTAAAGAATCGACTTCTTTAGGTAAACATAAAATTAAGATATTTTATTATACCAACACATTTAATGAAATTAAAAATCAACATACATAATTCCCGTAATGGATGTAATGCTTCTTGGATGTAATGCTAATTTGTTCAGTAGTGCGCACCAAAAATTACTGCACCAAATATAACTCTTTTTGAACGTTCCACTTAAAATTGTTCAATATGATAATAAATGAATCAAATAAAAAATAAATAAAATAATTTCATTTTGTATTACGTTTTTTTAAAAATCTATTGTGTATCTATTTTGAAAACTTCCGTCGTTTTTGACGGGTGATACGCTAGAATAACATAATTGCTTTTATAAATAAATTGTAATATCTTATCATGCATTGTAATTAAATGCCCCTTGTTGGTGACGTAATTAATGTAAAAGACATTTTATTTAGTAATGCAGTCATATCCCCATCTATTAAAAGTTCCTTTATGTTTTAGATAATCTGAACAATGTGAGTGTTCATTTTTCAACGAGACTCGTAGGGCTTAAAGAATGTACAAACCAGCAACAATCATTTATTAGCCAATATAAAATGATCATACTGTGTGAGCAGACTGACGATATAGGCGCAGTGCACATCACTGGATCAAGTGCCAGATCACTTTGTTCGCTTTACGTTAGCGGAGGTAAGAAATTGTTACACCATGTAAATATTATGAATGTAGAACTTGATACATTTTATTTTACGTATATATAAGCAAATAGATTTAACTTAAATAATCAGTATCTATATAAAAACATTTGATATTTTCGTAACACTTTCTCTTATTTTATTTGGTTTAATTTTTTTTTAAAATTTTAAAAGGAATCATCACTTTTAATTTGCTTTTTTTTTCTCCAAGCTTAATGATGTTAAAAATAGTTTTAGAAATTAATGTCTTTATGAAAATATTCGGAAGTCACATGTATCTGCAATTTTTTATATTACATATAAAATGAAAGACAAATCTTCAAAGATCTCTACTAAATGCACAGGTAGAAATGTTGCTTTGAGACAAACAACAAGTCAGTCGTCGGCCTCTAATGGGAACTGGGGTTCGTTCAGAGCAGTGGACGGTGTAACCAATGGAGTCTTTAGTGGGAACAGCTGCACGCATACGAATGAAACGTCTAAGGTGACACAAACCTGGACACTGACATTCGATAACCCAATGATTGTCAACAGATTTCTGGTTTACAACAGACAGGGTACGATTTTGTTATGAGCTCGATATATTTTCCGTAACAGTGATATTCTTTATCGTTTTATAAAAAAATTGAAAATATGTTTTATCACACTAGATGTCAAGTAGTTGTTTCAAAGCTTAAACATAAAAAAATCTGAATTTTTAAAATATAAAATATACCGTCTGAATCAGGAAATGATACGTGCTTATTATTTAAATACGAACATTTTTATAATCTACTATTATGTATTATCAGCCGGATGTGGTTTTTTTACTACTTGCCGAATCCGGATAGTTTGGCAGTAATATTTGCCGGATCCGGATTCCTGATCCGGATAGCTCCACATTTAAGTGTAAGAGCTAATAGGGTGTACTTTGCTACTTCATATCAAGTATTTAATATTATTTATTAAAATATTTATTATCCTAAAAATGAAGAGTATCTGCTATCGACGTTGTTACATTGTCAAAGTCAAAGATAAACATTTTACAATGAATTGAATGAATGAACTTGAACAAAGTTCAACTAACTTTGTAGTATGTACCAAGTGAACAGTGTTGTACTGAGTGTGTAGTGTGGTGTACAAGAAGTCGTGATCTATAGCCATAATTAAACTGTTCTTTTATTCAGACAATATAAGTTTAATATGCTGTTAGTTAACTCAGTTTGTTATCTTATGTAGTAAAGTAATATCTATACTTGTAACTTTTAAACTTAATTAATTTTTCTCGTATTGAAATTGATTCTTTTAACATATTTTGAGTAGATTTGAATGATTTGAATGGATTAACGCTTGTTAATTTGTTTATTGTGTTATATATTAATAATTTAATGTATAACTTAATTTGTTACTTAACTCATTTTGTATAATTATTATATTGACAATAGACTAGAGTTTTAAAATTATGAGACTGAATAAGATATAACACGTGAGACAAGCAACATTTTTATGTTAAAGTTCGCAAATCAAATCACAATTGCAACTGCCATTTAAAGTTCAACGGAAAAAAAAACAATGAATATAAATTTTTTACAAAGATATAACATATCATATACGGAAAATGTTTAAATTTGAATACTGAATTAAAAGTATTGAAAGATTGACTACTGTCAACGTACTAGTCAATGACAAAGATATTAAAAACGAAAGCCAACTCTCAGCCTGTCCCAGTTTCCACGGCTCCTGTTTAACTATATAGTTTATAGTATAAACTAATAATTACAAATTAACTTAAAGTTATTAGTTTTTAACATAAAATTATTATTTTTTAACATAAAATTATTATTTTGTAACATAAAATTAATATATCACCTATAACAATGAAAATAATTTAATGACATGAGTAAATAAAATAGTTACTAGTTAGTAAATTCCCGTTAAACTTTGTGTTGTTGAAGAAAATTCTTGTTAAATGTACTGATTTCTGGTTATTGTTTTTTTACTTTTTAATATTTTTTATATATTTGTTTATAAACTAATTAATATTAATTTAATTTAATTAAAAAAATTCTTTACTACATTGATATCCGGATACTATTAGGATCTGCCATAGGTATTTGCCGAATCCGGATAGTGGCGAAAATCCCGATATTTGGTCCTGATATCCGGCATTCCGGATATTCGGCTGTCCCCTTCTATTATGGTTGCATTTTTTAAAACTTCATGGCTCGAACAGGATGTACAACACGAAAACAAAGATAAATTTTGTAGCTATATAGAATAAATTTAAAAAGTTATAAATCAACACACATATTTAGCTCTTCAATTGGACAAATGTATGTGAAATTATTTCAAAACTTTAAATTTTTTTTAATTCCTAAAAATATTTGTAATAAAGTAAATGCTTTTAACCTGTAAACAAATCTTGCACTTACATTAATCGGTAAATCATATTACATTTATTATCTAAGAACATTTAAATTTATCTAAATTTCAGATTGTTGTTCAGATCGACTTCGATTCTTTTCTATGGAAACACGGGGAAATGAAAGTTATTCGGTGTATAGATATAATAATGATAAAGCCATGAAAGAAATATATACTGTTCCTGTGCCTTATAATAAGCTAACGGAACGAATAAAACATGTGACAATAAGTTCTGGAGAATCCCACATTTTAACACTTTGTGAGGTGGAAGCATATGGCGGTAACTTGATATTGACTTTCTTTAAATATTAATTTAATATTTAATATTTTGTTGACCATTTTTCTTTCAATTTGGTTTTAAATACTTGTATTATTTTCTCAAAACAAATATTGTTTTATTCCATGAAAATGCGAAATGTTTACTATGTTCCAGCTGTATTTAAGGCCCCAATTTTCAGAATCAATGTTCGGCCAAAACCTAATTTAAACCGAAATTTGAAGAATGGAGTTGCTCGAAACCGAAACAAGGAAGAAGGCGGTTTAATGGCAAGTCTCGTCATTAAGCCAATGCCGAATCGGAAGTTAAATTGGACTCTAGCTAACATATTTTCGTACAAAACAAATGTTTCATACAATATTTAAAAACAAGCACTATTAACAGAAAAAGATGTCAATTAATTTAGTTTTTAATTATACTTTGCTATTTTTATAACTATTCTTAAAATAAATTGTGATTTTCCATATTACGTCTCTAACACGTTTTAACTTCACAGACTGCCCACCAGGAAAATGGGGATTGGCGTGCAACAGAGATTGCAAAGATCCATGCGCCAATGCGTGTAACCAAGAAACGGGTTCTTGTAATTTTTGTATTGGTTACAGTAATCCACCTAGTTGTACTACAGGTTGTTGATTTACAGTATACTCTGTATGCCTTAAATACATAATTTTTGAATTGATTTTAAAGTAGGAAGCGAAAAAGTAACTATAATCAGCTTTTTCAAATCACATCAATGTATCTAAATTCTTTATCAGACCTTAGCAATCCTGTCATTTGAAAATACTTTTTTCGTAGATATATGTACACGAACCTAAAAAATAAATACCGAGAATAGAATGACATTATACAACAGTACACATTAAATTGTGAATACCGTCTTACCTGCAACATCCCGTAGCATTTAAATTAAAAAGTTGGATATAATTGTTGCTTTCAAATCTCTTAAAATCAGTTTGTCTTCGTGGCCAACAAGGCAAAAACTGCTCAGAAAATTGCCCCAAAAATTGTGATACTGATGGCGGATGCAATCCATATACTGGCGTCTGCAATGGGTGTAGGCCTGGGTACGAAGGAAAAACCTGCAATAACAGTAAAGGCTTCAAACCTTATCTTTATGATAAGTATCGCTTAGTCTAAATAGAAAAGTTACACAAAGTTTTAACAATAAAATCTCAGCCTTTTAACTTAATTTTTCTATTTCATTGTTCAACCCTTAAGTGGATAGCTCGTTTTTTCTCTTTTTCCCTTACAAATATAAGCATTTAGGGTAAATGAACAGTATACATATCAATGTGAACATTTAAGCACGTTTTAATATAGCTAATCTTTAGTTTTTGATAGTGAAATAATTAAAAAATTAACCATTATGTCTTTTCAATTTGATTTGCCGAAAATTGGAAATCATCCCTTTACAAGAAAACAGCATCGTTTTTACCAAATTTCAAACTGTACACTTCCAGAAATACTGTCTAGTTGTAAATTACGTAGGGAAAATATAGGACACATTTGAAAAAACATAGCTAGATTACTATTACCAGAAGATTAGACATGTATTATACATGAACATTGACAAAAGACGTCAAGTAATAATGCAGGGAAAATAAAATGGGTATCGACAGTTTACTTACATAATTTTCGAATCTTTATTTGTATATTTTATAATATTGATATATTTATGGGAATAATATGTCCAAAGAAGGGAAAGCTCAATTGATAATGCTTTTTCTTTTGTAATACAAACCTTTTGCCAAATAGTACTGATGAATTTATATGTAATTAGTTTTTTTTAAACACTCTCACGAATCAGTTTGCAGTGCTGGCAAGCATGGAAAAGACTGTTCCAAAAGCTGCCCAATAAATTGTGATACTAATGGCCGGTGCAATCCATTTAATGGCAACTGCCATGGTTGTAAGCATGGGTTCCATGGACAAACTTGTGAATCCAGTAAGTGCACACACTCAAAGTCTTCTTCAGTATCACAATTTAAAATTTCTCTACGTTGTATAAATAAATAAATAAGTAAATACGTAACAACATGTGTAGGCTCTAGCCATCACCATATTAGAACGAAAGATCTTTATGGCTAAAGAAATTTAATAAAAGAAAACATACACTACAGCCTTATGATGTTACAAAATTATAATGATATTTTATTATTATTTTAATCAAAGAACTGATTCGAAAGTTTTTATATAAAGACGACAGATATTTGTTGTTAAAGAAAATAGTGTTAAACTTTAGAGCGTATCCAAATTATTACATGGTGCTAAATTTGATGTAATTGTTATACTTTTTAAAATTATTATTGTGATACATTGTGTGGCCTACATAAATACGGGCCAATTTGTCAAAATGATTGTCCAATAAGATTTAAGAGCAAACTTTGTAACCCTGTGACTGGTGCATGTCCCAGTTGTGAGCCAGGGTATAAAGGTTACGGTGCGACCACGTTTTGTGGAATAAACCTAATTAAATTCTTTATATTAACTCGTAGCGTCTGATTCATTGCTTGATGGTCGAACAATCTTTGATTCAATTTTAACCAACTTCCCAATATCCTATTGAAATGAATTTTTGTAGGCAGACTAGTGGCTACGATAAAAAGTATCTATAAAATTTTCAGATGGATCGAATGTACTGTAATTAAATTAATGATTGTTTTAGATTATCTCTATGTATCTCTATGTAGCTTTTAAATGTTTATGCTTGTCTGTCGTGCGGTCCGACTTTACTTGAACGCATGGTTCGTATTATATTGAACATACTTGTATAATATTTTCCGGATTTGTAAATGTTTAAATTAGTCAGTCGCGCGGTGCGTATTACGCGTGGTGCGTATTATATTGAAAATGTTTTTAGTTATATCTCAAATATAAAGGATTTATATTAGGGCTGCGGAAATTAACGATTAATTTCTCGATTAATCGTTAAAAATATTAGCGATTAAATTATTTTTAACGATTAATCGACCCATCACTTACAAATTATTGGAAGTCAAAAAGTAAAAAAAAATAGCGGCCGAAAAATTACACATTTCCTGACGATTACACGAACATTTTGGTTTTAAACTATTTACTGACGGGAATGTTCAAAATTTTGATGTTTGCCTTCCATTGTTGTAACACTGCGCCTACTCATCAAACCAAATGAAAAGCGTATTAAAGAAAGGCAGTAATGGAGTCTGACTCAGAGACAAAAAATGACGACAGAACTTCTGATAAATTACTGCGTTACAAAATGGAGATGAAAGTTCCTGAATCCATTAACCCTCTACAACAGTGGAAACTTAATGAACACCGATAATGTCATTCCTTGCCAAGACCGTTTATTACATACCAGTTACCTCAGTTCCATCTGAAAGATTGTTCAGCTCCGCTGGCTATATTGTCAATTAGAACCCGCTCATCACTTGATGTCAACGCAATTGTCTTTTTGCTTAGTCGGTTTAAAGATGACATATAAATGAGACATTACAGTGTTATTTAGATTTTCAATAAGAACGTTTAATAAGTGTTACTTATGACATCATACATTTTGATTTTTTTGCTTTAATCGAAATTATTGATTAATTAATCTGTAATTTTTCAAAAGTTAACGACTAAATTTAAATTAATCATTAACAGCCCTAATTTATAATATATAAAACTTTGTATTTTTTACGGGTTTTTTTAGGCCTAAATTTTTCTTAGATATTTACGAATCTGAAATATTAATCATAAACGTAAATATGACATAAACCTTCCGAAATAATTTAGATGTGATCTCTTATTAGTGATGAACTGTGTTGAATCATGTAGCGAAGGCGATTTTAGATGATATATTTACTCGATAAAAGATTTAAAATAAAAGACAATTTTTAAAAATCAAATGAATATATGCATTTTAGGAAATCTATTTTGCGCGTCTAATGGTAACACAGGAGGGAGATAAATTATGCCATTGACCGCTGTTGAGATTAATTATGTAATCTCAAAATAAAACACCGCTTTTGATCTGCTTACAATCTTCTTTGAAATCTCATTCAATCATTTCCTATCATCTCAAGATTTCCCTTTAATTTCCTGAAATCAACAATTTTATTTTTACGAAAATCTTTCCGAATAACAGTCCCCTACTACACAAGAAAATATAATAATAATAATAATAAATTGATTATTTATATAGCGCTGTATTCCAGTAACGAACTGTGCTCACAGCGCTTTACATGGAAGAAATAACATACCTATAAGTATTAAAATAACTTTCATATCATAACAAACACAAAAATTACAGTACATTATACATAAGCTACGTTAATCATTTACAAGAAATTTTGTTTCTTTAATTTTAAAAAATAAATTTGAAAAGATGTGTCTTAAGTGCAGTCTTTAGGGACTTGGTTGTTTGAATACTACGTATGTGTAATGGTAGAGAATTCCATTGTTTGGCTGCACAAAAAGAGAACGATCTTTCACCAAATGTTTTGGTGCGTGTCGTACTAACAGAGAGAACGCGTGTATCTGCAGAAGATCGTAGCTGGCGAGTGGGTGAGTAGACCGACAAAAGTTCAGTAAGATACGATGGGCATGAGTCCGAAAAGAAGTTGTGACAGAGAACGGCCAGTTTGTAATCAATACGGGCTTGTTTAGTTAGCCAATGAAGTGAGTGAAGAAGTGGAGTAACATGGTCATGTTTTTTGCCTTGAGCACCAGTCTGGCAGTTGAATTTTGAACAGCTCTATTCAAATGTATAAATATATAACCTGATGTTAGAAGAGATGGACTATTATAAAACAAAAACAAAATTGTTATTTTACGCACATGGGACACGAGGTTAATTCATAAGTATTTTTGGCTTCATTCTTATTTTTAAATACACATTTCAAATTAATTAATAAACTTTCTATCGATTTGTAACATTGTTTCAGAATGTGATGCTGGGGAGTACGGATTGAACTGTCAGTTGAAATGTCCAGCGACATGTAACGGCGGCCGGTGTGACCACGTCACTGGATTTTGTAACAGCTGCGTGGCTGGGTATAGAGGAAATATGTGTCAGCGGGGTATTTAAAGCATTATGCAGCTTCTGTTGTGACATCCTCCCTTTATTTTTACCTTTAGGATTTCCTAGTCTTTAAAACATATATTAGAATGTTAAATATTTTTAAAAGTAATTTTGACATACTTGTTCTGAAAGTTTTCTGATAATTCTGTGCAATTCCTATTCCCAAACAGTTTGTTGCCCTTGCACATTCGGTTTGAACTGACAAAATAAATGCCCGGAAACATGCAGCAACTTCAGATAGACTTTAATAATATGAAATATTTTTTTCAGGGCATTAGTTGTTATAAGTTTCAGCTTTTTTATGCCTAATGTTACTTTACTTCTTTTGCCTTTGATAGTGAATAAACACGCAGGCTTTATGACTTTTTCTATACTTTTGCATAAATTGAAAGTTAAAGAAGCGATTGTGAAACATTTTATTAAATGAAAACTACACTAACTATTGATTATTGCAATAAAGTAAAGATTAATTGGATAGATGTGTTGCAAATATGAAACTAATTTCCAACAGTTTTTATTTTTCAAAAGTGTGCAGCTCGGGGAGCTATGGAGTCAACTGCTCTCTTACATGCTCTACTCGGTGCAGAGATAACTTGTGTGCAGCCACTGATGGTGCTTGTCTCTCTTGTTATCCTGGTTACCAAGGAAAGTTCTGTGACCATCGTAAGCACTACTCAGTAAACTTAATACAATGCTTATACCATAATATGTAGGCATTTTTTCTATCGGTGTCCAGTGTCTTTAAAACATACATCATATCCTCTACTTATACTTCTTAAACTGTGCCCCATATTAATGTATTTATCCTTTTGACTCATGTGTATGTAAAGAGATTGTAACTATGTATTTGTGAGGAAAATAATTTACTGGTCAGTATTGATGTCATTAATCCTTAAAAATGTTCAATGCATAGACAAATTTAAATTGTATAGATTAATTTTGTTTATAAAAGTTTCCAGTTAAGTTACGCCACTGTATTCCCTCTCTACAAGAAACACATTCAAAAGTAATAGACGCATTCCTTCGAATGTATATAAGGAAGAGGGAACCCATTTCAGTATGCGGGGATGTCTATAACCTTACGTTTTAGATTATATTGATTGTTGCAAGAAAAGTAATTGGAATGATAAAGTTTTTTTGTAGGTCTTAATGGCACAATAGACGAATGGAAATTACTAAGGCTCAATGTACACATTCTAAGCAGATTTCGCATAATGGCGCGGGACATGTGTTAAATGCAAGGAGCTATAGCTTTTTTTAACGCACATTATATATCTTATTTATTCACTACTAATATATTGATTATTCTGGTTCCTATAAACAATCTTAATAGTTTTGCGTTTATTCCATGGGGATATAGTTCATTCATTTGTGATCTCATAGTTTACTCAGTTTTGAAGTTATGAGCCATATAAGCTAGAAAATAGAGGGTTATTAACAAGACATTTCCAAACGTTGCTGCCTCAAAGTTAAAGTTTTGATCTTGCTTTTATGAGCACAAACTGCCTGTCGCGACCTCGTCAATGTCATGGACGAGATGGGCGAGTTTGAATACTTGATAATATAGTAATATAGGTTTTGTAAATTTTGTATCTTAAGGTTTTGGGACACACTTATAATATTGACAAGCTCAGTGTTTTCAGTATACTTCATTTAAGCGTTCATTTACTTGTTTAGGACTAAGGCTGTCATTGGATCGCCTCTAAGCTGTCGCTGTTCTTCATATAATGTAGAGCACAGACTCAAAGTCCTATTGAAGAAGCGTCCTTGCGAATGAGTGTGTAATTCACCAAGTTCTTAACCCTTGAATTATTCTACGATTGACAAGCTATGCTGATTATGTTTGTCTTTCGAAGAAGCCCAAACACTGTTTCAATCTGTCTTCACCAAAGACCGAGTGGATTAAATGATCATGTTTACTTATACTTATGAGTCACGAGTAAACTTTCCGAACGTCCTTCGCCAGGGAAGGACGTGTGATTGTTGAGCGGACAAAATATGATGAGTTATGGTAAACGTCGTACATCAAGAAACGTTTGTCCCGGGCAGCCGTATTGGATAGGTCTGCAATAATAATGTATGTTTTTTGTTTAGCCGCTCCAAACTCCTTAAATGTCGACTGAATATCATCTAGGGATGTTCCAGCAAGTGTTACAGGTGCCGTTATTTTGAGAGATGGGCAATCAATTTTGAATAAATCAACAAAACCATTTTTAACCACATTTTCAAAGGCGAGCAAGTCTCTAAAGAACCAGATAACGATATCTATTGTCAGTTCATGACTTGATGTTGCCTGACATTGACTGTTACCTTCTCCATACTTACAGAAATATCCCAACATTTTATTTGACTTTTCTTGACTTTGTAATGACACATTGTGCTTGACACTTAAGTGAAAATTCATATTGCCACTTGATGTAATTGCGACAAAATTGGTTACTTTTGAAATGTGACCCTTGTCACCCAATGACTGCTGAGCAGTGAGACACAGCTGACAATAAACTCGACCTTCGTCTACATTTCTCCCATCAGCAGAGAACAGGCCACCAAAATTTAAATATTTCCAGTATTGTGCTTCATAATTTCCATGTAGGCTAGGCGGTTTAGGTTTTACTTGTATGTTTTTAATAAACTGCCTCTCTTCCCGGTTAAGATGAAATTTGTTGACATATGAGTTCACTTATAATCATCATATAGTCATAAAGAATTGTTACATCAGAAATGGTGTGACGTAAAAAGGCAATCCTGCAGTCTTAGCACGTATATTATTTCACTGCAAATTTTAATTTTCTGATGAGAACTTTCGTTTTTAGTTTATTAAATGCATTATGTTATATTTTAGCTATTATAGTGCTAATTTGTAAGGCTTTTTTAATTTATAAGGCTGTTTTCGGCACCCTACTTTCTGGGTTGTCACTGCAAGAGGCCAAATGAAATTTCCTCACTTACAAAAATACAAAAAAGATTCTAGTAAGGAAATGAACAATGACATTTTCATTAAAATATTTATTGATCTTCTAAGAATCTTAAAAGAGATTAATGAATTTTTTTAAGAAAACATCTTAAGTCAGTAAATTTATTTTAGCATGGTTTGTTCCAGGTAAAAAAATTCAGGGGCCGAAAAAGCCTTGTAAATTTAAAAGCCTCACAAATTAGCGCTATAAAAACTAAAATATAACATATATAAATGCATTTAATAAATTAAAAGTGAAAGTTCTCACGTTAAAATTAAAATTTGAAGCAAAAAAAATTAAGGTGCTAAAACTTCAGGATCCCCGTTATAAATCATCGTCATCAGTTATTGACTAAACTAGTATCTAGTTAATTATAACAATTAATTTAGCCTTACCTATCTGCTAGTAGAAGATCGTTGAGCCACAATTGAGTAATAATAAATCACCTATTGACGACAAAGGTTAATGATAACTTAAATTAATTAATTAATTTATTTGTATATAATAATCATTTTATAAATTAATATTTTAAGAAAAAGATAACTTTCAAGAACTGTATCAATGATTATTTAGGCTTAAAAAACTGCACAAATAACTCATTTTTGTCACACTTTCGGTGACAGTTATTCTAAAAATGCATTCGATCTTAAAACGGAACGCAATTAATCTTAAGAAAACAAAAACAATACGTTACGCGGCTCGTTCACTTTTCAGCGGATTTATGGCGGACAAAATACGGTGCTAATGCGGCGCGCCGCATATTTTCCGGCGGAATTTTGGCGGACGAAAATTTTGCGGCGAATTCGGCGTGCGGCGTCGGCTGAGGGGTCTACCCTGGGGTATGTAGTTCTTCGCAGTATCAGGAATGGTTGTTCTTAACTTCATTGACAGCCACTGTGTAGTTGCTGTACAGTTAGTCTCCTGAACATTGTGACTTCGCTCCGTCTCTGCACCTCTGAAATATCCTGTTTTGCCTTGGATAGAGAATGGAGACTTCTGCAGTATGAACATAACATGTCAAGCCCCTCAAACGAAGAAAACTATTGTTAGAATAAGTGATGCTTTTTATTTTTTTTATTAATTGAAACAATGTGTTTTCAACTTTCAGATTGCATTCCAAAATTTCATGGCCAAGACTGTGCCAATATGTGCAACACTTCATGTGTCAATCAGCTGTGTGATCCAATCAATGGATGGTGCTTCGATTGTTCGATAGGTAGACAAGGCGAACAGTGTGATTGTAAGTTGACATGCTTTTTCAACATAAACAATGAGTTAGGTGTAAAAATGTTTTGTTTATACTAGTAGACCCGTCGTGCGTTGCAACGATCTCAGTGAAAGGGAATAAATTCAAAGAAGCCGATGAGTGGTACGTTTTAAAAACATTTTTTCCGAAAGTGTTAAGAAAGATTTAAAGTTTCATAGCAAACCTAGAAATATTATATTGGGGGCCTCCAGCCCCGTAAAAATCAACATTAGAAATTTAGTGCCCTTTAGTATTTTAATATAGGCTACCAATTTCTTGTATACTAAGTTTGGTTGAGATCCATTCATTTTCCATTCACCAAAGCTTAGACTAATGTTTTTATAGCTCATATTAGCACACACACACACACAAACTATATGGGACCCCACGCCCCTTCGGTGCAAGATGTTTTATTCGAAACACCAATTGTATTCAACCAATTTCATAATGGATTTATTTATCTATTTTTTTTCAAGATCTTTTAAAATTGAATGAGGAATAAAATCTTAAACATTTACGAAAAAAGACATTGGGGGCGCCCGGCCCTAAAGAAATGGAAATTATGAGTACAGTGACCTACAGTATTTTAATATACTATCTGAATTTTTTATTCACCAAGTTTCATCAAGATCCATTCGTTTTCCTGGCAGTTAACGCTTAGAATAATTTGAATAAATCTCTTATTGCAAAAAACACTATTAGGGTCCCGCGGGCCCATTCGGTGTAAGATTTTATATAGGAAACACCTATACAAATCAATCAATTTCAAAATTGATCTATTTATTTATATATCTCAAGATCTTATCAAATTTAAATGGGCAACAAAATCTTAAATACTTACGAAAAAAGACATTATCAGTTGAGTGCACTGCAGTATTTTAATATTGGTTCTCGAGTATTTATATACAAGGTTTGGTCAAGATCCATTCATTTACACAGTAGCTAACGCTTTAATTAATTTTTAAGAGCTCATTTATGATTTTTTTTCACATATTTGGCACTAACATAGCATATCTGTATTTCAAAAGGGCCCCCATATCTCAAATAGCTTAGGGATAAATCAAGTCTAAATCAGGCCGTAAATATGTTATTGTTTTATTTTTCTATAGCGATAGTATAATAAGAGGTAGTTTATTAAAAGAAGAGAGTTATCCCATTTACAAATACAGTGGAACTTCTCATACTTCTCATAACGAGTAATCCGCATAACGAGGAAAAAATGCGACAAAATTGATCTCTTAACGAACGACATTTCGAATAACGAAGGGAAGTCCCCTTTTACCGACATTCCTTTGTAAGCCGGGACTTCCACACCAATGCATTAGTTTGTGCTTAGCATTCACTCTGTTATGATATTGTTTTCCTGCGTGATCATCCGTTTTTACAATTTTTTTTATTCCTGACAGTATTCGTAACTTTTGTATGTGGGGGTTGCACCCTAGGTAGGCCATTGATAATCCCCCTGCTTAGCGGCGGTCCTAACCATTGAGACTCAAGTGCTTAGCCGGGGGGGGTGCCAAAGTGGTAGTGGGTCGTAATAGGGAAATTCCACCCCTCCTTGTGAGGTCAATTTAGTGGCAGGCATTTTCGACTTTCTGTCCTGGATGCCAAGGTGGCCGCTTCAGAAGCGACCGCTCGTTTGAGTTCCCAGCTGTTACGTTCCCTTGGGGGTAGGGGGCTAGATAGCTGTGGGGGGGGGGTCATCCAGGAAAACCCATGAAGAGCATTAGGCTCGGGGCTTCTGATTCTCTTCCACATGTCGGTCATTATGTATGTATAATAACCCCCTTTCCAGTCCATGACGGACTATGGGGCAAGTGAAGTAGCGTTCACAAGTTATATTTAGCCACTACTAACGCGCAAGGGAGTGTGTGGCCAGCACAATGCCCTGGGGGCCATGCAAGAACCAAGAACGGAACCCGCGAACCCTGCGAAAAAGTCGAAAAAAAACACAAAAATTTAATAATAAAAGAGAAGAAATAACAGGTGAAACGAAACTTAAAATCATTGAAAAGAGAGAACAAGGTGTGAGCATGGCTAATCTAGCGCGCACATACAATCGGTAAACATCAACGGTTCACATTATTCTCAAGAAAACCAAAAAGACAAAAATATACGGAGATGGATGCTTCAAAGGGAGTTTCAAGAATGTTTACGAAACATTTACGACACATTTTCGTCAAATTTGGAAATTTCGGCAAAAACAAATTATTTCTTTAGACAGTTTTCTAGTTAAAAAGGATAAATTATTTGTAATAAATTCGTATTTTTATTTAGTTTTTAGTTTTGTTAGAAAAGTAAATTGTGTTCCAAGTTGTTAAACTCCTTAACAATTTGTAAGTAATTTTGTTTGAATATATGAATTTATATATAAAATTTTTTTAAATGATTTTTTTAAAGCATTTAACTCACAATGATATGTATGTGAAAAATTGTTTTGTTTAACGAGTGTTCCGTTTAACAAGTAAGATCCTGGAATGGAACGAATTATGCTCTTATAAGAGGTTCCACGGTACCTATGTAAATTTATTTTATCAGAAAATATAAATAGATTATTTTTAAATTTATTATTAACGCGTAAAACAAGAAGTTGCAAAAGAAAATTTGGTAATATCTCAGAAATTCTTTATTAAACATAAAAATATTCATTTAAAAGATAAAAACTTTTCATAAAGTTTTTTATTATTATTATTACTATTATTATTATTATTATTATTATTATTATTATTATGTGCAAATAAGTCTCTGTATGCTTAGAGTAGAAAAATATACCAATATATCTGCAAACTTACTCTATATGTTTTGTTCACGTTGGAAATGGAAAGTAGTACTATTTGAAAGGTGTTAAACTATATTGTTGCAATTTCAGCAAAATATCTTATTTAATAATAGCTACAATGTATATTTTGAGAATCAATTACAAAATGTGTTTCAAATATGTAAAAATAATATTTTAATAGTTTCGAAATAAATTTAAATTATATCAATTGAAATAAATATAGTTTCTTATGACCTTTCTCAAATTGATTTTTTTTTCCAAAAAGATAGGTTAGTAATGAATCTCCAATATTATCTCCATTGATATTAACACTTTTCTGAAAACCTTCAGTTTGTCCACCTGGCAGTTTCGGTAAAGAATGTTTAAGTCAATGCAGCTCAAACTGTGCAAAGGGAGGCTGCCATCCAGAAAATGGAACTTGTCTTGGGGGCTGCAAATATGGCTACGATGGTGAAATGTGCAATTTGTGTGAGTTCATTTATAAATGATCTAGTAAATTTTGCTTTTATAACTTTACATATTACATATAGTGTAATTTATATATAGTCAATTATAAAAATATCTTTTTGACTGCGTAAATATTATTCCAGATTAATGTTTTTAGACATTTGAATGTAAGTACTCATTAAAGGATTATTTTGATAAAGTGTTTAATCTTTCTATTAATGAATACATTATGTTCATTTCTTTTTTAAGTCTGTATTAACGTGGGGAAAAGTATCTTTGCGTGGTGTACCCAAAATGATTGTGATCAATTTGCTTCACTATTGTCTTTGTTACATAAAATGTTTTTATAAATCATAAACTGATAAATTGTAAAATACCAACTCTCAATCAATAAGATGTCATTTAAAATATCCTTAGTATCGGACAAATCTTCCCCTTGTACAAGAAATCGTTTTTCTTAGTTTTATTTCCCATTTGTTTTTGTTTAATATTTTTTATTAAATATTAACGCTAGATGATATTAAAAATTCAATGGAACCTCTCTTAACGAGCACCTCTAATAAAAAGTAATTCGAAAACGAGCAAAAAAATGTTTTAGACGTTGCTCCCTTAACCAGCGACATTTATCATAACGAGTTACGCAGAAAGGGGAAGTCCCTTTTTCCCGACATTCATTTGTGAGCCGGGACTTCCGCGCCGTTTCACTATTCTGTGTTTAGCACTCGGTCTGTTAGCGTATCGTTTTAGTGCGTGATCAACCGTTTTTTACACGCCTCTATTAAAGTCACAATGTGTGTATGTTGTATCCTTCCTTCAAATCGTGTAACGTAAAATTAAACCACTTCTGATGGTCCTAGAGATCTCAAAATTTTACCACAGATAGATCTTGGATGACAATGCATTGTATCATAATTTCAGATAGATCGAATGTACCGTATTGAAATTATTGAATTTTTAGTTTATCTATAGTCTATATATAAGCAACGGTACCCGTCTGCTTTGTTGACATCCATGAGTTCACCACGTGGACATATCACCGTGGTATAAAACGTTGGGCGGGCGCTTATGAGGTGTTTGGTATAAAAAAAATAGTGGTAAAAAAGATGTGTGGGTTTCAGACGTGAATTTTAAAGAGTTTTTAATATAAGTTTTAAATACAAAATAGCTGTAAAAACAAAGTTTTTGACTATAAATCCCTTATATATGAGACATAACTAAAAGTAGTGATTATGTTAAAAGCGTGTCCTTTTTTTAAAAAAGATTTTTTAAATATTACTTATTGCAAATTGTATTCAGACAATATTCGTAATTTTTTTAAAGGGGAAAGTGTAATAACCTGTGCTAAAATGTCTTCGAAGAAAAAAACATAAGTAGACAATAATAAGAGAGAACAAATGAGTGTTAAAATGGAATGTAAAATCATTGAAAGGCGAGAACAAGGCGTGAGTGTGGCTAATCTAGCGCGCTGACACAATCTGTCAACATCAACGATCTAAACGCTAAACTATTCTCAAGAACAAAAACTAAAATTTAGGAGATTGGTGCTTCAAAGGGAGTGTCAAGAATGTCTACGAAACGGCTACGACACATTTTCGTCAAATTTTGAAGCGAAAGTAAAAACACATTTCTTTAGGCAGTTTTCTAGTTAAAAATAATTAATTATTTGCCATAAATTTATTTTCTTATTTAAGTTTTTTTGTGTTTCAAATCTAAATAATTGTATTCCAAGTTTTTACTCTACTTAATAATTAATAAGTAATTTTATTTCAATAATGAATAAAAACTTTTTAAAAATTTATAAGCTTTAACATTTCACGCACTATCGTATTTTACATTGATTTGTATGGGACAAATTGTTCATTTAACGAGTTTTTAGCTTAATGAGTAGGATACTGGAACAAATTAAGCTCGTTATGAGAGGTCCCACTGTATAATTGTTTATAAACCTTTTCTCTTAAAACTAGTTTCTGTAAGTCAGTTCTTTAAAATACGCTATCGTTTTTCTATACCTGCAATAAAGTATATGTAATTTTTTTTTATTTAGAAATTGAATGTTACAACAAATAGGCAGATTTTTTTATCATAAAAAATGTACGCTTTATTAAATGAATAAACTTTTTAAAGTGTAAAAATGGTAATCTTTAAAAACAAATGTTATCTGCATGCAAACATACAAACGTCAAAATTAAAAAAAACAACAACACATTTTAAGATATCCGTGCTATAATATATTTGAAATTTTAAAAAAAATTCAATAAAATACATATATAATTATCTTCATGGGACCATGCGAGACACCACCAAGCAAGTATGTGCAACCGAACATGACGAATGACCCTCGCTGGGGTCGACCAATATATCGAGAAACAAACAATGTTTCTTGTGTTTTAGTTGCATTGTTCCTTCACAGACTAACGTGAGATTCGTAGTGTACTGGTTATCACGTCCGCCTTATACGGGGAAAGTCCTGGGTTCAAGCCCCAGCGAAAACATTGTTTTTTTTAAAATTTTACGCTGCAGACTTGCTCATCATAGACAGTGCAAAGAATGGTTTGGGGGGGGATGGGAGTACATACACAAAAAGCAGCACTAAGGAAATAAAAAATTAGCCAGTAAACGTGCACTCATGCACACTGAGGTTATTGTCACCCGGCCTCCCATTTATCACTACAATCCCTAAAACATAAAGTGTGATTGGCCGACCCTAGCGAGGGTTAGTGATATTTAGGGTTGTTAAATGCGTGGGGTTTTTTTTGTGTTTTTCTTTGAAAAACCGATTATCGATTATAAGGTAACTCCGATTTTAAACCGATTATCGTTTTATAACTGACTTCATAGAAGTTAGGGGTGCACCGAATTTCGCCTGCAAATGTCTCGAAACCATCATGAGATGGCAGTCCGCCCCCCCCCCAACCGACGTTCACTCGCGTTGTTTTTATTACTTCGTCCTTTAGTTTGTGTCCGTTCTTTCTCCACTTTCTTTGTACTCTCCATGAGCAAGTCTCCGCGTATGCTACGCCGCGGGCGTCTAGTGATTTATACATAAACTAGTTACAAAGGCCGTCCAAGGACGGAAATAAGTGTAGGGTGAACTGTGAAGTTCATGGTATGACATCTAATCATTGCCCACCCCCGTCTGTCAAGAGACCTACCCCTCCCCTACCCCGCGGTCTGTCCAAAGTTATAATAGATAAACCCGTAAAAGCAAAGTTTTGGACTACAAATCCCAACGCGCACCGCTAAAAATAATCTCTTGGCAATAAAATGCACCAAAAATATATCGTTTTGAACGTTGTTCAATATGTAAATAAGACTTAATTTTTCATCGCCAGTGATTGGCTGTATGATTCTGTAGGAGTTTGAGGGACCAATCGCTATCGATGACCGCAAAGAACATTGCCTGTTATTTAAATACGAGCAACAAAGCCCGTCCAAGGACGTTCCGCCACCGTTCGGTGGCATGTTGTAACTCCCCTCCAACAGCCGTCTCGACCGGCATACACAAGAATCACGTCAAAAATACTGTTCATTATAGTTAAAATAAATAACTCGTAAAACAGAGCTTTTAAATATAAATCCCAACGCGCACAACTCAAAATAAACTCTTGGAAGAAATACTGCACCAAAAATAACTCGTTTTGAACGTCCGCGTAAACGTGTTCAATATGATTAGTTGTGGGAGTCACATGTGTTTGAGGGACCAATCGCTACCGATGACCGGACAGAACATTGCCTTTTATTATAAAGGTTATAAATGTCAAAATAATAAGACTATATATGCTCTCACAGCTTGTCCTATTGGCCATTACGGTGTGAACTGTGCCTCACAGTGTTAAATCAACTGCTCTGACAGTCAATGTACTTCTACCAATATATACTGCTTAAAGATAAATCTAGAAGGTATTACGACATTATCAAAAAACTTTCGTTGTTTAATAAATCATTTTTAAAATATTACGATAAAATTTTTCTATTTTATTTTAGGTTGTATTTTTTTAAAAAATAATCTTTAAACGATTTTTAAAAACATTATCGAAATAAATGGACATATTGCATTTATGGTGATAGTTACACATTCACAGTCCATCAAATTTAATAAACCCATATTTTAAACGAAGACATTAAATTATAACACTTTCCAAGAACAAAACTACATATCGGAAGTAGAAGACATTTGATTACAACAAAACATGAATTTATCTTGTTCCGTATATTAATCAGCAGTTCCAGATAATTCCTTAACTAATTATCAACATTTTTTTATTTGCTTTCAAATATATTAAAAAAATTATATTATTTTTAAAATTGAAGCCTTGCAAAACTTATAATTGAAAAAAATAGCGAAATATAATAAATTATGTTTCACTTTTTAACTAAGCCATATCAACAGCTAAGATTAAAGACTTATTTAACACTGTCATCGGACTTGGATGTGGGCTTTGTGTCGCGGGCGCTGTTATAATTTACCTTGTGCTTCTGATACTACGAACAACAGTGAGGTTAGATCACGCTGATGATCAAAATGAGAATGAAAACATTGACTATTATGAAGGTCTATACATCAACCAGCAGTGCAATAGTGTCCAGATAAATGGTCAGTATGATAATATTCTAAATTCCCATATTTTTTTAAAAATAAACATAATGGTAGGAAACTAAAAACAACAGCTTTTTTTGGTAAAATGCGGAGGCGGTCTATATATCATTCGCTTAAGTTCTTATTTTTAGAGTAACTTGCGTGTATATACAATACAATATTTATTTTAGGATTTATTATGTTTAATGTAAAAGAATTGGGACAAGAAAAATAGTTAATAGGTGGTATCGCCTATAGGTGCTCATAGTTTGCATTATTTTGCGGTTGTTTCAAAGGTTTGAAGAGAGAAAGACAAAGAACTGTTACGTTTCAACTCTATTTTGTCTTTCCAGAATGCTATCAAAATGTGTCCTGCACAGAAGAAACGGATGTTGAAGAGTGTCAGGCAGTGCAACACATGCTGCATGATTCCCGCCACTATTGTAATGATATTTCTACAGCCAATATTTATGAACATATTTAAAGAAAGTGAAACCTTTATTCATAGTTTAAAATTTAGGAAACTGAATAAAACATATATTATCATTTTAATTTTACCATGTTGTAAATTTTTCACAGTAAAATTTAAGTTACTCCGTATACTACTGTGGGTCTATGTCAGTGGCATATATTCCTCAATAAGTTCAAGGGAAATAATGTCAATTTTGTTTTAAAAATTGTAATTTAATATCCAGCTTTATTGGCCTTTTTAAAAATTAAATTAACACTCTGGGAGACCGATATATCGGTCTTAGACATATATCAAAAAGTGAATTTTACATATAAACGCAAGCACTGGGGACTTAATGGAAAGGAGAAATAGTACATACTTTTGTTGTTTTTTTCTGTTTTTGTTTTTGATGTTTGTTTGTTTTTGTGTTTTTATTGTCTTATAAATATTGTGCATAAAATGTATTTCAAACAATAGATAGAAATAAAATAATATCGGCTTTTAAAGACCATTTCCATTTACATTGTTTAAATTATGTCATAATGTGATGATTTGAAAACAAATGCATGAGGAAAATTCTCCAGATCTCCTATTTAGAACACAAGACCAATGAATACGTCTGGGACAAAATAAACTCTGTTGCGGGTCGTTAAGAAACCATTATAGCAACAATTAAGAGACGTAAGATGGCATGGTTCGGTCATGTACTGCGAAATGATACCCTGACAAAAATTATCCTTCAAGGCACTGTTCGAAGGGGGGCCGTCGAAGAGGTCGACAGCGGAAAAGCTGGCTGGACAACATTAAGGAATTGACAGGGATGAAATTGAATTATTGGCCGCCGCTCGAGATGTGAAGATCGTTATCTGTTGATGTGTCCATGCGCTCCCCCCAACGACCGCAACTGTCACGGGACTGATGATGATGATGATGAATGGGTTGATAGATTTGAAGTATTCACAGTTTCATTTAAAATATAAAATAAACTGAATTATATTGATCTTAAAAATATAGAAACAAACAATAACTACAAAAAATCGAATGTCCTATCAAACGATCATAAAATATGTTTTAAAAAGTATATACATATATTTATATGTTATTGAATGCATATTATAGTTATTTTTTCTGATAAAATGTACATAAAGAAATGCGCGTCCTTAAGCTATATGTAATGAATTGTTCACAACACACATGTATGTTAGAGTTTTACGAAAATGCATACTGCAAAACTTTCACTCAATTTCTTATCTTCTCATATTAACTGATCTTATCTGTTACAGACGCAACTTCTATACAGAAGATTATTGCGTCCGACGCTTATCCGTGGTTTATTTCTAGTTTTGCATTTTTGTTTTGAGTTTTTAAAAGTTGAGAGAATGTTGATTTTCCTGGTTTAATTAGGCCACCCATTTAACGTTCCAATTCCGGACGGTAAGAACGAGAATATTTGTATGTGTTTGTTATAGCATATGGAATCAGAAGAGTGTTTTAACTCTATGTATATATCAGAGTGTTTTATTAGATTATCTTTGTGTTGTATTTTTAAGTCAGAATTAATTGACTTATGTATTATACTACTTTGCTATTTGTTCCTTTATTATCTAGGGACTAGTGTCTCAAGGTTTAATGATTTAGCTAATGGTCTTGATCTTTTAAGTTTTGAATATTCCCCAGTAATGTATCTGTCTGATCTATACAGACGCTCCTTCTATGCAGAACATAATTGCGTCCACAGACCATGACAGATGATCTGTTGGCAAGTGATGCAGCGCTCACAGGCCACGGCTTTGTGGGTTCCACGCATTACCCAGCCGCCTAACTAGTGTTAGGTACCCATTCGGAGCTGGGTGACTCAGGGACGCCCTAGGCCCCGGGAATAAATCCTTGCCTTCACATGGATTCGAACCCGTGACCATCGGTACTCCAGTCAAGCGTAAAATATACATTGATAGAAAAAACAACAGCTCTTAAATGAATAAAAAAATTGTATCCGGTAGAAGTACACTTTATTTGTATCAAGGACGTTTGATACACATTTCCAGGAAACATGTGTTTATAAAATAAAACAATCATATGGAATTCAATCACGATCCTTTTTATATTTTTTCGTAGATGCGTAACACACTTTTTGAATACTCAGAATGAGTTTTATATTCCAAAGATTAATTTTACATTTACATTTTATACTAATAAAATATTTCATTTCGAAAACTAACCACTTGTGAAAATAAAAGTTTTATTTCATTTCCTTATTTATTTTCTGCTGGGGTGCTAAAATTTTGTTAAGTTATTCATTAAGCATTCAATATTTATTTACAAAAACTTGAAGTTCAGCAGAAGTTTAGAGGAAACAAGGAGAAGCAACGTTTAAATTTTCAAGCTTTTTTTACCAGGAAAACTCATTATTTACTCATTGGTAAACGAAGGACAATAACTGTTTGAGCATAAAAGTATGTTAATATATTGTTCACGTAAGTCTCTCTTGAGTAGAGTTAATCATTTAAATTGATAGAGAACATTCAGAAAGAAAAATAAAAGTGTTTGAGATTTATGTTGAAATTACGCTTGCCATTGTAAATAGCAGAATTTCATTTAACATTATAACAAGAAAAACGTGTCTGACTAGTGAGTTGTGATATATAACATTAGGATCTAATTATCTATACATTTTAATTAGCAAAAGTTTAAAATATTGATAAATAAACAAATGACGTAGGCTTAATACATTTACAAAATATCAAGCGTAGGAAAAGAACACTAAACGAATAGCTGAAGTAGTCACATTGACCTTGCAATTTTAAATAGATTAATTACATTTTAAATCTGTTTACCCAAAATGAACCAACATACCAAATCATTTAAATATTTTTAATGACTAAAAATTTTCACTTGATGCTAGTAATATAGTGATTCCCAGTCACAACACAAGAAAATTGATTTACTTCAATTAGTTTACTTTTCTAAAAAGATTTATTTGCCCCTTAAAATACAACTGAATTTTTATTTAGACATTACAAATGCACCTTCATATGCAGAAGTTTCTTGCGTCCTACGTTCTGGTAAACCGGTCTGTTATCAAGTGAAGCAGCGTTCACATGCCATGGCTTTGCCTTTGTTTCCTTTAAAAAAAATCTAAAAACCTGATTGCAGTCTCACCCACATATTTTTCCCTAACTGGTTTCTGGAACCCATTTGGAGCTGAGTGGACTCAGGGACACCTTTAGACCCGGGTCCAAACACATTTCTTCACAGAGATTCGTACTCTTAACTCTTGAAACGCATGCCACTAGACCACCGTGCCCTCCGACGATGGTTAAGTGTTCATAAAAATCATATTTGTTTCCACTCAAATAAGTAGGATCATGAGCACTCATGGTGACCTGAAACGTGGTTTATATAATTTCCTGGTGTTATGTATAATGTAGCTGCCAGAGGTATAGGAAGGGATGCTTAAATAAACAAAATTAACTTTAACTTAGCTCTGGTACACCCAATCTGAGTGTTTAAATAATGCCAAAAGTAGTGTATAACTTTGTTATTGTTTAACTTCTTTACAAGTATTATTTTCATTCAAGTAATTAACGTTCAGTTCTTTATATGCCTTAAGATATAAAAATAGAATCTCGCTCTTGAATATGCTCCAAATTACAAAATGAAAGAAAAAGGAAATAAATAATTCAATTATTTAGAAAATATATGCAGATTTCATTTTTATGACGCGCTAATTACACGATATACAAGATGATAAGGTTATATTAACATGAATTTGCTATATTAAATGATTGTCTTCCTAGTATTGGTATCCCGTTTAGGAAGAATATAAAAGTTTACATTAACTGGAAGTATACTTAATTATTGTTGAATCTTTTTTTTAAAAATACTGACAATTTCTCGAATTGTTAATGTTTTGTTTGAATTGTTCACTGTAATTTTTTGTTGACTGACAATGCGCTTTGCATTATTGCTGGATGTATCAGTGTGATGGTTCCAGACACATTAATCTACTGAGAATATGTCATACATCTACATGATGGCTGGTTTGTCTCATATTCCTAAAATAAAATGTCCATTACCTAGAACAAGGAAGGAAGAAGCTGAATTGTGATGCATTAAAGACACGCAAAAAAAAATAATAATTTAAAATGCATAATAACGACATTAGCTATGATAACTGGGATCTCTAAGAAAAAAACCCTTGGCTTTATTTTATACAGTATTTTAGTTTAATCACAACTAATGTTGAAAACAGGTGATATTGGATAAGTGCCATTTTTCAGTCATTTGAGCCCCTGCTTAGTAAATGGAACTATCCATAACAGGTTAACGCATAGGCTGGAGGCAGTGTCATTTGCAGGTTAGATATAATTTAGATAATGCAGGATTAACTTTCCAAAAGCTCCATTTTTTCGTGAGGTATTGGGGGGGGGGCGCTTGGTCCTCTGAGATCGGCTTAATCTCTCGTGATGTAGCTGCAATTTGACGTAAGGGGATGTTACTTGTTCATTATTTTTCTTTAAATTATATTTTAGCAAGTGATTCTTACATCTTTTTTTTTATTTACTCACTGTGACAATAATTGTGATTCAATATTACTATCTTTATAATGTTATTTGACATCAAGACCGTACCCAGACTTTTTTAAGGGGGTTCACAAACTTGTCGCTGAGGAATTTCATGTTAAGATAAGGCAAACCTCTCATAACGAGAACCTCTCGTAACGACATTTTCGCATAACGAGCATCATTTTTATGGAAACAGTTGCTCCCTTAACGAGCGAAGATTCGCATAACGAGTGACGCAGGAAGGGAAACTCCCTTTTTCCTGGAAATTAATTAGGAAGCCGGCACTTCCGTCCTGACGTATTATTCTGTGTTAAGGCTTTAAGCCCTCGGTCTTTTAGCGTATTGTTTTCGTGTGTGATCAACCGATTTTACAAATTTGTATTAAGACAGTATTTGTAATTTTTTTATGTGCAAAGTTGAATAAACTGATAAATTATCTTCGAGAAAAAAAACACAAGAAGACAATCTTAATAGAGGCAAAATATGAACAGTTGAAATAAAACGAACAAAATATTAAAAAAGCGAGAACACGTTTGCGAATCTAGCACGCAACTACAATCGGCCTACATCAAGTTCTCTCTTCTATCCGCTGTCTTTAGATGTAGGGCATGAGGAGGCGTGTTTGGACACAGATCAAAGCCTAACATGTTTGAAGTACACTCGTGCTGCATCAGCTGGATTGAAGAATCTGTGAAGTGCCGAGATATTATACAATAATCACAGAACGCTTTGGTATGATTTAAAAGCGTGGTGACCAGTGGCGTAGCTAGGGGGGCGGTGGGGGCGGTCCGCCCCGGGCGGCACACATTTTGGGGGCGGCATTTGAAAAGTACAGCCCTTTCGGACAACCACCCTTTTTCTTTTGAAAGAGGAAAACCCGGGTGAAAGTAAAATATTCGTACTTTCGAGTCGTAATTAACGGATTCTCAAGACATTTTTTATTACACACTGTTTGTTATTACTAACGCATAACCATTATGAAATTAAAAATTTCTTAAAAATCGTATTGATTTGTTTTGAAAATTAAGCGGTATACATCACAGATGACGCTTTTTATAAGAACACGGCACAAAGAACACATCACCGCTGGACCGAATATACTATTAATATCGCCGCGACAGTTATTGCGTGGATTTTGGACATGCCCAGAATGATAAGCGAACAAGTACCTACATGGCATGGTGGTTCAAATATTGTGTTTAACTTGCAAGTAGTAATTTATATTACTGTATACGTTTACAGAAAATTATTCTAAGGTAATTTATTAAAAATTAATTATATTATTTTTTCATTAAATTAGCACAAACAAAATTTGTGTGTTTCATTAAAATACGTTTATTCACTAAAACTTTTACGCCTATCCTATTAAAGTAACGTTTAGATAGTTTGAATTAGTCTATTTTACTGAAAATTATTGCGATTTTTTACAAGAAAAATTAATCGCGATTGTTGTTTTTTTCTCCAAGTTTTGCATAATGGTGAAAATTTGTTAAGATCTTGGATGGTGCAATCACCATTGAAAAAATTATATATTTCTTTTGCTGTAAACTGTTTGATGATCTTTTCCAATCACATTTTAAGACGGAAAAATGGTTTTAACAAATAGTGTAATCTCAAAATAAGTCATCACGAGTTGAGTCTACTGCACATTCGATCATTTTCCCAATCGAAGGAATTCGAAATAGGAATTGGACAAGGTGCAACTTTTGATAAACTACAACAACAGAATATTGATAAAGAAATAAGAAAAAATGAAAGAAAAAATCACAACACTTGATATAATTAGATTCTTAGCAACAAAAAAATTTGGCGTTGAGGGGTCATCGTGAAAGTATTCACGAGGAAGACATCAATTCAATTGAAAATAGAGGAAATTTTCTAGATCGTGTTGACTTGTTGGCCAAGTACGACCTAGTATTATGGGAACATTCAGTAAAACACAAAGATGAGTAATAAATATAGTGTCTCCTATTTGTGGAAAATGATTCCTAGACCTATTGAGGGGCGCAGTGAGAAAAACAACTATATGGATCAAATAAAGCAAGCTAAAAACTTTTGTATATTTTACAGCACTCCAGATATTTCCCATAAAGTTTAAACTAGTCAAATTTAAAGACACGTAGTTATTGATATCAGCGAAGTTAAAGTTGAGCAGAAGCAGTAATTATAGTAAAAAATCTTCTTTTTTTTTACATTTTAAGCGCCTTGGAAAAATTGACATCTGAAGAAGAAAAAAGTAAAACGAGATCACTTGCTGCAAATTTTCTCTATTCAATGCAATCTGTTTCTTTTCTATGTTGTTACAATTTATGGGAACCCATCTTTTTTGTAAATTAATGATGCTCAAAAATACCTTCAAATAAAATGTTCACCAATGCAATATAAAACTAAATTCTTTTCAAACCCATTTCATGGAACAAAGAGATGTGCTAATGGAAAAAGCTGTTATAGCAGCCAAAACAATGTGTGAAGAGTTGAAGACATCGACTGAACGCCAAGTAAGAAGGGAAAAACATATGAGCGGGGAAAATTTAAAAGACGTGGTCTTATCTTTAGAACATGAAGTACGACGAGAAATTTTTTAATCCATGGATCGAATTATAAATGAACTAAAGAACGCTTTGATCAGTTGCATGTCCTTGTAAGAAAATATTCGTGCATATATCCCATATAACCTACTAAATGAAGAAATTGAATGTCAAATAAATGATTTTATTGACATTTTGATAAAGAACAGTTTCATAATGAATGAAGAATGATCCAGGTTTCATGGCTGTACCTATACCAAAAAAAGAGGCATTGCGTTGGGAAAATGGGGGAAAAGGCCCCCTTGATCTATTAAAATTTATTAAACAGTATAGATTGAAAACTTCTGAACCCAACATTGTAATCTTGCTAAGAATTTTTAAAAAAATTATTGTTATCAGTGTCGCAAGTTGTGAAAGGAGCTTCTCCAAACTGAAGTTGATAAAAACTATCTTCGTTCCACAATGAGTTCATGATTTAAGACAAGGGTCGGGAAACCATGGCTCGCGAGCCAGATGTGGCTCTATTGATGGCTGAATCTGTCTCTCAGACAAAGAATCGATTATTAAAAAAAAACAACGTTTATTCAGATTCCTTTGAATTGCATAGAAAATAAACAGCATAACAATGATATTAAAAATAATTCAGAGACATAATTATGGTACTTTTAGTGTTGAAATAACACAAAATGCACACATCTACTTGAATTTTAGTTACATAATGTATGGCTCTCAAAGAAATACTTTTCAAAATATGTGGTGTTTATGGCTCTCTCAGACAAAAAGTTTCCCGGCCTTTGATTTAAGACAAAAAATTTTGCAATATTGTTTATAGAACAAAATATAACAAATTATTTAAACTTTTATAGCATAATACACGATTTTTCTGCTATGAAAGTTAGGAAAATAAAATTATAAATAATATGTTTACATAGTAATGTCACAAATGTACACAATTTGTTCATAAAAAATAATTAAATCATTTATTTATAAATACAAAATAAAAACATACTAATTGGTATTTTTTGGTGAAAATTTGGAATACGTTTGTCTCATGGAAAGGGGGGAGGCGGCTGCAACCTCATTAACTTTCTTCTAACCTTAAAAAAAGTATCTTGTATCGTCCGTAATTCTTATAAAATATGTATTTATAGGTATAACATCTTATTTGATCTCCTTTATTGCCGCATACTTAAATATGGCATCCAATGGTAAAAATGTTTGCCACCTTTACTTTGTTTCAATTATAACTATTTATTTATGTTTCTTAATTTATAAAAACGATGATACTATTAACTTACAAAGGGCGGCAAATTGGAGACCGCCCCGGGCGGCAAAAGGTCTAGCTACGCCACTGGTGGTGACTATTCTATACACATATGTCCAAATGTACATGTGTAATTTTCATATTTAGAATTTAAAAAAAAATTAAATAACTTTTTACAAAAAATTGACTAATTATGTGACTAACAATATCAAAAAGACTTTTAATATATTAAAAACCACTGGGGAAAAACGGCTTTGTGACATTTAAAATTTTTTTTTGCTGTACCCTGTATCTGATAGAGAGACATAAATAGAATGTTCTGATAAAATTTTTATGAAATAATTATGTCTCTAACCCTATTAAAAATTGAAATCTATTTAGTTTAATTCATTTTAAAAATTTATAATTTTGACCTTATAATATTTAATTACGCAAAACTACACAAATGTCACATAGCGTTTCTTCCATTGAGCTCTTCAGAGTCTTCCTCTTCTGCAATCTTTTACTTCTGTTAGGTATTCGTGGCAGTCTTTCATCTTTTCTTTTCATTTTTTTTCACCTCCCCTTATTATTTTTCCATTGCGTAGTAGGTAATATATATATATATATATATATATATATATATGCATATGTGTGTGTGTGTGTGAATTATATATCAATTCTTGTTTTTATATATTTGTAATATGTTTGCTTATGTATTTGACGATCAATAAATATTTTTTAAAAAAAAACAACACTTTTTATTAGTGTATCTTGTGTTTGTTTTTTTATCAGCAACGCAGTTTTATAAATTGTTGCTCTGGAAAAAGCACGATTCATAATCTGTCCCATTGATAGCAATGAAATAAACAGTTGATCAGTTTGCCGATATTACTTCCTTGTTAAAATTATTTTGCTTTTCAAAATCCACACTAACTGCAATCAATAAGCAACAATGTCATTTAACAATCTTTAATATATCTTAGTAAAAAAAAATACACGTATTGCCTTCTCATGGTGAAATAAAGGAAAACAATAGTAGGAGGGGTTTGAAGATTTTTAAAAATTATTTTTAAAAATACAAAGGTAAATACATATCCTTGCACATGCCTTGTCATTCATGATGGCTCTTAAAAGTGTAAGTGGTGGCAATTAATACTATCACTCATCCAATTAATGATTTCCATTCCCGTTTATTCAGGTCAACTGTTTCAAAAGGCAGATGTGCAATGGTCAGTAAACTAAAGTTATTTTACATCCTTTTACAAACATACTTAGCTTATCTTATCTTATCAATACAGGCGCTCCTTCTATGCAGAAGATAATTGCGTCCATTGAACATGACAGATAATCTGTAGGCAAGTGATGCAGCGTTCACAGGCCACGGCTTTGTGGGTTCCACGAAATAACCCAGCCGCCTAACTAGTGTTAGGTACCCATTCGGACCTGGGTGACTCAGGGATGCCCTAGGCCCCGGGAACAAATCCTAGCCTTGACATGGATTCGAACCCGTGACCATCGGTACGCCAGTCGAGCGCGCTGCCACTCGATCACCGCGTCTCGCGCTGTTGCTAAAAAAATGTATCATCCTTCAATTGTAAGAAAAACGTTATTTATCTTACATTGTCAGATTATGTTGGAATCATAAACATAATTATGATGCACGTCTTTATGAAAATGTGTACCCATGCATACATCAACAAAAAGAAAAAGAAATAAACAAACATGACAAGAAAATTCGTAGTCTGAAGATCTATCAAAATAATAATAACCTTGCGAGAACTTATATAAAGCGTTACCTCAGTTAACACGCTGGGCTAAACCACGTTTTAAATTTTATACATATTTACAAATGGATTCATTTTTTAACCTTCATAACCTAATTAAACAAAAAATATAATGGCATGATGTTTATCAGCTAAATTTATTAAGCACAGAGTCAAGGTCTCTGTATGAATCTTCTTATAACATTTCTGTGGCCTATGCACGACAGATTGTCACAAACTTTGCTTGACTCAGGTTAGCGTCTCCTATTACGTTGGTTATGACCATAATCCCCAACGGTTCTAAAATTACTATTATTCTCTAAATGTATTTTAAGGGACTCAACACATAGAGGATAATTTACCACCGTCTGGTGCAAGAAGGATGTTATTTGTTATCTCAGGGAGAGGAAAGAGGTCTACCACCATAATGTAACAAATAACACGAAATTGATCTTAGGAAAGCTCTTTAAAATAATGGGGGTGAGACTGCAACCAGGCTTTTAAATTAGTAAATGTATAACATATAAACAACTAATCATTTCTACTGAACTAATTGGATTTCACCGCTGCTAAGTTTTTTTTTATTCTTTCGTTATATTCGTTTTATTTGTGTACTATTTTTTCGTTGAGGAAGGCTCTTTGCCGAAACGTTCGCTGTTGTGTTACGCCCTGTCAGGCTAACTAATACCCTGTTTATATGTTATACATAGGACATCTCTTTAGCTATTTGTGTGGGGTTAACAATCTTCAGGCCTTTGGAACACCCAAAAAATATCATGTCCTCGATTATACACTGGTTTATCTTCTAATTGCTGAATGAAAATCCCAAAGATCAATCATTTTAGCTTTGTAAGGATTCTCTGATGATAAAGCGGAATTTCATATCAGCCATAATAATTTTCCAGCCAGGGTGTGTCACTGATCTAAAATTTCCATGAGTTTTTTTTATGAAAAACGGTGTCCGTCAATTTATATATTCTGACATGCACATAAAGATCCACAGAACATAACTATAAAAAATAAATCAACAATGATAAAAAGCCAATGGGTTAACTTTACTTAAAGATGAGAGCAACACCTATCTAGTGTCATTTTGGCAAAGGTCTCTAATGTAAAATCTGATTTAAATATTCTACATTTACAAACCAGTGATATCAATGGACGCGTTTCTCGTCGTATGATCGCCATAGCGCTCAAATTAAAATTTGACTAACTCCTTTGCTCTCGACAAATTAACACATTTATTTAGGTCTTTATGAGGAAAATAGTTGTGAATTAAATCATGAAAAATGTGGTGGATCCGTTGTATAATGTGATCCTGGTCCTCCGTTAGCCAAAGACATCAATAAAGCGTTAAAAGCTACGATAGAGCTTTTGATTGATTAGGTAACACAATAAAAACTCTTGAAATCAGATGTGTCTAACTACACTCGATTTTTAATCACATGATCAGGATATAATCACGGTCATAAATACGTAATCTCACATCAGATGTCTTTATATTTACAACTTCAGAACAACATCCTTCACAATCCATCCTGACTTAGTCTCTCTTTCTACGATACATCGACAATCCGCATAGCGGTCCCTTCCATCCTCCTCACGCCATCTATCTGCCGACTACATACTCCTTCTACCCCGTGTATTCTCTCTCACCCCCACCCACACACACACACACACACACTCAAAGATCATCTCGTTAACCGTCACGGATCCGTCGATCAGCAACCCATGTTCACTACAATATAAACATCCATTTAACATCACAGTGCATCCGACCGTGAAAAACGAATATGTATATTTCGACGACAGCTATCACAATTAACTTGTTTTATCATCTCGAATTTCCTGACGTCTAATTGGGCTTGAAATGTTTTACAACCATTAGCACCCTGAAAATCATTGTTTGTCTTTAGAATCCTATATTTTTTAAGACATTTTGGTATGTTTTCTCATATACAAATGTGCTTGTGTTGAATTATCTATTATCCTATTGTAGGGACATTTTATTATTTTAATCATAAAATTTAATATTATTTCTATTGGGAAACTGTGACTCTTTACCGCTAAAATAAATTAGGTAATCCTATTAAAATGTAATGTACATAATGAAAATTGCGTGTGTTTAATAATCTCCTGTCAACAAGACTAGTTGTTGAATATTCACAACAAACAAAACAACAAAAGAAGCCCATAACATGACACATAAGCTACCATGCAATTTAATACATTTTTTAATAATTGATTGTTTTAAAGTTCTACACATATTTTAATTTATATCCTGGTTCGGGTCAGCAATAACTATTCAATTTTTTTCATCCATTTTAAGTGGTATGCGACACATGTTTTGGAGACAAAGGCTTGGTGTTTTTATAACTTCCCGTTGTTACATGAAAATATACGAGAAGTTGTTTATGATATTAACACTAACTAGCTGCGGAAATCTCTCGGATAGCATCAATTGAATTAAGTTCGTACGTCTTGCAATTTGCGTTTTGAACATAGTTGATAAAAATTGTATTCTTTTGCAGTTATCCCAAGTTATGAAAATTCACTTATTATTAAATAATGAATTAGTAGCGCATTTTTCTTCAAAAACTAAATTTTGAATAAAATTAAATTCTGCTTGAGTAAAAGACGGAATTGCATTACAGCAGTTGATGTAATTATAATTTTTAGTATTATAAGTATAATGAGTTGGTTTCCAGCATTCATTTGCTTCACAATATGTTTGTCCTGTGTGAAAAATCAAGGTAATTTTCTGAAGCTAATTGTATTATTGTTTAGTTATTGGGGAAGGGGGAGTGTTATATTTATGTACGTTATTTTCAGGGAAAAAAGTTTCTTAAAAGAAATAAAGATTTTATCATAAAAATAAATTATTTAAAAATTTTAACAACAATATTTACAAATGATTAAATGTACCATGTATAAAACATATTCTTTCTAAAATGCTGGCTCATAAAGTTACCTACCTGAATAATTTGAGCATAAATTTTCTTTGAACTTAAAGTGATTTTAATTTAGATAAACTTAAAAGTTGTTTTGATACGAAGATATTAGACTTAAATATTAAATATAGCATGACTTCCTATGAAGATTAAGGAGATTTGTAAATGTATAATTAATGTAATATACATAATGTAATAATGTAATATATTAAGACCATTATTTTTATTCATTAAAAAGATTTGTGGGCTAAGTATTAATTTCATATTGATATCATTACTGCCATTGAGTTGTAATTATACTGAATGATTTTCATGCCATTCGCTTTTTGACAAGTTAAAAAATTTAAATTGAACCTTGCTCAGACGTTTTCATATTTTTAAGTCCTTTATATTAACTCGTGGTGTCTGCTTGCTTGTTTGCCGAAAAAACTTTGGTTCGATTTTTAACCCACTTCCCTGTATGCTAGCGATGTGAAATTTTGCTGCCAGACTCGTGGCGATGACAAAAATGATATATAAAAATTTCATATTGATTGAATGTACTGTAATTAAACAAATAGTTTTTTTTAGATGATATCTATTTATCTCTATGTAGTACTTTAATTTTTGTGCAGGAGTGTCGTGTTGCGTATTATATTGAACGACCTTTTAATACTTTCCTGTTGTGCTGTGCGGTGCGTATTATATTGACGATACTTTTAAAAAGTATTATCCGATCTGTAATTAAATGTAAATGCTATTAATTGTTAATCTGTCTCGCGATACGCACTATGTCAAACATGTTTTATAACCCTTTTCCGTTGATTAAATCGAGTTGAAATTTAGCAGGCAGACTTTAGAAGTTTTATTTACTATACATTCTTTATATATTTGAGATATAAATAAAATTTGGGATTTTTGGATTGTCGTGCGATGCATATTAATATGAACATTCTTTTAGTTATGTCTCGTATGTAATGGATTTATAGTAAAAACCTTGTTTTTTTACGTTTTTTTAATATGATTATTTTTGGTGTACGTGAAAATTTTAGGTAGTCAAGTTATTGTCTTTTGAGAGAGTGATTTATTTAATATTTGTTCTAATATTTAGAATCGTTAGCGCATTAAAAAAAGTATTTGTAGTTTCATGTATTCTAAACTTATGTATACGAATTATAGTTTCCTTTGAGTTTGAAAAATATACTTTTTTTATATGCCACTAACTTTTTATATGTGCATTTAACGAGAGTACTCTTTAAATCTAGGAAAATAATAATGACTTATGGTAATAGTTATTTTCGTTCTTCATTTCCTACTTTACTCAAGTATATTGAAAATTTGAATTCTACTGATTTCACCTATTCCATGTTTAAATAAATAATTATACAGAGAGGAAATGAAAAATTTAATTTTATTAAATGCCAAAGGACTTGCATAAAATGCCATCCATAAATGCCATCCATAAATGCATTGTTAATTATGTCTCCAAACAATATCGAGGGTGTGCCAATACATGTGTGCAGATGTTAATTTGCAAGGTTAATTGAAGTGTGTTAGTGAGTGAAAGTAGGAGGAAGCAATAGATAGAAGTATGTTAAAAAATTACCTTGGTCGGACCTGTACAATAAAATGTCTCTTCTTTATTGGACTTATACATAAAAGAAGACTTACCTAATTACATATACATATTTCTAAAAAGTGGGGACGATGCATTACTAGTGAATTTTCAGAATTTACAAGAGTATCACTTTTAGTTTCTACACTTAATCAAAATACACACGAGGATTAGAAGAATAAAAAGCAATATAGACATATTTAATACGCCAGACATTAAATTCTTACTTGGTAATACAAAACGACAACAATTTAAGACTATAATCTGATAGATATAATGAAATAATCACATTTCTTGTTGCATTAGCAAGACGAGTGACAAAAACATCCTTCTTCTGGAATGCGGAAGGTGTATTACAATTTCCACATTAAAAACTAATTAAAAATAATACAAAACACAAACAATGGATAAGGTAGGACATAAAAAAAATCACCTACCTAGAAGGAGAGTCTATAGTATATGATGTAAGATGAGTAAATAATTCTTGTATCTATTGATTTGTTTTGAAACGTGTTCCAGTAATTAAAAATAATAATAAGCAGGAACAAGAAGCTCCTGTATTGATTTTTCGCACCCACAATGAGCTCCGAATTATATCCCTTTTAAAATCCAATTTAAAGAGGAGTGAGTTTTCGTAGGTAAAGTAAATTCAAAAGATATAATAACAAACAAATACTAATAACTTCATTTATGTCAAATGACAAAATACATTCTTGTAAAATAAAGAAGAGTAAAAATGAGAAAAAAAAGAAAAATAGTAGAATCAAAGTTAAAATGATTGTTTAGAAATCAAATAGAGTCAGATGAATACATTGCAAATTGAAAAAAGATATTTAATTTAAAATTTTCACCATATGTTCGCATGGTGCCAAATGTGAGTACTATTTAAAATGCTTTCGAAGGGATGTGGTTTTATAAAGAGTAAGTGAGGTGCGTCATTTTATCTTCTGTATTATACATTTTATTCAATTTGATTGTAATAATTATTAGAATTGTATTTGTTTAAATTAGGGACCAACCCGGTAGACATTTTCTACCGGGTACCAAATCCGAATAGTTAGATGTACTATTTGCTGGATCCGGGTACGAATCCGAGTACTAGGATTGTTAAATAAAAATCGGAAATTCGAATTAATTTCGGTTTTGAAAACGATTAGCGGTTGCTTTATTTCGCAAAACCATAACAGTCGTATATTTAGATTTCACGTTTTCTACAAATACAATTTAATTTTAGACATTCAATTTGGTTTATTAAATTATTATTGACTGATTTTTTTATTGTTTACTTTACCACCGTCTACACTCTTCATGAAAAATGATATTATATATATGGCCAGAAGAAGGGACTATTAATTTATTAAAATTTAAAACAATAAATTCATTATATATCACTTGTAAATTTTGTTTCTCTTGTTAATATGTTACTTATTTACTTTGTTAATATTAGGGCTGCGGAAATTAACGATTAATTCCTCAATTAATCGTTAAAAATTTTAAAGATTAATTTTTTTTAACGATCAATTGACCCGCCACTTATAAATGTCCTGGAAGTCAAAAAGAAAAATATTTCGGCCGATAAATATAAACTAATTTCCGGATTTTTGCACGAACATTTTGGTTTTAAACTTTTGACTCACGTGAATGTTCAAAATGTTGATAAAGATTATGTGTCCATTGAGAGAAATCGATTGCCTACCATGCAATGTTCCCTCTAAGTCTAAGCTTCGTTGGTCCTTGTACAAAGTTAAAAAAAACTCGTTTGCAAAGTTGCAAAACGTCCATTTTTTGTACCATATTATACAATATTTGCTGCGCGGTGATTCTAAACACCTGCGTGGCGTCGGTCAAATATCTGCTCAGCCGTGCTGCTTAAATAGAACATTGCTACCATGGTTCTAACACTTCGCTTACATATCACCTGCATACCAAATATCCACTACAGTATCAGAAACATCAGCTGAGACAATCTAAAGCTATGTGAACGATTGTTCAGCTCGGCTGGTTATATTGTCAATAAGACCCGCTCATCACTTGAACCAAAAAATGTCAATACACTTGTCTGTTTGCGTTGTTGGTTAAAAGATGTCATATAAAGAAGACATTCCAGTGTTATTTTATATTCGACAAGTATTTAATAAATGTTACTTATGAAACCATACATTTCAATTTTTGGCTTTAATCGAAATTAACGATTAATTAATATTTATTTATTCAAAAGTTAACGATTAAATTTAAATTAATCGTTAACAGCCATAGTTAGTATAGTTACTATATTTTGATTTAATTTTATTTTTTTTATTCGATATTAAAACAGTTTCAATTTTAAATATGGTGGCGTGGCGCTAATCGCTAAAAGTAAACACGAATTTTTCGTAGTAGATTAGTTTATTAACTTTATATCTTTATAATTTCAAATTAGTAATTTCTATAATTTGGTTACATTTGTTATATTTTTAACAATTTGTAAGTCTACTAATCTTGATATTTATCGAATTCCAAAATTGTATATTTAAAGTTATTTTTAGATATTTGGCTATCTTTGTTGGCACTATTTGCCGAGGCGAATAGTTCCGAAAAACCGGATATCTGGCTGGGTAAAATATCCGGAGCGATTTCCGGTTGGTCCCTAAATTAAATTTAACCGACTTGACGTGTCCTATATACTTATATATATATATATATATATATATATATATATATATTATATATATATATATATATATATATATATATATATATATAAATATAAAAGTGAGAATGAACGAATTAAAACAAGATTTTACCATTAGTTACGGTATCTTGAATACTGCACACACAAAAATTTTAAGATCGTTTAGGAAGTATGTCATGTGAGAATCACGAGATTAGGAAGGGAGAGAGAGAGATCACTTGATAGGCGCGTGAGATAGAAGGTTCGAGAGAATAAGAAAGTAGAAGAAGATGGCTGTGATAACACGTCTCCACCATATGAATGTTCATTTTTGTTTATAATTATCAGTGTAATTATCTAATATTTCAGTATTAAAGTTTATTTGATTAACGTCAAGTGTTTCAAGGAATCATTGTGAGAGAGATGTTGTTATTCAATAAAGCCTATATGCACACATAAAAGTAATATGTGGCATTTTTTAGTTCAGAAGGAAAAAAAATGGCGGAAGGTCTAATTCAACATTTCTGAAAGTTGCTGTGAACAAAGGCGAAAGAAAACTAGCATTACGGCAGACCTAAATGGGGTAGTCCATAAAGTACGTAACGCTATTTTTGACTGTGTTCAACTGCCCCCTCCCCCTGTCACAAACTGTCACAAATCTTGGACCCCCCCCCCTTAAAGTACTTCACACTTTCGAACAAAATATTTGTTTTTTATAAACAAAATAATACAAATTTAATAGAAAACACCGTGACGTCACACGTGACAGGACACCCCCCTCCCCTCTGTCACAAAATGTCACACTTTCTTACACCCCCCCTCTGGAGCGTGACGTACTTTATGGACGGCCCCAATCAAGTTCAAATATCTGTATATATAGTTTACCCATCTATAGATTTTTAATTGAATAATGTAAGCCTATACATTATTCATGAAATTAAGATATTCAGATCAAGATTGTACTAACACGTTACAGAAACGACGTCCTGGTGGAAGTGGTACACGTATTTCGTGTTCAAAAAGGAAATTGCTCATTAAAGGAAGAAATATTGTCAGCCATCGTAATTTGTGAATATTAAAGGCAAAACTGAAATAAACAAAACATTTGAACTACAGAAGCTATGGACAACTGATTAAATCAGTGAATTGTGAATCAAGAAAGAAATTCATTTGTGACAATAAACAATTAATAACATTAGTAAATTCAAATTAAGAGTAATTTAAATTTACGAATGTTAATAATAATCGGCATCCTTCCGTCTCGCGAGACGATGGTGCATCACTGTTGAGTTGGGTTGCATTTTCTCGCGTGGCTTTGCAGTCCTATCCTTGAGTGACAGTCTTTACCACAGCTTTTACACACGAATTCTGTGCTACCAAATGTTTTAGCCTTTCTCCTAGCTCTTCTTTCTGTAGCCTCCTCCATCCTACGCTCCTCTGCTACCATGACGCCCTCTTTGACAACTGTGCGCCACGTAGATCGGTCTTCTGCCTTACACTCCCAGTCGCTTGTGGGTATTCTGGCTGCTTTCATGTCCCTTTGGCAGACATCTTTAAACCGCAGACATGGGCGACCTGTCTTCCTCTTTCCCAATGGCAGTTCTCCATATAGCAGATCCTTGGGGATTTGGCCAGGGCTCATTCTTTTAACATGTCCTAGCCATCTCAGGCGTCTTTCACTAAGGATTGAGAACATGCTTTGGGTATTGGCACGCATTAGGACCTCAGTATTAGGCACCTTGTCTTGCCATTTAATGCCTAGGATGCGTCGCAGGCATCTCAAGTGGAAGCTGTTAAGCTTGTGCTCTTGGGATGTATAAGTGGTCCATGTCTCGCTCCCGTAAAGCAGTGTAGTAATGACGCAGGCTCTATAGACACACAGTTTACTGTTAACTTTGTGTTTTGCCAGACCCATTTGCTTAATTTAGCCATTTTGGCAGCTGCCTTGCCAATTCTTCTGTTTATTTCCTCTTCAATGGACAATGTATTTGAGACCTTGGAACCCAAGTAGGTGAAGCTTTCCACAACCTCCAAGTTTTCATTTTCAATATTGATGGTAGGAGGAGGTTGTGTGTCTTGGGCCATGATGTTTGTCTTTTTCAAGCTGATTTGCAGACCAAATTATTTGCAGGCATTGGAGAAGCTTGACATGAGTTGTTGCAAACCAGTTTCTGTGTGTGCTGTTAATGTCGCATCATCCGCAAAGAGTAGCTCACGAATTAGGATATGTATAGTGTGTTTACGACAGAATCCCAAAGATGGAAAGCACACAGCACCAATACAATCATCTGACAAGACAAACTTCCTGTTTGAGAAAATTGCCATAGACCTAATAGAAACATTCAAAAAGATGTCAAAGAAAAATCATATGTATGCTCTTACCATAGCGGACATAGCCACCAGATGGGTTGAAGCTATTCAACTAAAAAGAATAGATGGAGAAAGTATATGCACTGAGTTACTAAATGTTTTCAGCAGATATGGTTTTACCCAAACCTTTTAAGACTAAAGTGTATCATTTCCCATGGCATATAGAGACGCAGTAAAACAAGAAATTGATTACCTACTCAAAGAGAATAAAGTAAGAAAAGCTAACTATACCTCACCAACTGTCATAGTCAAAAAGAAGAATGGAAAGATTCGACTGTGCTGTGACTACAGACAGTTGAATAATATTACATAATTGGACCATGAAACTCTTGGAGACCCAAGAGACATAGTAGACAGAATTGGTAATTCCAAAATATTTACTACATTAGACTTGAACAGAGGTTTTTGGCAGATAAACATGAATCCTGCTTCTGTCAAATATATTGCATTTATAGCTATGGATAAAATATATGAATGGTTAGTGATGCCATTTGGATTAGTTAACAGTACAGTCACTTTTAGCAGATTTATTGAAATGATGTTACAAGGCATTCCAAATGTGGTACATTACGTTGATGACATATATATCCACACTAAAGATTGGGAAACGCACATCCATACACTTGAAGCTGTACTGGATAGACTCAAGAAACATAATCTCAACTGAAACAATAAACATTGGAAAGAAATATATTAATTTTCTGGGATAAAGAATAGGAGGAGGTAAAGTCACTCCCACTGCAGAGAAAGAAAATAAGATCTTTAATCTGTCAGTCCGAAAATGAAAGAAACAAGTTCAAGCTCTACTAGTACTATGTAACTTTTATAGACCGTTCATTGAAAACTATGCAGAACTTACTTACAGAAATTACAAAACACAAATATGTTCGAAAATTTTACTTTTCAGGAGATTGCTTCAACGCATTGAAAAATATTAAGCAAGCTTTAGGAAAAAACCTATCCTAGTTACACCCCAGTGGGACAAACCTTTCATAGTTTTTACTGATGCATCATCCGTTGCATTAGGAGCCTGCCTTATGCAAGAACTTGATGGTTTTCTCTATCCAATACAATATCTGAGCAGGAATTTAACAAAGACAGAACGTAACTACTGCACTATAGAGCGAGAATGTTTGGCCATAGTGTGGGCGCTACAAAAACTGCAAAAATACCTACTTGGTAGAACATTTACTTTAATGACAGACCACAAACCACTTGTGGCATTCAACAAAAAAAACAACAACATAGAATAAGCAAATCAAAAATCAATAGCTGTGTTATTTCATTAGCAGACTACAAATTTGACATTAAACCTGTTTAAGGAAAGGACAATGTTGTTGCAGACATTCTAAGTAGAATGATAAAAAATACAGACATTCTGACTTTAAATTAATAAAAAGGAAAGCAGAAACTGTATTAGTATTTGCAAAACAACTGAAAAGAACAATGTTTGTATTCTAATACATAGTATATTTATATATTTGTATGTTTCACTATTTGTAACAGTTATTTACAAAATTACAATTGTGTTAAAATTTCTGTTTCATTCTTTTTAATACAAGCAGACTGTTGAAGTCCTGCAAATTTTTTATTGATTTCTATGTTGGGATATTGTTTGTAAAACAGTGATTGTCCATTGATGATAAATATTTAAATATATATTGTTTTTATTGTATTGATACAAATCATTTTTAAAATAAAAAAACATTTTTTTTAAGGATGGGGGGTGATGTCACGTGATAGGCGCGTGAGATAGAAGGTTCGAGAGAATAAGAGAGTAGAAGAATATGGCTGAAGTAGCACGTCTCCACCATATGAATGTTTATTTTTGTATATAATGATCTGTGTAATTATCGAATATTCCAGTATTAAAGTTTATTTGATTAACATCAAGTGTTTCAAGGAGTCATTGTGAGAGAGATGTTGTTATTAAATAACGCCTACATACACACATAAAAGTAATTTGTGACAAATTAAGAAAGTGTATATAAACCGGAAGGACCGAAATAATGAAGAATAATAAAAACCCGTAAAAAACAAAGTTTTTGACTATAAATCCTTTATGTACGAGAAGTAATTAAAAGAATGTTCATTATAATACGCAGCGCCAGACCATCCAGAAATACAAAATTGCAGTTGTGTCGTAAAACATGTTGAATATAATGCGCACCGATCAGGAATATGTTTATAAAAAGAGCTGTCAATAAAATACGCACCTTATTGCGCGACAGAAAGGTTGTTCAATATAATACGCACCGCGACGCTCTATCTCAAAAAATAGCATGATACATAGGAATAAATAAAATAATCTAAAAAATCAATAATTTAATTACGGTACATGCGATCGATCTGAAATTTTGATACATTGTTTTTATCATCGGTACAAAACTGCCTGCAAAATTTCAGCTCGCTATCTTGCGAGCAAGTGGGTTAAAAATCGATCAAACGTTTTGGCGACAAGGTCGGTCGGTCGGTCGGTCGGTCGGCCGCAGACACCACGAGTTAATATAAAGGATTTAATAAAACAAACCCGTAAAAACAAAGTTTTTGACTATAAATCCCTTATATATGAGACATAACTAACAGTATTGATTATTTTCAAACATTTACAGACTGACACCGAGTGATGTCCCTTGTCTTTAATAAATGGGGGTGGGATGTGAGGGGGTGTCGGCACGACGGTCGGCGTCAACATGACGGTCGGCGTCAACTCAAACTCACGTTAAACTGGGAGAAAAAAAACAATAACAAACAGTGAATTTTGAATTACATACCTCATATAAGGATAAACTAAAAATGCATTAATTTAATTACGGTACGTTCGATCGATCTGAAATTTTGATAAAATGCATTGTTAGGTCAGACGGGTCCGTGTGCCAAATTTCAGTTCGATCGGATCATGGGAAATGGGTCATTTTCGACTTCTGTTTTTCCGCCCAGCCCGCCGAGCCCAAGACAGAGAGAGAGAGAGAGAGAGAGACGCCGGTGAAGTTAATATAAGGGATTTAATAAAACAAACCCGTAAAAACAAAGTTTTTGACTATAAATCCCTTATATATGAGACATAACTAACAGTATTGATTATTTTCAAACATTTACAGACTGAATCTGTCTTAACACAAGTTTGCTTCATAACCCTAGGGGGGGGAGGGGTGGGTGGGAGGGGGAGAGGGGAAAAGTCTGGTCACCGATTCGCTTGACCGAGCACAGAGTGACACGTAAAATGTAAACAAAACCGCACCGTCGTTTCGTTGGGTCGCCTCAATGCTCAACCTTTCACGTGGCAAAAAAACAATAACAAATCGTGAATTGAAATTACATACCTCATATAAGGATAAACTAAAAATGCATTAATTTCATTACGGTACGTTCGATCGATCTGAAATTTTGATACGATGCATTGTTAGGTCAGACGGGTCCGTGTGCCAAATTTCAGTTCGATCGGATCATGGGAAGTGGGTCATTTTTTACTTCTGTTTTTCCGCCCGCCCGTCGAGCCGAAGACAGAGAGAGAGAGACGGCCGCGAAGTTAATATAAGGGATTTAAAAAACAAACCCGTAAAAACAAAGTTTTTGACTATAAATCCCTTATATATGAGACATAACTAACAGTATTGATTAATTTCAAACATTTACAGACTGACACCGAGTGATGTCCCTTGTCTTTAATAAATGGGGGGTGGGATGTGAGGGGGTGTCGGCACGACGGTCGGCGTCAACACGACGGTCGTCGTCAACTCAAACTCACGTGGAAGTGGGAAAAAAAAACAATAACAAACAGTGAATTTTGAATTACATACCTCATATTAGGATAAACTAAAAATGCATTAATTTAATTACGGTACGTTCGATCGATCTGAAATTTTGATACGATGCATTGTTAGGTCAGACGGGTCCGTGTGCCAAATTTCAGTTCGATCGGATCATGGGAAGTGGGTCATTTTTTACTTCTGTTTTTCCGCCCGCCCGTCGAGCCGAAGACAGAGAGAGAGAGACGGCCGCGAAGTTAATATAAGGGATTTAAAAAACAAACCCGTAAAAACAAAGTTTTTGACTATAAATCCCTTATATATGAGACATAACTAACAGTATTGATTAATTTCAAACATTTACAGACTGACACCGAGTGATGTCCCTTGTCTTTAATAAATGGGGGTGGGATGTGAGGGGGTGTCGGCACGACGGTCGGCGTCAACACGACGGTCGTCGTCAACTCAAACTCACGTGGAAGTGGGAAAAAAAAACAATAACAAACAGTGAATTTTGAATTACATACCTCATATTAGGATAAACTAAAAATGCATTAATTTAATTACGGTACGTTCGATCGATCTGAAATTTTGATACGATGCATTGTTAGGTCAGACGGGTCCGTGTGCCAAATTTCAGTTCGATCGGATCATGGGAAGTGGGTCATTTTTTGACTTCTGTTTTTCCGCCCGCCGAGCCCAAGACAGAGAGAGAGAGATGATGAGAGAGACGGCTGCGAAGTTAATATAAGGGATTTAAAAAGTACAGTGTTTGGTGGTGATAAAAAATTGCGCCTTTTTGTGAGATATGAACTACTTCTACAAACACGTTATTGATACCTGCTTGATTTTTGAGCTATAAAGGCTTTTGGATAGTAAAACTCCCAACCACGAAATCTAAAATAACTGTATCATATATGCAAAATTTTGTATATGTCTTAACATAAAAAAGCCATAAGAATATAACATTTTATTTGCTAATATAAGAGGTATTGGTCTCAACTACATAGACGTGAATATAAATATTGAAATATTTTATTGATGTTTTATTTTCAAAGTATTTTTTAAAAATCTCCGATACATTACTTATTTTAAGACAAAAATTCGAAATCATTTTTTTAATTACGTCATCTTATCTGCGTACAGTTAAAAAGTGTAATTTCAGTTAAATTTTCCAAAGATGTCATGGAAAGAGTAACAGGGATAATGTTTTACAACCTCCCATTAGAAATTCGATAAAATAGTCCTGCAAAATATATTTTAAATCGTACTTTTTAAAATTAAATAACTGAATATAAACAATCAGGAAACGCAAGTATAAAATAAAACACATTTTACAACTTCAAAACGTGGCTTAAAATTCATGTCATAATTATTAGAATTTTAAAACTACCTATCACGGGTTAATCCGGACGTACTTTTTCAAATAGAAATAATTATTCGAAATATCTTATATTTTTATAATCTATTTTGTAGCAGAGCAATGTAAAGGGAATGGATGGTTCGGACCACAGTGTAAATACAAGTGCAACTGTGAAAAAAATGATTGTAACCAAAAAGGTCCTTGTCAAAATTCTAAATGTTTGAAAGGATGGTTTGGAGAAAGTTGTCAATATCGTAAGTACATAAATTTTAACTATCATAGTTGTTTCTTAATCTTGAAAATAAGGGGTGGGGAAAATATACTTTTTTATAATGAACATAAACTTTACTCACAAACGAGAGACATTAAAAGTCAATTTCAAAAACACACACAGACACACGCACACGCGTGTATATATATATATATATATATATTCAAAAATAATACTGTATATTAGGGCTGCGGAAATTAACGATTAATTTCTCGATTAATCGTTAAATTTTTTTATCGATTAAAATTATTTTAATCGATAAAAATTCGATTAAAATTAAATAAAATATTTATAATATTTTAATTTTTTTTTATTAATAAATAATTAATTATTAATAATTAATAATAATTTATATATATTTTTACTCACAAACTTCTTCCGCGTAATATTATAATTTATTTTATTACTTTATGTGGACCGGCAGACGTCAACTAAAAAATGGCTGACAGCATCAGCGCAGTTAAATTTAAACATATAACTAGAAAGTTGAGCAAAAATTTTGTTTTTAAGCCAACTGCGGATGGCAAAGTCGAAGATGGTGAATAAGTTTACTGTGTTCACTGCCATAAACAATTCTCTTTTAAAGGATCAAATACATCGCTGGCGTACCACCTTCAGCACAAACATCCGATCACGTATCAACACATGGCATAAAAATTTGTTCAAAATATTCTTAATTTTCAATGTCCTTGAGAAATGATCAGTTTAATGTCGTCATAAATTTCTATTTTTGACTTTAATCGAAATTATCGATTAATTAATCGATAATTTTCAAAAGTTAACGATTAAATTAAAATTAATCGATAACAGACAGCCCTACTGTATATATATCGTGTACATCATTTCCATTTTGACTGACTCCTTAACACTGGATGGCAATAATGTAAATAACGCAAAGGCGCTTCATTCTTAGTATACTTTGTAAAACGGTATCCCAAACTCAAACTTTGGTCGTTCTATTTTCTTTATATTGAGATATTATTTCTTACTACAGAAAAAACTATTAGCCACCTTTATTTATTTTTTCCCAAAATATTGTAACTAGAAGAGGATTATTTTTTCTTAGGTGACTTGGCGTCTATTCAACATGCTAGCATCATGACAGATCCAGAAGTAAATTCTGGCTGGCTTGTGGACAGAGATGACAGAACTTGCTACTCAAATCAGAATTTCAAGTACATCTCAGTAACTTGGAATTCTCCAAAATGGTTCACGTGGTTTCAAATTGTTTTTTCCAATTATTCAAGTGGTAAATAAAATATTTAATTATTTCATACAAATTATTTGTTATCTATGTACTTTTCAGCGAATCAATTGCTCTATTTAGTAAAAAAGAACATAGAAAATGAAGTTAAAATTTTTTTGACTTAGGCACTTTCAAAAAAATGCAAGAGTTTGCTTAGTAGTTGAATTAAAATCTAAGGCTTATACGGTTGTTAGTATACTTTAGATCAGTAGTGGTCAGTATGGAGAGTTGGCAAAAGATTCAACAGTTTACGAAAAGAACGGAACAAAACCTAAAAGATTTTTGATTGTGGTTTTAAAAGAATGTTTTTTTTGTTTTTTTTAAAGAAACATATTTTCTTCGCCTTTTTCATTTTAGAAATAAAATCGATATTGTGTATTCATCTTACAGCTGATATAAAACTAAAAACAATACTGACATGATAAAACTAATTGTTTGTGACAATGAGAAAATAACATACATTGATCTTTAACCAAACAATCTTCAGAAAAATCATCTTTTTAAAAAATCGTCACTTTTCTCTGTCTGACCTTGTGATAAACAACATTTTCTAGTTATTTACTATATTGCATATAGACAACATCGAAATTTACAAGACGTTGTCATTCATAGCCAACTCTCACCATTTTTAAAACTAAACAAGGTGTTAATTGTGATATCATCTTTTGTTATATATATATACTAGTTTGTAGCACCTACGGCGCCCCCTTTTTTAAACCCATTTTCAAAAGCCCAACTAACTTGTCCTTGTATGATAAATACTTAATATTAAACTTTCTTAAATGTACACAAAGTATTTTATAATAGGTTTTTTTATGTCAAAAGCCCAAGTAAATTATCCATGTATGATAAATACGAAATATTCCTGAAATGTACACAAAGTATGTATCTATATAATAGTTTTATACAGTGCTAATCACCACACGATTTTTCAAGTAATTTTAGAAAGCAGCGCACCAAATTACTGCACCAAAAAAATTACTCTTTGAGTTTACAACACAAATGCTGACGTCATAGGTTCGTGCGTTGTTTGGTTAATGTTAATCTGGAAACCAAACGGATTATGATTTTCAAGTCTATATTTTCAATTAGCGTTAGGCCACAGTGAGTGAGTCAGTCAGTGATAATTGAGTGTAAATATATATATTATTGATAAGTATGTAAGTATGTATGTATGTCCTTTATAGCTGACTAAACCATTCATCCGATCACCATGAAACTTTTGGAGACTTTTGAGTACGCTCCTGGGATGGTAACTGGCAAAGTTTTTTGCAATATTTAAAACTCATGGGGCGCCGGGGGATCATAATATGATTTAATTCTTATATGAGCTATATAAAAATTAGTTTAAGCGTTAGCTATTAGGTAAATTGATTGATCCTAACCAAACTTTGTTTATAACAACTTGGTACCCAATATTGAAATACTATAGGGCACTAATTTCCTAATGTCCATTTATTCGGTACTGGGGGCCTAAAATGTATTTATTTTAATAAGCGTTTAAGATTGTATTCCCCATTGAATTATTAAAGATCTAGATAAATATAGAGAAATATATCCGCTATGAAATTGATTGAAATAAACTGGTTGATGAACTTGACATTTTGCACTAATTGGGCCCTTAATGTCATTTTTTTGCTTATATGTAAGTAAGTCCCATAACCTGACGGTCGTAGGGGATCTCTGTTTTTTCCATTAGAGCTTACTCAGCTTTGTGAGACTTCGCTATCCAGCCGCCTATATAAAATATAGTTTATGTGATAGCTACTTAGTAAATGAATGGATCTTAACCAACTTTTGTATATAAAAACTTGGCAGACCATATTAAAATAAAAAGGGCACTGCACGTCTAATTTTAAATCGTTCAGGGCTGGGGCCCAAAATGTCTTTTTTTCAAATATGATTGAGATATTATTTGCCATTCTATTTTTAACGATCTTAAGAAATATATCCATGCTGAAACAGAATTAAAATGATCAGCATGATGAAATTTACATCTTAGATCGATTGGGCTATGGGGGGTCTAAATGTCGTTTTTTCGTATATGATTGAGATATTGTTGGCCATTCTATTTTTAACCATCTTGAGAAATATATCCATGAATAAACTGATTTTAAATAAACAGGTTTTAAAAATTTACATCTTGAACCGAATGGGCCTTGGGGGCCCCTTAATGTATTTTTTCCCGTATATCTATCTATCTATCTATCTATCTATCTATCTATCTATCTATCTATCTATCTATCTATCTATCTATCTATCTATCTATCTATCTATCTATCTATCTATCTATCTATCTATCTATCTATCTATCTATCTATCTATCTATCTATCTATCTATCTATCTATCTATCTATATATATATATATATATATATATATATATATATATATTAGGGCTGTTATCGGTTAATTTAAATTTAATCGTTAACTTTTGAAAAATTATCGATTAATTAATCGATAATTTCGATTAAAACCAAAAATAGAAATTTATGACGTCATTAAACTGAACATTTCTCACGGACATTGAAAATTAATAATATTTGAACTACATTTCATGACAATATGTTGATACTTGATTTGTGCTGAAGGTGGTACGTCAGCGATGTCTTTGATCCTTTAAAAGAGCATTGTTTATGGCAGTGGACACGGTAAACGTTTTCACCATCTTCGACTTTGCCATCCGCAGTTAGCTTAAAAACAACCTATTTGCTCAACTTTCTAGTTATATGTTTAAATTTAACTGCGCTGATGCTGTTAGCAGGGCCGTCTTAACGCATAGGCCCGTTGGGCATTTGCCCGGGGGCCCACGAGCATATGGGCCCCATTGGAATATGTTTATTTATATATATTATGTATATTCATTTTTTATTCCTGCGGGGGAAGGGCCCAACACTATTTCTTTGCCCGGGGGCCCAAAATGGTGTAAATATGGCTCTGGCTGTAAGCCTTTTTATAGGTGACGTCTGCCGGTCAACATAGATTAATAAAATAAATTTTAATATTACGCGTGAGATGTTTGTACGTAAAAAATATATATATAAATTATAATTAATTAATAATAATTTATTATTTATAACTAAAATTTTTTTAAAAATATTATAAATTTTTTCTTAAATTTTAATCGAATTTTTATCGATTAAAATTATTTTAATCGATATTTAATAGATAAAATTTTTAACGATTAATCGACAAATTAATCGATAATTTCCGCAGCCCTAATATATATATATATATATATATATATATATATATATATATATATATATATATATATATATATATATATATATGAAAGTATGTAGGTATGTATATATGCATGTCCTTTATGGCTGACTAAACCATTCATCCGATGGGGCATGAAAATTTTGAGTACGCCCCTGGGATGGTCACTGGCAATTTTTGTTGCAAAAGGTAACACTCATGGGGCGCCGGGGGCCCATAATATGATTTTTGTCTTATAAGAGCTATATACAAATTACTGATGAAACTGAATTAAATGAACAGCATTTTGAAATTTACATCTTACATAGAATTTGCCGGGGGCCCTAAATGTCTTTTTTTGGTATACTCTAAGATATTATTTCCCCATCAGTTTTTAAAGATTTTGTGAAATATATCCATGATGAAAATGAATTGAAATGAACAGGTTTTCAAAATGTACATCTTGAACTGATGGGCCCGGGGGCCCCTTAATGTACTTTTTTCTTATATTAGCTAAATAAAAATTCGTTTAATTGTTAGATAATGAGAAAATAACTGGATTTTGACCAAACTTGGTATATAAAAACTTAAAGGCCTATATTAAATTACTATAAGGCACTGAACTTCTAATGTCCATTTTCTCGGGGCCAGGGGCCCTAAATGTGTTTTTACTAAGCGGTTAGTATATTTTATTCCCCATTCAAATTTTACACGTTATTGAGCAATATATATAAATATATTTATATATTTGTAATGAAAATGAACAGATTTTCGTACGTCATATGTTAAACTGATGGGCCTGATGACCCTTAAAGAAATTTCTTTTTTATCTATATATGTATTCCATTTTACTGAGATCGTTGCAACGCACGACGGGTCTGCTAGTAATATATATTGAGCACCTGCAAACAGAGTATTCTCACATCTAGCTAAGTTTACATGATTACTATAAAAATGCATTTAATGCGTCAAATAATTCTTCTCCTGTGAGAAAGAAGTATTCAAAAAATCTAATGCACACAACAATTACCCTGACACAAAACTGTATGATTGTAATGTTCTCTTTAAGATGTCTAATTCTGTGTATATTTTTTTCTCCTCTCCCGTACTCGTATATAATGTGAAATTATTTTCTTATTTCGCATGCAAAAACAATCAAAAACAAATTATCGTTCTTCTTCTTTGGTAATCACGCAGGAAATAGGTTGCTTGATTAAACTAGAAAACTCAAAACAATATCAGCAGTTAATATTCTACTAAAATTCAAGACATGATATAGACCACGGATAAGTATAGGATGCAATAATGTTCTGTATGAAAGTACCATATCTGTATTTTTCTTTAAATTAAACTTCTAAATTTTAGGTTGCCCTATATTTATATACAACAAAATATGTTATTTACTAAAACATTGTTATAAAATGTTGCTTTATTTTGGATGTCAGTTAACCTAAAATCTTTTGGTCATTTCTTTGTCTTGCTGTTCTGTCTTCTAAACTTAGTAAAATGATTCATATTCCAAAATTTTAAAATTTTAATCCGTACGTAAAATTTAATTTTTATCTACGTCTTATAGATTCATTTACATCGAATATAACGTTTACCATGGCTGATCCAAAATTCAGTCGGTGTACGAACCAGCAGGAATCATTTGTGGGCCAAGGCAATATAATCATAAAATGTAATCTGACACAAGAGGTGACAGCAGTAAAGATAACTGGAAATATATTGAATTCAGTTTGTTCACTTTACATTAGTGGTGGTAGGTAATTTTGACACAATTATACACCTATATTTAAATTTTATAATGTTCACTAGTCACATGCATGTATATTATAATACTAGGGGTTGTAGGGCACCTGCGGCGCCCACCCCGGCTTTAGGGCGCCTACGGTGCCCACTTTTTTTGTCAAAACCCCAAGTAAATTATCCTTGTTTGATAAATACGAAATATTAAACTTTCTGAAATGTACACAAAGTATTTTATAATTATAAATCCTCAAATCCTATTTTTTTACATCGTTCCCTTTTCCAAAATTAAGATAAAAGCTAAAACAATGACGTCATATTAAATATTTTTACAGTGCTAAAATATAGTCTAATCAAGCAAATCACAAAAATCGTCTCACTATCATCCGAAAGAGTTCACAAAAAGATAGCGCCATGGCAAAACTGTCTAATAAGCCATAGCCCCCACCCATTCCCTCACCCCTATCTCCTCCCCCCAATGAATTAAAATTTACACGAGGGCTACTTAACGAATAAAAATAGTTGAAAGATTTATATACCATTAATTAGTTCCTTAAAGTTAACGTTGCAGTGATCAAGATTAATTAAGTTGAACGCTTTCGTTCAATTCCTTTGTTATGTATTTCAATGCAAATAAATTAATCGTTAATTTCCGCAGAAATAATATAAATATATATATATAAGATCAATTTAGAAACAATTTTAAGTGTGGGGGCAACATTATTGGAGGAGCATTTTTAAAAACAATACATAAAAACATATTTCTTAAAAGGTAATCTATATATATATATATTTAAATCAAAGCATGTATGTATGTATGTCCTTTATAGCTGACTAAACCATTCATCCGATCGCCATGAAACTTTTGGAGACTTTTGAGTACGCTCCTGGAATGGTAACTGGCAACGTTTTTTGCAATATTTAACACTTAAGGGGCGCCGGGGGCCCAGAATATGATTTTTCCCTTATATGAGCTATATAAAAATTACTTTAAGCGTTAGCTATTAGGTAAATGGATGGATCTTAACCAAACTTTGTATATAACAACTTGGAAGCCAATATTGAAATACTATAGGGCACTAATTTCCTAATGTCCATTTCTTCGGTACTGGGGGCCCGAAATGTGTTTTTTCGTATATGTTTGAGATATTATTTGCCGTTCTATTTTTAAAGATCTCGAGAAAGATATCCATGATGAAGCTGAATTAAAATGAATAGCATTTTGAAATTTAAACTTTACATCGAAATTGCCGGGGGACCCAAATGTATTTTTGTATACTCTAAGATATTATTTCCCACTCAGTTTTTAAAAATCTTGAGAAATATATCCATGATGAAACTAAATTCAAATTAAGGGATACGTAAGGTGCACAGTTTGAACCAAATGGGCCTTATATTAGCTATATAAAAATTAGTTTACGTGTTAGATAATGAGAAAATAACTGGATCTCTTATCTTATCTATACAGACGCTCCTTCTATGCAGAAGATAGTTGCGTCCACAGACCATGACAGATGATCTGTTGGCAAGTGATGCAGCTATCACAGGCCACGGCTTTGTGGGTTCCACGCATTACCCAGCCGCCTAACTACTGTAGTGTTATATACCCATTCGGAGCGGGGTGACTCAGGGGCGCTCTGGGCCCCGGGAACAAGCCCTTGCCTTCACTCGGATTCGAACCCGTGACCATCGGTACGACAGTCCAGTGCGCTGCCACTCGACCACCGCGTCCCCCTTTGACCAAACTTGGCATATAAAAATTTAAGAGACTATATTAAATTACCAAACTTTGTATATAACAACTTGGTAGCCAATATTGAAATACTATAGGGCACTTATTTCCTAATGTCCATTTCTTCGAGGCTTGGGGCCCAAAATGTCTTTATTCATAAACGTTTAATATTTTATTCCCCTTTCAATTATTAAAAATCTTGAGAAATATAGATAAATATATCCACTATGAAATTGATTGAAATAAACAGCTGTTTTGAACTGGACATCTCGCACTAAATGGGCTCTGGGGCCCTTGATGTCGTTTTTTGCTTATATGAGCTATAAAAAAATAGTTTCTGCGGTTGCTACTGAGTAAATGAATGGATCTTAACCAAAATTCCATAAACTTGGTAGCCCATATTAAAATAACAAAGGGCACTGAACTTCTAAAGTCCAAATGTTCAGGACCGGGGGGCCCAAACGTAATTGTTTCGTATATGTTTGCGATATTATTTTCCGTTCTATTTTTAACGATCTTGATAATTATATCCATGATGAAGCAGAATTAAAATGAACAGATTTTTGAAATTTAAATCTTACATTGAATGGGCCGAGGGCCTCAAACGTCTTTTTCTGTATACTCTAAGATATTATTTCCCACCCAGTTTTTAAAGATCTTGAGAAATATATCCGTGATGAAACTGAATTTAAATGAACTGGTTTTTAAAAAGTACATCTCGAACCGAATGGGCCCCGGTGCCCCTTAATGTATTTTTTTTCATTATATTAGCTATATAAAATTTAGTTTAAGTGTTAGATAATGAGAATATAACTGGATTTTGACCAAACTTGGTATATAAAAACTTAAGAACCTATTTTAAATAAATATAGGGCACTGAACTCCTAATGTCCTATCCTCGGGGCTGAGGGCCCTAAATGTGTTTTCTACTAAAATTTTGTTATTGTATTCTCCATTAAATTTTACACAATGTTGAGAAATATAGATAAATATATTTATATATTTGTTATGAAATTGATTGAAAGGAACAGATCTTCGAACTTCATATGTTAAACTAATGGGTCCGGTGACCCTTAATCTAAATTTGTATATATATATATATATATATATATATATATATATATATATATATATATATATATATATATATATATATATATATATATATATATATATATATATATATATATATATATATATTCCTTTTTACTTAGATTGTTGCAACACACGACTGGTCTGCTAGTAATAGATATGTTAAAGACTGTTACTTATCGATTCATTTGAAACAGTACTCACGCGTTTTTACGTTTTAAATAAACTTTTAGGAAGGAATGTCGCCTTGAAAGCAACAACTAACCAATCATCAATTTTCGGGGACTCAGTGTCTGATAGGGCCGTGGATGGTAACACGAATGGTGTATTTTCGTCTAAAAGCTGTACACACACTGATGAAACTTCTATTACACCCAAGTGGACCATGACATTTGATAACCCTGTGATTGTTAACACATTTATAATTTATAACAGAGTTGGTAAGTATTTAATGTTATATTTTTAATTAGTGAACATTTATGATACAATAATTTAAAATTATAACATTTCTAAATTTTAGATTTGTAAGTTATATATTTAAATTATTATCAATTATTTTTAAATATCTTAATGAGAAGAAAATCTTTATGGGCTCTTAGTACACAAAGTACAGTTCAAATCTGCTTTGTTTTATAAATATCACCTTTCTGTCATTGTTAATATATATAATAAATTATGAGTCATTTTAAAATCCACATTTTTGAATACCCGATATGTATGTCCTGAAAATATATCATAGTAGTAATATTTTTTTCTCGCTATGGCTTAAGCCAACAATCTAACCTTTAAACTTACGCATACAAACAAAACCAAACTTTGCTTTATATTCTATAAATAAAATCAACAGCTCTAAAATAAATCAAATGAAGCCTGTATTTTACATTTACATTCAAGAAATCATGTAAGAGCGGGTCAGTTTAAGTTAGGGGTGTCCAAAGTTCGACCCGCGCGCCAATTGTGGCCCTTGTTAAAATTTTAACGAGCCTGCGAGACCACGTGTAATTAATTGCCTGGTGAATTTTTCAGTTACAACGAAATTGTATTTATAAGAAGATAAATAACTTACTTGCTATTTTGTGTACGGTGACGCACAAATTGATTAATTTTTTATTGTTTAAAAACGTGGATATTGATTTAAAAAGGCAGATAAACTTATATGCAGTTATGTGAACCGATTTTATAGACGTACAGTGGCGAATTCAATTAGGTAATTTTTTTTTATACTTGTGTCAACTTACAAATGATTGGGGCATCAATCTACCGATAAACTTAAGCCAGAATTTAATCACATTTTTCGACACAAAATTTTCCGCTATAGTTATATCATTGTGAGGAACGTTTAATGAGATTTAAAAATAATTCTATAACTTTGCCCTTATTGAAACTATTTTGTAATTTATATCGATGGAAAAGATAGTTTTTATTGAAGTGTTGAAAATCACGATAGAAGTACCGCGTTTTTTTTCTCCCTTAGCAAAATATCATTCGTTAATAAAAAATTAATGTAAAAAATTGAAAGCAAACAACAAACAAACACATAAATGAAAAGCCTCTAAGTCATTCTTAAACTTAAAGTATGCCACTTTTGTTTATTATCTAAATCCGCGACACGTATGGTTTGCCTTCATGGAATACTGCTCTCTTTGCAAAAGGTTTAAACACACCTGGTTTAAGTAAATGAACACATTTGTTAACCCAATACAATGTTTATTTAAATGTCAATAAATGTCAGTAAAAATATCAGGTATTGTAACGTCAGTTTAAAAAAATGTAAACAAGTCGAAGATAATAAGTGACTTTAACACTAACAGTAACACAATAAATTATTGTATGCGGTCAAAATTCACTCCCAATGAATTTTGTTACGATATAATGTGCAGACTCGAATGATGTTTACTCGTATCATACATCGAACTTAATACATTTATATATTAACTACTAGTTGATTATTTATTTGTACACTTTTATAGCGCAGCACACCAGCTTAAAGCGCCGCTGACTTCGCTTTACGAATATTTTCGACAATTTTACAAAAGCACTTTTAATATTCCTATATATATATACACAATATATTTTACACATGTCATGAAATGGGCGTATATTCCTCATAGACTCGTAGTTGGAGCGAGATCAGTGCACTTCACCGCCTTTCCGCAGATACTGTTCTTTTGAACAAAAATATTGCCACCAGCATTATCCGAGTGTTATTTTGGTGATGTTGGTCAACAGACCGAGCTTCGACTGTTGCGATATGGAAATGTGTGTCTCTACAATTTTTAATCCCCATGGCAGTTACGCCTCTGAGAAACGTTTCGTCAATGAACAGTTTATCAACGCTAAACACAATATCAGGTTTAAGTGCCTGCACTTTTGCAGTCATGAATCGGGTAGAGTTGATGATGGCTTGTGTGTAACTGCACAGATTGCCTAACTTTTTGTTCTAGGAGCCTGCTACTGACAGGTGGTTTTCAACATGCATCATACATCATATAATATCAACAAAAATCGCTGACACTGTCAGCGGTAAATGGCATGATTCTTAGCCATCGAAATTATCAAAAATAGTAGGTCATAAGTCTGGACTGACAAAAAGTTTCGCTCCAACAAATCAGAAGTCTATGTCGGACATCCATACACAAAAACAACAAAATGATTAAGTTGAACACATTCCGAACATCTTTAAATCGGGTGCTCGAATCTACACGTGCCTGTTCGGCGTAGCTTCGATCTTGGTTATCTGCTGCTGATACGTTCATTGCTTTATTGCATACTTTTTATATTACATATATTCAATAACATCTTAATAAGTAGCCTTTACACCAAGGGTGTCTAAAGTCCAGCCCGCGGTCCATAAGCGGCCCACGAAGCAGTTTTAACTGGCCCGCAGTCTCTTCTCAAATAACTAATTGACGAACGTTTTATTTCTGTAGAAAAACTATATTTGTTTTAAAAATTCGAAATTTTCTACTTTTTGAGTACCTCAAAGGATGGCAAAAATCGATAAAATTTTATTGTTTAATAATTACTAGACTTTCATTCTTAAAGACGAAACAAAGGAACACATTTAGTTGATTCTGTTTGTTCTGCTATTAATAACATTAAATTATCAAGAAAACAATATCTCTGAATTTATTATTGATGATGTCCCTGCCATAACTGGTGAGCACAGTTAACTTCCAAAACTTGTCTTGTAACAAAGTCAGCGAAGATGCTAGCAAAGGTTTTAAACTTCACTGTATCATTCAACAACATGTTTTTTGTGCCAAACACCTTAGATATGATCGTGTCCTTGAGCCAGTGATAAAAGCCATAAACTCTATTTTCTCTAAAGCCGCGTTTGACTGCCAGTATCGGCAGTTTCTTCTTGACATTCAGGGAGAATACGAAGATGCTGTGTATCACAATGATGTATGATAGCTCAGTCAGGGAACAACACTTCAGCGCTTCTATACACTTAAAAAGAAATTGGGCATTTCATAGAAAGATAAAGATTAACTAATTCCAGAACTATCTGATCCTGCTTGGCTGGAAGATTTTGCATTTTTAGTTAATGTAACGAGATATCTAAACGTTCTTAATACAAATCTTCAAGGATGCGATGCAGTGGTAAGCCATTTTAATTCACATATCAAGGCCTTTGGCACAAGCTGCAACTTTTTCAAAGGCAGCTGTGTCAAATGCAGCCTTATACCACACCTATCCCCTCAATACAGGAAATCATGATATGTCTTACAGAAAGAAGCGTCAATGAGCAACTGCAGAGGTATGTTGTAGAAATCACATACCTGGCTGATGAATTTCTAAGACTCTTTAAGGACTTTGCAACTATTGAAAAAAAAGAAATCATACGTTTTGCTTTAACTTTCTCTGTTGACCCTGATGATTCTCCAGGCCATCTCCAACTGGAACTAATTAAGTAGCATAGTGTTGCTTAATATCGCAGCTTTCTCGCATTGACTTTTATAGTCACCTGGATAAAGAGAGATTCGTAGATTTGCTAACAAAATGCTCAGCTTGTTTGGCTCGACATACTTAGGTGAGGGGGGCGCGGCGGTCTAAGTGATAGTGTGCTTTGGTACAGAGACTCTAAAAAAATCTGTTACGGGTACGATTCCTCGAGTTCACTCAGCTCCCATTGGGCACCCCTACGGGTAGATAATGCTCGTGAACCTTGGCTGGTAGTTCATCTAGGAGAAGGAATCTCCAATTTAAAACCTCCACTGTCTTGCGGCCACACCCGCTGCTCGGGAAAGGCTAAGGGAGTAAACCCTGACAGAAAAACAGGAGATGGAGCACCTAGAGGCGGTCAATACATAAAAGTAAATTTAGGCAGCTCCTGCGACGCCAATGGCAGCCAAGCTGCATCGACTACCAAAGTCTCACTGGACAGCTACCACCCGCCTCAAACTGGGCAGCCCCCAGTCAAATAGGTGCTATCCCGTCATGGCCTGACTTCTCCACTGGGTGCGTGGAGATTAGAGTTCCACTAAACAAGTGAGCCATAAAGCCCTTCACCAAGAAATACAAAAAATTAAAAGAAGACTACAGCCGCTTCGAATAGCTAGCTGGAACGTGAGGACTATGTTCATTTCATTTTAGTTGTCGAGTTATTTGCTTGTTTGTGCAAAATTTTTAAATGTTAACTCAACTAGTTTCATCAATGTTATCAAAGGGAAACAAATACATTTAAAAAAAAATTCTTTGAAGAGTGAGGTCTTATTACAAATTGTAATCGTTACAACATGGCGAAGATGTTAGAAAATTGTAAAAATAAAAAAGAATGGGTAAATAAAAAATGAGTAAAAAATATGATTTTTAAAAACATGGGTGCATAACATTTTGTTTGTCGAAATATATATCCTGAATGTTTATAGGATTGTCCATTGAAATTTCATCGCCCTGATGATTTTTCGTACAAATAATATTTTCTTTTGTACTCTAAATTACTTGCGTCCATCCTATAGTACTGATTGAAATGTGTGTATTTATGCTGCTCTTTAAGGGGAAAAGAGATTATTTTTCTGTGTTGTTTAAGGGAGCATTGAAGTATGCATATCTTTAAAAAATGTAAAAAAAAACCATCTGAAATATATACCATACCGTTTATACTCGTTCTATAGCCCGTTTGTTAATCAGCCGACCCCCACCCTGTTTTTGGAAGAGAAAAGTATTAAAAGTGTATAACCCGCTCCCAAGCCGACCCCCCCCCCACCAAAAAAAAAGAAAAGTACAAAATGGTACACATTTTTTTTAAAAACTACAAGCTAAATCGGTCATTAAGATTTCTTTTTTTTTGTACTGCCTATCTTTGTCTTTGTGCTCTTTGCTAGGCAAGAGTTACCGGTATTTTAAAAAAAATGTTTGGTAAACAGCACGTACATTAAAATTCGTTGTTGAAAAAAATAATAATTATAAAACAATTTATTAAAACATTCCGAAAAATAAATAAAATGATTAAATAAGGTAAGTGCAGATGTTTAATAATATATTACAGCTTCTGGTAAGCCAATCGAATCTTGTAGAATGTAGAAAAGGACATTTATGATCTACAATAACAATACCGATATTCAATATACATGCAGGAATCATCTATGACCCGCTCATAAGCCGACCCCCAAACTTTTCCCCTTAGATTTTACCGAAAAAGTCAGCTTTAGAACGAGTATATACGGTATGTTTGGGATAATGTGAGCTTATTCTAACCTTGTCATTATGTTTGTGTTTTTTGCGGTTTATAATAAGGTTTCTGTTATTCTTCAACCCAAAACATTAAAAAAATTGTAGAAGTTAATAAAAAATTTGTTTTTATTATACTTCCTGGTAAATTTTTTAATGCAATTAAAGTATGTTTATTTACTTTAATGTTAAGTGAATGCATTGCCCTAAATTTTAGATTGTTGTAGTGATCGACTGCAACGTTTCACGCTACAAACGTTTGACGCTAGAGACAAAGAAGTGTACAAGTTCACCCACTATAAGGCCGTCAAGGAAGTAAACGAGATCTTTGTTCCTACTAATAAAAATAAGCAAGCAATAAAAAAGGTGACAATCAGCCTAAACACTTCTTCTAAAATACTAACTCTCTGCGAGGTGGAAGCTTATGGGGGTAAGTAAGTAACCTGATATAATATAATCTATTAATAGAACATTAAATAAAAATGAGTAAGTTTAACAAATAAATATTTTTTTAATGCAATTTTAATCATTTTGAATTTGTGACATCCGTTTCTTCAAATTAAATGTCCATTATTTTTGAACAAGATCATTTGATTCCGTAGATTTATTAACTTGGTAGAGAGCTTCCTCTTGTTTAACGTTTCATGCATTGATCCTTAAACAACTGATCCGAATTTACAGGCTGCAATTTATATTGACCTTTTAATTAACAAAAAATAAAAATTGTTTAGAGAAAGTGATAGACGATACAGTCTTTGAAATTTGCTGAATTAAATGTCGTATCTGACATGTCATATCTCAAGTAGCACAAGAAGTAATAGTGCTCAGTGTGCTCTAATTCATCGCAATGTGTATAATGCGAATTGAAGAATACTCCAATTATCTTGCTATAAAATTAAATTCAAAAAGGGAAAAGTTCCAGACACTGAATTATTAGCCAGGGCAGTACTTCCCAGAATCAACACTAGTCTCATGCAGTGCCAACTACGCTGGGTGGGGCATGTAGTGCGCATGTCCGACCATCACCTCCCCAAGAGGCTCTTCAATGGTGCGTTTACTGAAGGGCATAGGGCATGCGGAGGTCCACGTAAGCGCTACAAGGATACACTTAAAACTGCTCTAAGAGCCTTTGATATTGGACATGACTCCTTGGAGGCATCATCCAGTGACCGAGCCCCTTGGCACTCTAAGATAAATAATGGCGCAGCTGTCTGTGAGGCAAATAGACAACAGGCTGCCAAGACCAAACGTCAAGACTGGAAGGACCGTGTACAAACCCTCCTGAAAGAATTCCATCCATCTCTTGTCCGACATGTGGAAGCAAATTTCATGCAAGAATAGGGCTAATAAGCTACCAGAGGACACACGTAGTTGCCTAGCCCAGGACCAATATGATGAGAGTGGTCATCGTCATTTACGACGGACGAACAACAGGCTCCCAGACAGGGGCTCACTAATAGAGACAAACTATACCTTCTCCTGGCAAGGCATTTTCCAAATGGTAAAAGTATGAATGTGCGGCTTTTTGCTAGCAGCATTTTTCTTAACTGAAACAAGACCTATTTTTCTTAAGCTTGAAATGCATTCTTCTGTCAATATCATCATATTTACAGGATAAAAGTAATATTTTTTTATAAGGATGGTCTTTTTAAAGGTATCATTTCATGGATGTGCATGGTGGTCACTCATAACTGGCTTAAGGAGTGCAATGAACAGTTTAACAAAAATTTATTACGTAGTAACCACTATTTGCATCTGAAATGTTATTCGTTTTAAAGACTCCTATATTTTTCCCCGTCAACATTTTGTTTGTGCACTTTTACTCCATGTGTTTCCAATTGGCTTAATATTCAATGACTTTCAGGGTCTACAAGCAGTTATTACTTATTAACTTTTTAAAGCAGCGCTTTGATCTAATAGAGAAAATATAAATTTCTACACTAAATAATTTAAGCAATATGCATTTTAAATTATTGTTTATGGTTTTAATGTCATTTTCCCCTCAATAATATCGTGCTGTTAACAAAGAATGTCCAGGCGGTATTTGGGGACTAGAGTGCAGCCAACCTTGTTCAGCTCCATGCTCCAGTGCTTGTCATCAAGACACAGGGTCTTGTGGATTTTGTTTCGGCAAAAGCAATCCACCTTTATGTTCAACAGGTGATTTTTTAAAAATATGTATTTATAATCCTCTGACTGATAAATATTTGCAACATGTTGCTACATCTTATAAGAATGTTGCCGGTGCGACTCTCTTGATAGCCTTAGGATGCTGACCAATGCTCCTTTAAGCTTTGCGGCCGTAGAGATATCTTAACAACGCCATGCCAACGTTTAGAATTAACCTAACTTTGATAAGGTTGATAGAAATATATTTTTTGCGAGGTGTAAAATTTTCCACAATAATCGATATTGTGCAACATTGCACACGTGTTTGTTATTTTTCACAATGACCAATTAGCCTTATAGGGAATAGTTGCTGACCTTGGGTGTTCAGTCCTTGCTTGCTCTCTCATTTTGGGCTCTAAAATGGTTAGGCAAAATTATTTATTTATTTGTTTTTATTATAATTTGATCAGCAAATATCAATCCAAAATTAAAATGTCAAGTATGTTTTGAAGGGTCTAAATATACTATCATTAACATTATTATACCACAATTAAAATTTAGTATGCATGTATTGTTTTTCAAAATACCTTAAATATTGATGTAAATTTACAATATCGAGTTAAGCATGAAAATACAAACACATCATTAAAGAATTTGCTAAATTAATTTTAAATCAATTACAAAGTTTATATATAATGTTAATATATATAAATAAATAATAATTCTTCAATGATTAAATGCATTTTTAAATTATAATGAAATATTTTTTCATCAAAAGCCTGATCAAATATATAGTTCATTAAAGATATATATACTTATTTTTTAGATAAGAAAATATTTCTATTCTTTGTTTTTATTTTTTCGTTAAATAAATTAAAAATAGAGGATGAATAATTAAACTCAACTCATTAATACTGATAAAAATAATTAATGAAAATGTCCCTTGAAATAAGTAATAATTGAATTTTTCTATGGAAGTTAAAAGTATAAAAATTTATTATACAAAAAAAAATATTTTCAAAACTTTCAATGTTGATATATGATTTAGGTATATCTCAGGTGCTAATGATTTATTTTTATTTATTTGTTACTTTTAATTCAATAATTATCTTGTTACAGCATGTTCACGTGGAAAGTATGGAATGCAATGTTTACAAAATTGCTCACCAAATTGTAGGAATCAAGATTGTAATAATATTGATGGACATTGTCCGCGTTGTGAGGCTGGGTATCAGGGCATAATGTGTGAAGAAGGTTGGTAAAATAAAGAAAACGTTTATCAGTTAGCTTTGTTTACTTGCGATATGATTTATTAAATAAATGTATTTTTTAAAGTTGTGCAAGTGTAATTTTGATTGTCATAGACACGAGCTTTATTATTTGTATTATGTGTATTATGTGAAGTACGGCAAATATATATCTTTAAAATGATATTTTAATATATGCTTATACAGTATGTGCTTCTGGTACTTATGGAGAAAACTGCAAAAACAATTGTCCAGTATATTGTGATAATAAACAATGTAATAATACCATGGGAAACTGTTACAGTTGTAAACCAGGGTATCGAGGAGAACGGTGTGAACAAGGTTGGTGGAAATTATAAAAATCGAGTTTCTTTTATATACGTGATTTTTGAAAGCTCTTTAAAATTAAAAAAAAATTACATCTATGTCTGTTTGTTTGAAAATTAAAATTGCTTTGTAACTTATAATTTAGTATCACAACTTGAACGATGTCAGTCTGCAGGTAAAATATTAAATAATATATTAAGTTTTGATTGGGTACTTCAGTATTTGAGCCTTCTATGTATGAGAAAAATCCATGAAATTCTATATTATACTAAAAATTGTATGAAAGAAATACTAAAATGATAGAGGGCTACAGAATCTCTTTTAATTGTCTAAACACTCCTTAAATTAGCAAAATTGTTGTTATTTTTTACATTAATCCCTCGATTAATCGTTAAAATTGTTACTGATTAAATTATGTTTAACGATCAATTAACCCACAATTTATTGGAAATGAAAAAGTAAAAGAAAAAAAAGCGATAAATAATAATTTTTCTGACGATTACGCGAATATTTTAGTTTAAACTTTTGACAGATGGGAATTTTTAAAATGTTCATAAAGTTTGCCTACAATGGGTCTAACACTTCGTCTACTTATCAAACGAAATTAAAAGTGTATTAAGCTAATGGCAGTAATGGAGTCTGTCTCAGAGACAGAAAATGACAACAGCTCTTCTGATCAAATACTGCGTTACAAAATAGAGATGAAAGTCCCTGAATTCATTAACCCTCTACAATTGTGGAAACTTAATGAACACCGATTGTCATTCCTTGCCAAGACCATTTTGTGCATACCAGTTACCTCATTTCCATGTCAATGATTGTTCAGCTCGGCTGGTTATATTGTCAATTACTGCGTTACAAAATGGAGATGAAATTTCCTGCATCCATTATCCCTCTACAATGGTAGAAACTTAATGAACACCGATTGTCATTCCTTGCGAAGACCATTTTGTGCATACCAGTTACCTCATTTCCATGTGAATGATTGTTTAGCTCGGCTGGTTATATTGTCAACAAGGAAAATACCCGCGATTTGCTTCGGAAATTATTATTTCATTTACCGTTGAGAACCCGCGTAACACAAAATCAAAACACCAATTGATTTCAATCTGGATCATAATGGATATACTACATATATTAACTTCACCGTCTTGTCTGTCTGTCGTGGTCCGCAGAAAAGCAAAAACGAAAAGTAAAAAAGGCACACTTCCCGTTATCCTATCAAGCTGATATTTTTTTTGTATGTTCCCATTGCGGGAGGGTACTCCACAACTTCCCAAAGTTTCATGCTCCTACGTACACTGGAAGATGGATATTTAATAATGAGTCTGCTTTATAAAGCTCATATAAGGAAAAAACCTACATTTGGTCCACCATCCCAAAGATTCATTCTTCTACCTACTTGGGAAATAGGAGAATTAGTGATTTTCATATTTTTATAGTCCATATTAGGAAAAATAACATTTTTGGGCCCCGGCCCCCATGAGTGTGAATTTTAAAATACTTTTTACGCCAATTATTGTCACGAGAACTACTTAACAACTTCCAAGGTTTCATGCTTGTACCTACACAGGAAATCAGAGAATTAGTGATGAGTCAGTTTTTAAAATAAGAAAATAAGAAAAAAATACATTTGGGCCCCCGGTCCCCAATAAGTGATATTTTAAATATTGCTTTCGCCTGTTACCATCGTGGAAGTGTATTTAACAACAACACAAAGTTTCATGCTTCTACCTACACGGGAAACGGAGAATGAGTGGTTTTCAGGTTTTATATACCTCATTTAAGGAAAAATCTTCATTTGGCCCCCCTCCTCCTCAGGAAGTGATAATTTAAATATTTTTTATCCTGTTATTATCGCGGGATTGTACTCAACAACTCTCCAAAGTTTCATGCCTCTGCCTACTCGCGAAATAGAAGAATTATTGATTTTCATATTTTATATTGTCCATATAATGTAAAATAACGTTTTTTGGCCCCCGGCCCCCATGAGTGGGAATTTTAAAATATATAGCAAAGTATATATTTTGATTATATATACGAATATATGTGCTATGAGAAAACCTCCAAGCTTAGGCTTCGCGTTATATAAGTTTGCATGAATAGTAATGATATAATCAGGATAATAGTAAATGCATAGTGAATTACACACAGCATAAGGTGATGCTACAGCAAAGAAGTTTGAAGTTCGAAGTATTAACAAATATTGCTGTGGAGTCAGCCGGACGTTAACTTGCGGCATTGAATAGTGCGCACCAATTATGAGTGCACCAATAATACAGCACAGTGCTTTAAAAATAAATTTTGTGACTGTAATGTGATCCACATCACGCATATCTGTGATTTGAAGCCTTTTAAGCTTCATCGATGGTTATGACTTGTCAGTTTATTCGCCCATTTGTCCATACATTATTACCACAACATTATCAAAACATGTCAAAAATAAACTGTAATTTTACACATGTTAATAACTATTTATTTTGCATGAAACGTAGTAATTTAAGTTTGTCACAGGATAACAGAAAAGATTAACTTATCAACAGTTATTTTAATCATATTTACAATTTAATATACACGTGTTAGTAATTCACATAAACGTTTTTATTGTTGTCAAGTAAGCACTTTTTCAAGATCTATTATGACTTGTCAGTTTATGCGCCCATTGGTCCATACATTATTACCTTTACATTATCAAAAACATGTCAATAAAAAATTGTAACTATTTACAAATATGAATAACAACGAACTATTTATTTTGGATAAGCACTGGATAAAAGAAAATATTAAAGTATTAACTTTAATATACAAGTTTTAGGAATTCTAATAAACGTTTTCATTATTGTCAAGTCAGCACCCTTTCCAGTTCTATATTAAAAGCAAAGATTTTTTATTCAAAATTAGTCTAAGACGCATTAAAATATAACATGTAAATAACAATAAAAACTATTGTGGGGGGGGGAGTTCGATTTTCTTTTTAAACATACAAATATGCAATCTCAAAGTGTATACAAGAAAAACAAACGCTAATCTGAAGCATAAGTTGACAAATTTCATTTGCAGTAATAAATAATGGCTTTGCATTTCAAAACGCATCGAAACTTGACAACCGAACGACAACCAATTGTAAATTTCAAAAACGGAAAAACGAATGTTATATATTAATATAGAAAATTAAATTTATAATTACGTACGTACTATTGACATGGACAAATACACAAAAACGGACATTTAATACAAAAAAATTATAATAATTTTTATCACCTCAAATAAAACATTCCTCTTTTTAAATCCTTTATATTAACTCGTGGTGTCTGCGTGCGCCCTTGATTGCTTGCTTGCTTGCTTGTCGCTAAAACTTTGGATCGATTTTTACCCACTTGCTCGTAAGCTAGCGAGCTGAAATTATGCAGGCAGTTTCGTACCAATATAAAGAACAATGTATCAAAATTTCGAATCGATCGCATGTACCGTAATTGAATTATTGATTTTTTATTTCTATGTATCCTGCCTTTTTTTGAGATAGAGTGTAAGGGTGCGCATTATATTGAACAACCTTTCTGTCGCGCAATAAGGTGCGTATTTTACTGACAACACATTTTATAAACATATTTTTGATCGGTGCGCATTATATTGAACATGTTTTACGACACAACTACAATTTTGTATTTTTGGATGGTCTTGCGCTGCGTATTATAATGAACATTCTTTTAGTTACGTCTCATACATAAAGGATTTATAGTCAAAAACTTCGTTTTTTACGTTTTTTTTTATTACTTCGTTCCCTTCACACATTAATAAAAGCTCAAATAATGACGTCACGTCACAATATTTTATGGTGAGCAACACATTATTTAATCTCGAAAGCAACATTTAATGTCGGGAGTTACCTCGCATAGCGTCAGGACTGACAGACACTACTTGCGTGACAGATTCCAAATTATGTTATTTAATATGTATATATAAATATATATATATATATATATATATATATATATATATATATATATATATATATATATATATATATATATATCTAATATATAAAGCTCAGTGATGTTTGTATGTTTGTATGTTTCACTTTTTCGACTTTCTGTTAGACAGCACGGAAAAACCAAATGACGGACGGGGACCAAATTTGGCAGGACGGTTCCTTTTACCCTGAAGGTGGTTTTAAGTTAGTTTTTGTAATTGTCCCTATTGCCCGAACGCCGTAAATTAAATAATCAGAAAATGCAGAGACAAAGAATTAAAACAATTTAACCTCATTTCTGTATTGAACAAATTTACGCGGACGTTCAAATGCCGTTCAAAGCGAGTTACTTTTGGTGACGTTTTTTTCCCCAATACTTTATTTTCAGCCGTGCGCATTCAAAAAATATTATAATGTCTGAATACGGTGCGCACATTTTCGTGTACGCTTCATAATTTGAGCTGTGTAGTACAAAGAATTGTCATTTTCTTTACTGTTACTTTCTATATATTAGATAGACACGTAAACATATTTAATTACAACTGCCACACGATGCATTAGATTTAATTGTTTACACATTTAAATTTAATTGCGAATTTGTTTTAATTATTTTCTGTTCCATAACTCGACATTTAATAAAAACCTATTTATGTAATAATTGTGTCAGTATTTTTTTCAAGGCTTCATTTTTAGCGGTGCGCGTTCTAAAATCTTTTATCGCCTGATTACCGTGCGCACATTTTCGGTACGCATCTTAAATTTAGCTGTGTCCTATTAATATAACATTTATATTTTGTTTGTCTTTTACATAAACTATTTTTTTACATAACCTATACACTTATACTATTTAAACTTAGGCTACCGGACCTATTAACATAAGTAGCTTAAACTAAATAAAGCGATCCTGAAAACGCTTAATTGTTTTGTATTGCTAATTGAATATGTTATGTTCATTCCTTTGATGATGGATTAACATAGGCCATTTTTAAAATCAATTATTGTCATGGTTTCACATGCGTTTTTAACATAAAATTGATTTGTTTTTGTTTGTTTTTTTTAAATTAGGAAAATAGCCTAATTTCTTTATTTATCTTTATTATCTTTATCTCATAGACGCTGTTGCAAATATTGTATTAATTACAATTGTGCTACGGTGCAGTGTCGTAAATATATAAGAGCTTATTTAGTGACGACAGTGGCAGGGATCTTTTGGAAAAATGTCAACAAAGCAGTGGCCTTTTTTTAATGGATACAAACAAACAAACATAAAAATATCAACTGAGCTTTATATATTACATATGCGTTTAAATTTTTTTACTTCAATTATTTTTACGATGCATTGTATTAATATTTTACATGCAATGAATAAAATTGGGATTTTTAAAAATTTAATTCATAACTTAACATTTAATTAAAAACGATAGATGTAGCGAGTTTATTTTATGTTGAAAGTGATGGCTTATGTCAAATAAACTTACATTTGAAAACATCTTTCTTAAGTTTTATATACACTATACATTATAAACTTTCGCTACCGAACGTATTAACAAAATTTGACTAAATTTAATTAAGTGATCCTGAAAACGCTTAACTAATATGAATTGCGAATTGAATATGTTTTTATGTTCATTCCTTTGTAATCAGAATAGCATAGGCCGTTTCTAAAATTGCCATTTAATCATTTTTAAGATGCACATATTGATAGACCGTTGAATCTTTTTTTTACACGCTTTTATTTAAGTCACATTGTTTGTATGTTGTATCCATCCATCCATCCATCCTTCCATCCATCCATCCTTCCTTCAAAACTTGAAACGTAAAATTCTACCACTTCTGATGGTCGTAGAGATCTACATTTTTTTACCACAGATCGATCTTGGATGACAATGCATTGTATCAAAATTTCAGATCGCCCGAATGTACCGTTTTGAAATTATTGCATTTTTAGTTTATCTATAGTCTGCTTTGTTGACATCCATGAGTTCACCACGTGTACACGTTACCGTTGTATAAAACGTTGGGCGGGCGCTTATAAAAAAATAGTGGTAAAAAAGATGTGTGGGCTTCAGACGTGAATTTTAAAGAGTTTTTATTATAAGTTTTAAAAAATAGTTGTAAAAACAAAGATGTTAACTATAAATCCCTTAAATATGAGACGTAACTAAAAGAAGTGATTATGTTAAAAGCGTGTCCTTTTATTAAATATTTATTTTATGCATTTTTATTTTATTTTTCAGATATAAAATATGGTGTGTGTGTGTGCATTGAATATAATTTACAAAATATGATGCCTTATCCGAAATAGGGAACAAAAAAAAGATTCCTTTTTGAATTTATACACATTGCTTATAAACAGTAAATATAAATCGTAAAATATAGAGACATAAAAAATGTTAAATATTATTTCCCTGTTACAACAATTATGAATACGTCAAAAGGAGGAGTTATTTTGGTCCAGTACATTTACTTTATAACAAGACTTTATTTTATGCGGCCAGCTTTCTATATTGTCTAAATATGGTGTGCACATTTTTTTATATCATTTTAATACCACCGGTTTTTTTAAAAAGTATTTTAGAAAGAACATATATAATTTTGTTTATTTGCGCTATAAGTCACTTAGCTTTTGCATTTTAAAGGGATAGTGCCACATGTTCTTTATCTCAGAGACGTGGTTACAAATATTATATAACTTACCATTGTGATACGATGCAGTTTCAAAATTATATATTAAATTTTTGAGTGAGGAGGGTGATATAGCTCTTTCGGAAAACCTATAAGTTATTTTAATTTTGTACAAGTGGGAATGAAATTGTAAATTTAGTTATTATGGTCGGCAAGAATCATTATTTAATAAATCATATCTTTTAAATAGTAAGGTTATGTTAAAAGGCACTGCATTCAGTGAAAACAACTCACGCGGTAAAATGGCATATCTCTGTTTCTCATAAGATTTTAACTAAATAGATGAATCTGAAATTTAACTTGGCAAATAAAAATTGTAATAACCAGCAACTAATACTTGGATAAAGGGTCAGCACACTCCCGCTACAAAGTGCGGGTATTTTTCTAGTATATATATATATATATATATATATATATATATATATATAATATATATATATATATATATATATATAGAAAACTATATAATTTGCAATTGTCACGCAAGTCAGTTAGTCTGTCTTGACGCTACGAATTTTAGAAAGCAGGGAAAACCAAATTACTGCACCAAAGCATCAAAAGGTGTGCAAATTAAATATGCGCTGTGAAAAAATATTATATGAAGTCATTGTTTTCGCTCATATTTTAATTTTGGAAAAGGGATAAATGTAAAAAGAGGACTTGATGATGGTTAATTATAAAATTAAAATACAAAGTGGGCACCGTAAGCGCCATGAAACCCCTATTATAAAATACTTTGTGTACATTTCAGAAAGTTTAATATTTCGTATTTATCAAACAAGGACAAGTTAGTTGGGCTTTTGAAAAAGGTCTGCGCCGTAGGCGCCCTAAAAAAATTGCATTTTTATAAAATAAATAGATTTTAGCTGAAAACTTCCGTCATTTTTGACGGGTGTACGCTAGTATATATATATATATATATATATATATATATATATATATATATATATATATATATATATATATATATATATATATATATATATATATATATATATATATATATATATATATATATATTAGGGGTGTTATCGATTAATTTAAATTTAACCGTTAACTTTTGAAAAATTATCGATTAATTAATCGATAATTTCGATTAAATCCAAAAATAGAAATTGATGACGTCATTAAACTGAACATTTCTCAGGGACATTTGAAAATTAAGAATATTTTTATCTAAATTTCATGACAATGTGTTGATACTTGATTTGTGCTGAAGGTGGTATGTCAGCGATGTATTTGATCCTTTAAAAGAGAATTGTTTATGGCAGTGGACACAGTAAACGTTTTCACCATCTTCGACTTTGCCATCCGCAGTTAGCTTAAAAACAATATATTTGCTCAACTTATATGTTTAAATTTAACTGCGCTGATGCATTCATGGAAAAGAACTGACCCAAACTAAAGATGCAAAATACTTAGGAGTCTTAATAAATGAGAAACTATCATGGAATCCCCATGTCAATGAAGTTATTAAAAAATCAAACAAAACATTAGGCTTTATAAAAAGGAACTTTAACAAATGTAATAGAGATATAAAACTAAAATGCTACCTCACTTTGGTGAGACCTGTACTAGAATATGCATCTTCTGTGTGGGACCCATCCACCAAAGAAAACATTGATAAACTAGAACAAATTCAAAAAAGAGCTGCCAGATTCATTACTGGAGAATATTCGAAACTGACAAGAGTAACACCATTAGTTAAATCATTAAACCTTGAAACACTAGAGGATAGAAGAACCAAGAGCAAAGTAGTAATCATACATAAAGCAATTAATTCTAATTTAGAAATACAACACAAAGTTAACTTAATACAACCCTCAGATAGACATAAGGATAAAAACACCTTTCTTATTCCGTATGCAAGAACAAACACATACAAGTTTTCCTTCTTCCCGTCCGGAATTCGGGCGTGGAATGGGTTGCCTGAAGAATCCAGGAAAACCAATACTTTATCAACATTTAAATCTCTAATAAAAATGCAGGACTAAACACAAACCATAGATAAGCGTAGGACGCAATAATCTTCTGTATAGAAGGAGCGTCTGTAAACAGATAAGATAAGATAAGATAAGATGCTATCAGCCGGGCCGTCTTAACGCATAGGCCCGATGAGCATTTGCCCCTGGGCCCACGAGCATATGGGCCCCATGGGAATATGTTTATTTATATATATTATGTATATTCATTTTTTATTCCAGCGGGGGAAGGGCCCAACACTATTTCTTTGCCCGGGAACCCAAAATGGTGTAAATACGCTCTGGCTGTCAGCCATTTTATTGTTGACGTCTGCCGGTCAACATAAATTTATAAAATTAATTTTAATATTACGCGGGAGATGTTTGTACGTAAAAAATATATATATAAATTATTATGAATTATTAATAATTTATTATTTATTACTAAAATTTTTTAAAAATATTATAAATATTTTCTTAAATTTTAATCGAATTTTTATCGATTAAAATTATTTTAATCGATATTTAATCGATAAAAATTTTAACGATTAATTGAGAAATTAATCGATAATTTCCGCAGCCCTAATATATATATATATACTAGGGGCAAGTACCCGGCTTCGCCCAGGTTTAACAACAACAGCAACAACAACAAAAACAACAACAGCAACAAAACAACAAAAACAAACAACAAAACAAAACAACAACAACTACAACAACAACAAAGCAACAACAACAAAACAACAACTACAAAACAACAACAGCAACAACAACAGCAACAACAACAGCAACAACAACAGCAACAACGACAAAACCAACAACAGAAACAGCAACAGCAACAAAACAACAAAAACAAAACAACAACAAAAACAACAAAATCAACAACAAAACAACTACAACAGCAACAACAACAAAGAAACAACAACAAAACAACAACTACAACAGCAACAACAACAAAGCAATAACAACATGAAGGACATTGTCGTCGCAGGGCAAGGGATGTGGACAACAACTCAACAACAACAACAGCAAAAACAACACAAAAGCAACAACAGCAACAACAACAGCAACAACAACAAAAAACAGCAACAACAACAAAAACAAAACAATAACAAAACATCAACAAAACATCAACAACAAAACAACAACTACAACAACAACAAAGCAACAACAACAAAACAACAACGACAACAACAAAAGCAACAACAACAAAGCAACAACAACAAAAAAAATTATTTTATGGCGATAATCGCCTTCTTGTTAATCTCGACACCAAAATGTTTATTAATTTGCGTCATTATTTTACGTCTTAATTTTCAATAAATTTTATTTTATATAGCTCATATAGGGAAAAACTACATTTTGGGCCCCCGGGCCCCAGTATCTTATATATATGGAACGAAACCTGTTTAATAACCTTTCCGGTATAATTTTGTGTACGTGTACCAAATTTCACGTTATTTGGTTGTCTGGATCTTGAGTTATTAGGGAACAGACAGACAACAAATGCGGCTTATATATATAGAAGAGATATAGAGATATATATATATATATATATATATATATATATATATATATATATATATATATATATGTATAGTTATATTTGTTTGTCCAACGTTATCGAGGAGACCAACTCTCATTTTATTAGGAATGCGCTTTGGTAATAGGCATCATTCCGTCTCACCGTTGTGGTAGGTTGCATTTCCTCGAGTGGCTGTGCAGTTCTATCCCTGAGTGACAGCCTTTAACAACGTTTTCTACACACGAATTCTTTGCTTCCAAATGTTTTTGACTTTCTCCTAGCTCTTCTGTCTGTAGCCTCCTCTATCCTTCGCTCCTCCGCTACTATGACGGCCTCATTGACATCTATGCTCCACGTAGATCGGTCTTCTGCCTTACACTCCCAGTCGCGTGTGTGTATTCTGGCTGCTTTCATGTCCCTTTGGCAGACATCTTTAAACCGCAGACGTGGGCGACCTGTCTTCCTTTTTCCCGATGCCAGTTCTCAATGCAGGAGGACCTTTGGGATGCGGCCAGGGCTCATTCTTTTAACATGTCCTAGCCATCTCAAGCGTCTTTCACTAAGGATTGAGAACATGCTTTGGGTATTGGCACACATTAGGACCTCAGTATTAGGCAATTTGTCTTGCCATTTAATGCCAAGGAAGCGACGCATGCATCTGAAGTAGAAGCTAATAAGCTTGCACTCTTGGGATGTATAAATCGTCCATAGCTAGCTCCCGTATAGCAGTGTAGTAATGACGCAGGCTCTATAGACACACAGTTTGGTTTTCTCTGTTAGCTTGGTGTTTTGCCAGACCCGTTTATTTAATTTAGCCATTGTGGCAGCTGCGTTGCCAAATTCTACTGTTTATTTCCTCTTCAAAGGACAGTGTATTGGAAACCTTGGAAGCCAAGTAGGTGAAACTGTCCACAACCTCCAAGTTTTCATTGTCGATATTAATGGTAGGAGGAGGTTGAGTGTCTTGGGCCATGATGTTTGTCTTTTTCAGGCTGATTTTCAGCCCAAATTCTTTGCAAGCATTGAAGAAGCTTGACACGAGTTGTTGCAAACCAGTTTCTGTGTGTGCTGTTAATGCCGCATCATCCACAAAGAGTAGCTCACGAATTAGAACATCTGTCGTTTTGGTCATGGCTCAAAGGCGGGGAGTGTTGAAACGTCCTCCATCAGCTCTGGTGTGTAACCAGATTCCATCACTGCTATCCTTGAATCTGTATCGAAGCAGTACAGAGAAGAATATTTCGAAAAGTTTTGGTGCAAGTACACAACATTGTTTAACTCAGCTGCTGACTTGAAAGGCTTCTGACGTAGCTCCATCGAACTCCACTGTGCCCTGCATATTTTCATGGAACTGTCTGATGATGGCGAGTAGGTTGTGGGGGACAGCCGATTTTTACCAGGATTTGGAATAGCCCGTTGCGACTGACGAAATCTAAGGCTTTCGTAAGGTCCACAAAGGCAATGTATAGTGGCATCTGTTGCTCTCTGCATTTTTCTGGAGCTGCCGTATGGAGAACACCATGTCTATGGTAGACCGACGAGCCCGAAAACCGCACTGATATTCTGGATAGACACGGGATGCTAGACTCTGTAAACGTGTTAGTATCACACGGGCGAATGCATTTACTACATTACTAAGGAGTGAGATGCCGCGATAGTTATTGCAGTCACTTCTATCGCCTATTGTTTTTATATAGTGTTACTATATTTGCATCTTTTAGGTCTTGGGGATGTAGCCCTGCTCCCAGCAGACGCTCGTGCAATGGTTTGAGTAAAGCGGTCTTGCCACTCTTTAAAGCTTCTGGTGGTATGCCATCATTCCCAGGGGCTTTTCCACAAGCTAGGCTGTCGATTGCTATGCTCAGCTCTTCCATGTGCTTTGGTAGCAACGTGTTTTTAACAAAGTAAAATACAAAATACACAAACAAATTGTGCAATGAAAACAATAAATTTGAGCTTTATTTTTAGACTGATACGACAGTAAACGTTTCGGCTAATGCCTTCATCAGTACAACATAAAATACATTCTTACAATACTTACATAAGTAATAATAATATTCTTAAAACATATTGTATTTTAAAATATTTATGTTAAATAAAAAGAAAAGAAAAACAAAAACAAACATGGACACAGGATATAGCAAAAAGGGGGAAGTATCCAAAGTTACAGTAAAAACCACAACGGGAATAAGATTATGCAGTTAAGTAAAATTATGAATTTGGTTAATTCCATATGGAGCCAACGTACCAAATCTTTTTATGAGTCTATTTTCCATGTGGACTCTATCATGGGTATTGCTTGCATATAAAATACCAGTTACTGCAATATCTGATATGCCGTTATGGTCAACACTGTTAAAATGTTTAGAAACAGGACATTGAGCCTGTTTATTTATATTATACATGTGTTCTCTAAACTGATCTCCAAGACGACGACCAGTCTTACCCACGTAAATTTTATTACACCTCTTGCAAAGAATTGCATAAATCACGTTGCGACTTGTGCAAGTGAATCCATCTTTTATTAAGAATTTTTCAAGAGGGAAAGAAATGTTGTTAATTTCCATCACATATGGACAAGTATTGCAACGGTTACGGTTGCAACCTTTTGTTCCAATATGTGCTTTCATTGTGGGAAGGTGACTTCTTACAAGAATATCTTTGAGGCTTCTATCTCTCCGGAAAGCAAAAAGAGGAGGTTTTTTGAAGACCTGCTGAGTTAGAGGGTCAGCCATAAGGATTGGTCGGTTTTCACACAACCACTTCTTCACAAGTGACACCAAAACACACACATAAACACACACACACACAGAGAGAGAGAGAGAGAGAGAGAGAGAGAGAGAGAGAGAGAGAAAGAGAGAGAAATTAAAAATTACTTATCGTATTAAAAAATAATATATAACCATCTCCTTATGTATAACCGTTTGTCTGGTAATAGACTCAACAAATTTAGTGTTATTGTTTCTTCGAGATTTTTCGTGTTGTGTTCTGGTATTTTTGCAAGGTTTCGATTTATCTAAAGCAGTTTGGGAAGTTGTATATTTCTAAATGTAAAAAGTTACTTTAAAAATTAAAAAAAAATTTTTAAATATTTTTTTTGTGTGCCTGAAACATATCTACACGAAATGCAATAATATAAGATAACCCTAAATTAATTTTAATCGGCATACATTTGAAATTCCATTTGGCTTTTGTAAAGTGACTTGAACGTCAGTATCCTCTCTTCCTACTTGATGCATAGCTTAAAAGGAAAGAACATAAACTACACTTTTATTTTGTCTATGCTCTTTAATGTTAAGCCCTCACCTTTTTTTGAAATGTATTGTAAAATGAAAAAAAATGCAGTTAATAATGTTAATCACATTTATTGTATTTCTAATAAACTTTTATTATGTTACAGCATGTTCGAAAGGAACATATGGGTTGAAATGTTTAAATAATTGCACAAGAACATGTATAAATCAAATGTGTCACCACGTTAATGGGCAATGTCAAAGATGTGCGCCAGGTTATAAGGGGACAATGTGTGAATCCGGTTTGTAACACACTTTTTAAACCATAGTGTATAGTTAAGAAGCAATGCAATGTAGCAAAATATATTTTAATTTTTGGAATACCTTTTCATTATGTTACGGTATGAGCTGGAATATCAAATGTTTCGATTAAGAAATAAGTTTTCTCTCTGATGAAAAATTGCACAATCTTTGATTTTATCACGTCTTTCATGTAATGCATTTGAATATCTTTATGTACACTTTTTAGATAACCAAAAAAATTCAACAAATAAATTTAAATAACAATACGCTAATACAGAATGTGAACATGGTAAATTTGGAGTTGACTGCTATCAAACGTGTCCAAAACAATGTAGCGAGGTACGGTGCCACCATGTCAATGGATCATGTGACAGCTGTAAGCCTGGGTATCAAGGAACCAAATGTGAGCAAGGTTTGTAAAAATTATATTTTTTCCTAACATGACTTTCTAATAAGCTTATTATGGCATGAACATAATTCACTTTCTTGATGAATGTATTTTATTAAGCCATTAAAAATATTTTACAACGCACGTAAAAAATAAATAACATATCGTCTATAAATCACTATTATGTGTGATAATCACCAAAGTAAGAAACTACATCATTCTTTACAATTGATTATGTGTTATTCGTAATCCACTATGGCAAATTTCATTAATCTGAAGATTAAAATCAGTTCGTGATTCTTTCTGCGATGAGGTCACCTTAATATATTTAAAAGGCAGTTTAAGAAGTCTAATTATAATCTAATATATCCAGAGACATTAAGATTATGTTTGAGTAGTGATTGTAGGAATGATGTTAGATAATATTTCTTGAGTGTAGAGTGTATGTAAGCAGATCTTTTCCTTTATTGTTAAGTTTCAACTGAATATTTTGTCACAAAAAACACGTATTCTTGAGATGTTTACACTATTTATCTCTAAATACAATACTTGTAGTTGCGTGTTTTAAAAAGTTATTGATTTCTCATATTTTAAAATTGTATATTTTTATTTCCTTGTATAATTTGTAAGGTTTTGTTAACTGATGCGATTTTAAAGTTGTTGTTTTAAATGGGAAATATCAAGAATATCCTTTTAAGATTGCGATATTCTGCTCACATACCAAAATTATCAAATGAAGTCAAATCTGATAACACTAGTGCGCTCGCCTCACAAAGCTGTATGGTATGTAAACGAGCCCACGCAAAGCCACAATGATATCATAGTAAAAATGATACGCTAAGAACGTCCTCCGCTTCATTATTTATATATATATATATAAATAATGAATGTTATTAAGTTGTTTTGGTATTACAGTATGTTCACCTAGCAGATATGGAATGCACTGTTAAAATAATTGTTCAAGAACGTGTTTAGATAAGTCATGTAATAATGTTGATGGATGTTGTCAGAAATGTGCGCCAGGTTTTCAAGTACCCACGTGTGAGCAAGCATTTTAAAAAGCATGCTTCTTTCAAAGACCTGATTAGTTGATATGCTTTTAAATATCTTGAAATAATTAAATTGATTTATGAATTTATTTAGCTTTTAAAAACACGTTATACAAATTTAATTAATAAATATGATGTATCAGTGTCGGCAATATAATTCTCATCACGCTGTTGTTTTGGCTTAAATCATTGGTCCTTGGACCATTGGAGTCTAACGTTTACTCTTCAACTCTTTTATTTTGTGTTGCTTAGTGTGTTAAAGTGTCGTATAGATATTATATTAATAAGCAGATTTCTGAACGTCTCATTTTTAATATTTCTGTTTAACACTTTTAACACGTTATTGTAGGAATATGATTATATTGTTTCCTACGTGCAGCCGATAAGCCCTTGATTGATACTTCTTTGATTGCTATATTTGCTTATATATAATATATATATCTGTTTAAAAATTCGGACTGAATCAAAAAATTGTTCAAGAACTTGTAGAAATCAAGAGTGTAATTATGTCAATGGACAATGTCATAGTTGTGAGCCTATTTATCAAGGCGAAATGTGTGAAGAAGGTTTGAAATAAAGTGTTTTTATCATTTTATTTAATTTAAATTATTTAATTAATTCGCACAACCATTTAATAATTTAAAAAAGATTTTTTTTCTAAATGATTGTATATACGTAAAGTTTATAATGAATTTTTTTACCGCAATTTCCCATGAGATAAATTGCTTTTGTATATTTGAAATGTCTGTAGAGCTAGCGCATGCAACTCCTCCTGAACCATAAAAGAAAGAGGGTTCGGGTCTTTTGCAAATATGTTAAGGATATCCCAAGGATGTGCAACGGCCACAAAATACCGAAAAGGTTTACTTGATTTACAGTAAACGAACTGTGTGGTAACATCTTTAGATTATATTTTATTTAAATACATACAAATTAAACATTGACTATTAATCATCACGGTTAACGTCTTTGTTTAGGAAACAAATTATTTCAAAATAACATTTTTAAAATGTATTTTAAAAAATCCCTCAATTGACTGACGGGCATCCCGTAAGAAAGAGGTCGGCGAACAGAGGTAAATAACCTCATCTGGGGTCAAAAAGGGAATTCTTGGGGGTAATGCAGACTCATTAGGGACATATAACATCCACTACATTCCACTAGATATATTAAAATACGTCATGTGTACGTGTACGCTTGGAACATATGCCTATTATTGAACCGGTTCCTTCCAGAAAATGCATTTTTTTAAAAATTTGACAACTATGTAGATTTCTTACCTACGTAATATATACGAAGACACCTAAATCTACCCTACTTTCATTTATATTGACACGAGTGTCAATAATCTTAATCCACATGACTTGTCTGTATCACATATCCTTTCTGTGATATTTAAAATTAATGCCTTAAAAACTGAGCTAAGAAGAAAAGTTGTTTTGTGCTCCACTCGAATTGCGATGTCAAGAATTTGATGCGTTCAATAAAGTAAATGAATACTTGACTAATTTTAAATGGGCTCATTTACCATTATATCTAGAACAGTGCTTATCAAACTTTTAGTATGGTGCACCGGCAGGAATTGTTGCCATTGCACCAGAGACCGGTGCACTATTCTCCCTGCACTGACAATTTTTTCTCTCCTTTTTTTAGAACATCTGCGGACCAGCAGCGGATGGCCCACGGACCGGCACCGGTCCGCGGACCACCACTTTGAGAAGCACTGATCTAGAAGACTAGAATGGCCAGGGACGTTTGACCAAAAACAAATCGAACAATTATATCAAACTTAAAACGTTTTTAATTCTATCAAATAGATTCCCCCCCCCCTTCCCCTTTTAAAGAAAAGGGATATTCCGTGACGTTTTGACATAAAATATCTACACATAATCCTATTCAGATCATATTAGACACTTTTCATGCTTGTAAAACTCACCAGTAGCATTATCGGGTGGGGGGGGGGCTAACGACGCTCCCCCAAATCCCCGAGTCATGTGAGCTGGACCTAGAGTCTGTGGGTTGGGGGGGGGTAACGCACACATAAAGGTGTATATTTTGGGGTAACGGGCAAAAAAGTCCATGAGAGAACCAAACGGAGCTGCGGTTACATCACAAATGCTTTGATGTCAACATCAAACGACGCAGTTTAGCAATTTCATATGTTATCTTGTGGATTCTCAAACTTAAGGATTACAATTAGATTTAATTTTCGTGTCTTGAATTGATAGCTTACGCCAACCAGCGTATGATGGCCTACCGCCCGGCACATTGAGAAGCACTGATTGATTTTAAAAGGTCATGACCAACTATTTCAGTGGAAGTTTTATTTAAAAGTTACCCTTTTGATGTGACGTCACATTTCTTAAACCCCCTCCTTCCCCCTCGTCACGCATCGTCACAAAAGTGTGACCCCCCTCCCCCTAGGTGCGTGACGTCATTTATGGACGACCCCTTACAAATAAAAAAAACCGAAAAAATATCAGTATTTTGTCAATTTCTCGCCAAGTATAACATCTATGGGGTTGAAATAAACGCCAAACGATATCTACAAATATTTAGAACAATGTTGAAGACGGAATATTTGAAGAAACACTATTCGCTAGAGTCTCTTAATTTCAGCAGCAATTTTTGAAAGCAATTGTTTTCTTTAGTTGCACGATCATTGATTTGAAATGACTTTTAATTTAATCTAGAAGGATAGTTAATGGGGTTTTCCCGCTTTGTGAATGCTTGTTAGATTGTTGCGTGGTGCGCATTATATTGACACATTCTTGGTGTGATGTAGCGTGAGAGAATATGACGTCATATTGTCTTTTCTTTCGGAATTACATATTTGAATTGACTTTTAATGTAATCCACAATGATTTCCCTTAAATAAAAAATCAATTATTTTTTTTGGAATTGCATTTAAATACTCATTCGAGTTTTTATTTTTGTTTTTTTTACATTTTGGCCCAGTCCCTGTCTGCCGTGGACAAACATACATTAGTCATTTCATTTCAACCACGAATGCAATTATAGTATCTTATGCTAGCACTTTATTCGTGTTTAAAGCATTGTTAATCATCAATTTGAAAGAATACCAACCAACTTGTGCAATTAAAATGAGGCTAGACTAGAACATACGAACTAAGCGTTTTTTCGCTCAGCAACACGTTTATATGTTGATCGTATTCTAATATTCTCCCACATGATTGGGAGACCTAATGAGTATATGTACATCATTGTAAACAACACAACCATCTCCATTAAGGTTTAAAGGTATATTTTAAACGTACGCTAAATTGGTATCACTATGCGGCCCCATCTATAGTATTTTACAACATGCTAAACATATCAGCATATACAAGTTCTTTTAATACAGTTAAATATTTGAAAGGGCATGTTTCAAGAAAATTAAACAACAGACACAATAATCCTTGGATAATCCTGCCGAAATATTAAAGACAAGTGTGGGAAATGCTTTTTTCTATACACGGTGATTGCAAGAAAACTATTTGAGTTAGAATCTCCGAGAGTATACGAATATCCCACAACAGTTACCACAGCTTACGAAAGATTTGATTAAATCTAATCCATTTAGGTCATTCCCCAAAAACAAAAAAAATCATGATTCTTTTCAAATGTGAGATAGCTTTAAAAGTACCATTAACAACGGAAAGTCACTTTAATATTCTGAAGTGATTACAAGATTTTTCTTTTTAACACGCGAAATATAAGCATGTAATTAAAGTGTGGAATACAATTAATATAGATACAAACATGGAAATCATATATATGAATTCATTCATTTTACAGATTTCGTTTTTAATCACATACGCATATCATTATGTATTATAATCAAACTTTCATTTGTATAACTTTTTAAAAAGCTGGATAGGAACACTTAAGTTATGATTTTTTTTACAGATGACATTAGTTATTTGAAGTGTTGTGTTTTAAGTGGTACGCATACCGATAGATACGTTTTCGAATCTCCGTGAATGTGGCGGCCGTTCCCATAACGCAGAGAATCCTTGTGTCCACCCAGATCCGAATGGGTACCTGACCGTAGGTGGGGTAAAATAAAGTCGGTTGGGCTTTTTGCTAGCTTAACAATCCACTCGAATGCCAACGCTATAGAAACTTGTGAACACTGAATCACATACCCCATATGCCAATATTGTCTGAAAAGTGGACTTAACTTTTTTAGATATATATTTGGAGTATTTATCAAATGAAAAAGGACCACAGCGAAAATATTGACTTGCATGACACAAACAAGTAATTTTTAGTATCCTAAGTTGGGAGTATTATTTGGTCACTAGAAAAAAAGAAAAGAAGCGAAAATCATTAACCAACGCCAACTGTTAGTCTTTTTGTTATATTTTAATCTTCATTTCAAAATATGCATTTGTAAAGTATGCGGTTTAAAATCTGAATATGCTAATCAGTTTTGTTTGTTAAAAAATAAGAAATATTAAAATATTTTTAAAAACTTGAAATCAAACGGATTATAGTACTTGAAGAAGAATGTTCTATTTGTTGTAAAATTCGGGTAATATTTGGGATCAACTGCTTATTTGAATGTTCTAATAGTTGTAGAGGTAACAGACGTTCGGTTAGGGCCGTTTTTTTGTCGCTCTTGTTATCCTGGCTATCAAAGACACTTCTGTGAACAAGGTTTTAAATACCTAATTTAAAAGCAAAATGTGTCCGTTTTCCAAATATCTGCACACGAGCAAACTTTTTTAAGTTTTAAATTTCTATTTAAAATTTGAAAGTAAGCAGCAGAGTTCATTAAAGTATTATAAGTATTAATTTGTTTATAACATTTTAAAATCTCATTTATAGTATTTTTACAACATAATATATATTTATATTAGGGCTGCGGAAATTAAAGATTAATTTCTCGATTAATCGTTAAAAAATTTTAACAAATAAATTTCTTTTAACGATTAATCGACCCATCACTTAGAAATTATTGGAAGTCAAAATATTTTTAAAAAATAATACAAATTAATGGCCGATAAATAATAAAAAATGTCCTGACGATTACACGAACAATTTGTTTTTAAACAATTGAGTGACAGGAATGTTCTAAATGTTGATAAAGTTTATTGTGAGAAATCGTTTGCCTACCATGGTTCTACACTTTGCCTACTTATCAAACCAAATAAAAAGCGTCTTATGCTAATGTCAGTAATAGAGACTGACTCAGAGACAGAAATAACGACAGCTCTTCTGATGAATTACTGAGTTACAAAATGATGAAAGTTCCTGAATCCATTAACCCTCTACAATGGTAGAAACTTAATGAATGCCGATATCCGATAATGTCATTCCTTGCCAAGACCGTTTTGTGCATACCAGTTACCTCAGTTCCATGGGAATGATTTTTCAGCTCGGCTGGTGATATTGTCAATTAGACCCGCTCATCACTTGTACCAAAAAATGTCAACACATTTTTCTTTTTGCGTAGTTGATTAAAAGATGACATATAAATGAGACATTCCAGTGTTATTTAGATTTTCAACAAGAACGTTTAATAAGTGTTACTTATGACGTCATAAATTTTAATTTTTGGTTTTAATCGAAATTAACGATTAATTAATCGTTATTTTTTCAAAAGTTAATTATTAAATTTAAATTAATCGTTAACAGCCCTATAAATAAATGTGATGGATCGGATCAATGTCGTCAAATGAAATTATTAACATAAATCTTATTAAGTTTTCGCTTACTTATAAGTCATTAGTACTCTGATAATTATAGGCTATTTTTATACTGCAACTATTTTATTTTGTGTTAATTAGTGTGATAAACTCAAATAGATATATTTTATAGGCAGATTTGTGTACGTCTCATTTTAATTTTTTTTAGAGAAAGTATACTTCTGTTTAACAATTTTAACTGTTTATTGCAGGGATAAGGTTACATAATGTGTCTTGCTTGTAGGCGAACAGTCCTTGAATGACATTTTTTTGATTGCCATAGTTTCACATATATATGCTTTAAAAATCAATCTTTTGATCTCATAGCTTATAACATAAACACAATTTTATCTTGAAAACGTATTTTGCAATATTAATGAAAGGTGTATGTTAAAATATATATTCTTCCAAAAACTGCTGATATTTAAACTGAGCTGTTTTAGTTTCAATATAGAGGATTTACTATTGTGGTATATGATCCTGGTGGTCAGATATCTGATTATTAAATATAATAATATCAGATATAGTTGCTTAAGAAGGTTGGACAAAAACGAATGATTTCATTTAGGAAATGGTCTTAAAAGCAGTAGCTTCTTTTTCATATTTATTGCAAATCGATTAAAAAGGTCACTTAAGATTTTGCTCTAATAGTATGTCTTTTATTGTACATATGCTTTTTAAATTACTGATAATACTATTTTAAAACATATTCTTATAATATTGACAAAGTTATTTAATTAATAAAATTTATAAATGTTAATAATGAAGTTTTACTTATTTTAAATTTTCATTTAAGTTGTTATCTAATTACAGAATGTTCGCCTGAGACATTCGGACTTAACTGTTCAAATAGATGTTCACGAACCTGTAGAAATCAACTGTGTAATCATGTCAATGGACAATGTCGTAGTTGTGTGCCTGGTTATAAAGGCGAAATGTGTGAAAAAGGTTTGAAAAAAATGTTTTATTTTATCGTTGAATCTTATGTAAATTAATCTAGCTATTTCGCAGAAACATTTAATCATTGAAATATCTCTATCTCTATGGCATCCGTCCATCCTAATGGGATGATGGCGTTTCCTCCTTCTCCTCTACCCCCCTTCCCCTTTCTCCTGGCCCTTTTCTCCTCGCTCCTGGCTGTAAGAGGCGCTTCCCCGACGTGAAAGCCCTCGCGCACTTTTGCCCGCCAGGACGTGCGCTCCACAGCAATGGTCTCCCACGTTTTATGATCAATCTGTCAATCTGATTGAAAGATGTGTCTTTGATAAATGCTTGTACATACGTTAAGTTTAAAATTTATTTTTAATGTTTTTAAATGGTGGCCCTCGCCCCTGTCTTAAGTGGACAAACACATTTTTTATTTAATTTCAATCGCAAATGGTATATTATGCTAACACTTAAAACATGTTTAAAGCTTTGATAAGCATTAACCTGAAAGAATACTAGCCCACTTGTGTATTTAAAACGAGTCTAGAAGATACGCATTTAGCGTCTTGTCGTTCAGCTACGCGTTTATAGGTTGAATGTACAGTAATAAATCTCCAACGTGATTGGGAGTCCTAAGGGGCCGACCATAAAGTACGTCACGCTCCAGAGGGGGGGGAGGGAGTGTAAGAAAGTGTGACAGTTTGTGAATGGGGGTGTACGGCCATGTGTGACGTAACTCTGTTTTATATTAAATTTTGATTATTTTGTTAATAAAAAAACAACATTTTTGTTTGAAAGTGTGGCGTACTGTGGGAGGGGGGGCGAGATTTGTGACAGGGGGAGGGGGGTAAAAATGGTCAAAAATAGCGTGACGTACTTTATGGACGGCCCCTATTTGTTTATCAAATCATTGTAAACAGCGCCACCATCTCCACTTAAGGTGTAAACGTACATTTTAAGCAAAGTTGGTGTCACGATGAAGTCCAATCTATAGAATTTTACAACTGACTAAACATATAAGCACAAACAACGTTCATTTAATATAGTTAAAGACTTGACAGAGCATTTTTCAAGAAAATCAGACAAAGGAGATACTAATCTTTTTTTAAAAAATGTATTCTAAATGACAAAATCTTTAAGCTAAAAAAATTGCTGTTAATAATGCAATGTTAATCACATTTATTGTATTGCTAATTAAGGTATTATTGTGTTACAACATGTTCGAAAGGAACATACGGGGTAAAATGTTCAAATACTTGCTCAAGAACATGTATAAACCAAATGTTTCACAACGATAATGGGCAATGTCAGAGAGGTAAGCCAGGTTATCAAGGGACAATGTGTCAATCCGGTTTGTAAGACAATGTTTAAACCATAGTGCTTAGTTAAGAAGCAATCTTTTGTAGCAAAAATATTTTTAACGCTTTTGAATACCTTTTCATTATGTTACGGTATGAGCTGGAATATCACATTTTTCGATTAAGAAATAACTTTTCTCTTTGATGAAAAGTTGCACAATCTTTGATTTTATCGCGTCTTTCCTGTAATGCATTTGAATATCTTTATTTACACTTTTTAGATGACCAAAAAAATTCAACGAATTAATTTAAATAACAATATGCTAATACAGAATGTGATCATGGTAAATTTGGAGTTGACTGCTATCAAACGTGTCCAAAACAATGTAGCGAGGTACGGTGCCACCATGTCAATGGATATTGTGACAGTTGTAAGCCTGGGTATCAAGGACCCAAGTGTGAGCAAGGTTTGTTAAAAAATTTATTTTTCTAACATGACTTGCTAATAAGCTTATTATGACATGAACATAATTCACATTCTTGATGAATGTATTTTCATAAGCCATTAAAAATATTTTACAACGCACATAAAAAATAAATAACATATCGTCTATAAATAAATATTATGTGCGATAATCATCAAAGTATGATATTATATCATTCTTTAAACATTTTTATATAATTCGAAATCCACCATGGCAAATTTCATTAATCTGAAAGAAAAGAATTATTTCGTGTTCTTTGTGCGTGAAGGTCATCGTGATATTTCTAAAAAAGGCAGTTTAAGAAGTCTAACTATTAATATCTCCAGAAAAATTACGATTCATTATGGGTAGTATAATGTATTGATTGTAGGAATGATCTTAGATACTGTTTCTTGCCTTTAGGTAAGCAGCCCTTTTCCTTGATCGTTAAGTTTCAACTTAATATTTTGGTACAAAAACACGTATTCTTGAGATTTTTAAACTATACATCTCTAAAACCAATACTTAGTCTTCTATGTTGCGTGTTATAAATATTTTTAAACGTTATTGATTTTATTAAAATTTTAAAATAGTATAATATAGTTTCCTTGTATCATTTTAAAGGTTTTGTTAACCGCTGCGATGTTAAAGTTGTTGTTTTAAATGTGAAATGTCAAAAATATCCTTTTATGATTGTGATCTTCTTACTAAATTATAAAAGGCAGTGAGATCCGATAACGCTTCTGAGCTATCTGAGACAAACTTCGATAATTTCAGCAAATGCAGTTTATCTGTAAAAGCAATTCTGGTTCTGAATATTGTTAAAAATGAGGGACATATATTCCCCCACTATAATCTCTATTGTCTGTTTACAAAAGATTTATGTTCATATAGCAACAAAGCCAGTCCAAAGACGGGAATAAGTGTAGGGTGACCTGTGAAGTTCATGGTAGGACACCACAAACATTAACATCAACTGACTCCAAAATGAAAATGAAACGTCACCAGTCGTTGTTTCACCTTAGACTTTGATCAGAGACCCCACTTCCCTCGACCCCGTCTGTCCAGAGACCCTACCTCCTCCTTCTACACTGCGGTCTGCCCAGAGACCCTACCTCTCCCACACCACAGTCTGTCCAGAGACCCCACCTCCCCCCACACACCGCAGTTTTTCCAGAGACCCTAAATCCCCTCCACCGCGGTTTGTTCAGAGACCGCCGTCTCAACCAGCCATACATGTTATCACGTAAAAATACTATACATTATAGTTATAACAACATTACCCAACCCGTCTGTCCGGAGACCCTACCTTCCCCCCCCCACACCGCTGGTCTGTCCAGAAACCCTACCTTCCCCAACACCGCGGTCTATCAAGAGACCCTACCTCCCATTCGCCGCGGTTTGTCGAGAGACCCGCCGTCTGGACCGGCAATACAAGTGTATCACATCAAAAAACTATAAATTATAGTTTTAATAAATAACCCGTAAAAACAAACGTTTTTGACTACAAATCTCAACGCACATCGCTAAAAATAAACGCTTGAAAAACAAAACTGAAACAAAAAATAACTGGATTTGAACATCGCTCAATATTTATATGAGATTTAATTTTTCTCCGCTAGTGATTGGTTGTAGAAGTCTTTAGGAGTTTGAGGGACAATTCACTATAGATGACCGCAGAGAAAATTGCCTTTTATTATATAGGATATTTTTTGATATATGCAGCCTGTCAGCCCTTGAATGATACTTCTTTGATTGCTATATTTGTATTGTTGTTGGCTTCCTTATGTCTCGTAAGACGACGGAAGTTTCTGTGCTTCTGTGGGATCCTCACGCATGGCCCTTCGGCTTCTGTTGTTGTTGTACAAGCCCACTCGTGAATTGCAGCCTTTGCCGCACTTCTGACACTAAAAGGCAGCACCTGTAGCTGGCTGATTTGCTCTCCTTTTCCTCTTTTGGCGGTCCGCTTTTGCGACAAGCCGCAGGTCTCTTTCTCCTGCTTCTAGCCCGGCAGTCAGCACCTGTCTCCATCTGAGTCTGTCCCCAGCGAGTTCCTCCCAGCTATTTATGTCGATGCCAATTACTTTTAGGTCTCTCTTGCAGACATCTTTGTAACGGAGGTGAGGACGGCCTGAAGTCCTCTTTCCTTTGGCTATCTCAGAATAGAGGATGTCCTTTGGATTTCTGCCATCCTCCATTCTGCGCAAATGTCTCAACCATCTGAGCCGACACTGGGGTAGAGGAGTTGTCATACTCTGTATTTTTGCCTGTTGTAGCACCTAATTGTTGGTGACATGGTCCTGCCAGGCGATTCCCAGGATGAGCCGGAGAAAGCGCATGTGAAAAGCTCTCAATCTTCTTTCTTGTCTGGAGTATAGGGTTATATTTGCATATATATATATATATGTTTGAAAATCATCATAATTAGCTGATAGCCAATTACTTTAACACTATTATATCCTGAAAATGTATTTTTCAATATTAGTGAACTGTGTATGCTATAGCACATATTGTTCTTCATGTATTATTTTAACCTTAAAAAAAGGTGTGATGCTTTAACGTAGCTGTTTAATTTTGAATATAAAGAAATTATTATTGTTGGTTGTGATCCTGGTTTTCAGGATCTGAATTATTACATACAAAAAAGATAACATATATTATTATATCACAATTTCTGACAAACACGGATAAGTTCAGTTAGGAAATGTAACATGGCTGTAACAGCAGTTGCTTCTGCTTGATATTTATTGCAAATCGCTAAAAAGGGGAAACAAAGATTTTGCTCTAATAATACTTCTTTTAGTTTACATATGTATTTTAAACTATGGATATTATTATTTTATTGAATATTTTAATAACATTGACGAATTTTAAAAAAATAATATAATGTTTAAATGATACTAACGTAGTGCTACTAATATAAAATTATCATTTAAGTTGTTATCTAATTACAGCATGCATGCCTGGAACATTCGGACCAAATTGTTCAAATAATTGTTCAAGAACCTGTAGAAATAAAGAGTGTAATCATATCAATGGACAATGTAATAGTTGTGAGCCTGGTTATCAAGGCGAAATGTGTGAAGAAGGTTTGAAATCAAGTTTTTTTAAAATATCGTTTTATTTATTTTAATTTTTTTTAATAATTCGCACAACATTCAATAATTCACAAACTTTTTTTTTGCTAAATGATTGGCATACGTAAAGTTTAAAATGTATATTTATTAATTGTTGTTAATGTTGGGCCTAGCACCTGTCTGCCGTTACAAACATACATTTTTCATTTCATATTAACCACGAATGCAATTATGGTATCTTATGCTTGCACATTATTCCTGTTTAAGGTTTTGTTAATCATCAATTTGAAAGAATACTATCCCACTTGTGTAATTAAAATGAGTCTAAAAGATACGAACTCAGCGTGTTGTCGTTAGGCAACCTAATTATTTGACCTAATAAGTGTATGTAAATCAATGTAAACAGCTCAACAATCTCCAATAAGTTGTAAACATACATTTTTAAATTTACGCGAAGTTTGTTTCACGATGAAGCCCCATCTATAGTATTTTACAACAGACTACACATATCAGCATATACACGTTCTTTTAATACAGTTCAATATTTTACAGTACATGTTTCAAGAAAATTTAACAACAGAAATAATAATATTTGGATACTCCTGCCGATAAAGTCGGGTAGTGGGTAAAATACACCCATTGATTATTTTCTAAAACTTTAAGCATGTGATACAGAAATATACCAAAAAAAAATAAATGTGGGAAATTATTTTTTCTATACACGGTGACTACAAGACAAGTACTTGTGTTTGAATCTCAGAGAGTAGACGAATATTCCACAACAGAGAACACACCAAACAAAAGATGGGATTAAATCTAATTTATTTGGGTCCCATGATGCCTTTTCGAATGTGAGATAGCTTTACAAGTACCAATAGCATCGGAAAGTCCCCTTCGTATCTTGCAGTGATTACAATATTCTTCTTCTTAACACGCGAAAGATAAACATATAATTAAAATTTTGTTACAATTAATATAGATAGTTAGATGGAAATCATATGGAAATCATATGAACGCATAACGCAGGGAATCCATTGTGTCCACCCGAATCCGAATTGATACCGGATCAGTAGGGATAAAGTAAAGGCGGTTGGGCAAAGTGCTAGCTATACAATCCACTCGTATGCCTATGCTATAGAAACTTGGGAACACTGAAGCACATACCACAAAGACCAATATTTTCTGAAAGTGGAGTATATATTAAATGAAAAAGGAGCACAGTGAATATATTGACTTGCATGACACAAACAAGTAATTTTTAGTATCCTAAAATTGGAGTTGGAAGTATTATTTGGTCACTAGAAAAATAAAAAAGAAAAAAAAAGCATTAACCAACGACAACTGTTAATTTTTTAGTTATATTTTAAACTTCATTTCAAAATATGCATTTGTAAAGTATGCGGTTTAAAATGTGACAGGGCTAATGTATTTTGTTTGTTAAAAAATAAATAATATTAAAATATTTTTTAAAAATTTGAAATCAAACGGATAATATTTCTTGAAGAAAAATATTCTATTTGTAATAAAATTCGGTAATATTTGGAATTAATTGCTTAATTGAATGTTCTAATAGTTGTAGAGGTAACACACGTCCGGCTGGGGACGTTTTTTTGTCGCTCTTGTTATCCTGGCCATCAAGGATACTTCAGTGAACAGGGTTTTAAATACCAAATATAAAAGTAAAATGTGTCCGTTTTCCAAATATCTACACACGAGCCAAATTTGGTAAGCTTTAAAGGTCTATTTAACATTTGAAAGTCAGCCGCAGAGTTCATTAAAGTTTTGTTTGTATTAATTTGTTAATGACATTTTAAAATAACTTTTATAGTATTTTAACAACATAACATATATATATATATATATATAAATATATATATATATATATATATATATATATATATATATTTATATATATATATATATTAGGGCTGCGGCAATTAACGATTAATTTCTCGATTAATAGTTATAATATTTTAACGATTAATCGACCCATCACTTAGAAATTATTGGAAGTCAAATTATAAAGAAACATAATTAAAAATAAACCTGCTAAATAATAAAAAAATGTCCTGACCATGGTAGGCAAACAATTTCTCACAATAAACTTTATCAACATTTTGAACATTCCTGTTCATACTTTAAAAACAAAATGTTCGTGTAATCGTCAGAACATTTTTTAATGTTGATAAAGTTTATTGTGAGAAATCGTTTGCCTACCATGGTTCTACACTTTGCCTACTTATCAAAACAAATGAAAAGCGTATTATGCTAATGTCAGTAATAGAGACTGACTCAGAGACAGAAATGAATACAGCTCTTCTGATGAATTACTGCGTTACAAAATGAAGATGAAAGTTCCTGAATCCATTAACCCTCTACAATGGTAGAAACTTAATGAACACCGATATCCGATAATGTCATTCCTTGCCAAGACCGTTTTGTGCATACCAGTTACCTCAGATCCATGTGAATGATTTTTCAGCTCGGCTGGTGATATTGTCAATTAGACCCGCTCATCACTTCAACCAAATAATATAAACACACTTGTCTTTTTGCTTATTTGGTTAAAAGATGACGTATAAATGAGACATTCAAGTGTTATTTAGATTTTCAACAAGAACGTTTTATAAGTGTTACTTATGACGTCATAAATTTTAATTTTTGGTTTTAATCGAAATTAACGATTAATTAATCGTTATTTTTTCAAAAGTTAATTATTAAATTTAAATTAATCGTTAACAGCCCTATAAATAAATGTGATGGATCGGATCAATGTCGTCAAATGAAATTATTAGCATAAATCTTATTAAGTTTCCGCTTACTTATAAGTCATTAGTACTCTGATCATTATAGGCTATTTGTATACTGCAACTATTTTATTTTGTGTTAATTAGTGTGATAAACTCAAATAGATATATTTTATAGGCAGATTTGTGTACGTCTCATTTTAATTTTTTTTAGAGAAAGTATACTTCTGTTTAACAGTTCTTAACTGTTTATTGCAGGAATAAGGTTACATGATGTGTCTTGCGTGTAGGCGAACAGCACTTGAATGATATTTCTTTGATTGCCATAGTTTCACAATAATATGTTTTAAAAATCAATCTTTTGAACTCATAGCCTATAAATTAAACACAATTTTATCCTGAAAACGTATTTTGCAATATTAGTGAAATGTATATGTTATAATATATATAACCTTCCAAGAACTGATGATGTTTTAACTGAGATGTTTAAGTTTGAATATAGAGGATTTACAATTGTGGTTTAAGATCCAGATGGTCAGATATCTGAATTATTAAATGTAATTATATCAGATATAGTTGCTTAAGAATGTCGTACAAAAACGAATAATTTCATTTAGGAAATGGTCTTACAAGCAGTAGCTTCTATTCATATTTATTTTAAATCGATAAAAAAAAGGTTACTTAAGATTTTGCTCTACTAGCATGTCTTTTATTGTAAATATGCTTTTTAAATTACTGATAATACTATTTTAAAACAAATTCTTATAATATTGACAAATTTATTTAATTAATACAATTTATAAATGATAATAATGAAGTGTTACTTATTTTAAATGTTCATTTAAGCTGTTATCTAATTACAGAATGTTCGCATGAGACATTCGGACTTAACTGTTTAAATAGATGTTCCCGAACCTGTAGAAATCAACTGTGTAATCATGTCCATGGACAATGTCATAGTTGTGAGCCTGGTTATCAAGGCGAAATGTGTGAAAAAGGTTTGAAAAAATGTTTTATTTTATCATTTAATCTTATGTAAATGAATTTAGCTATTTCACAGAAACATTTAATGATTAAAATATATGTCTTTGATAAATGTTTGTACATATGTTAAGTTGAAAATTTTTGCAAAACGATAAAAAAGGTTACTTAAGATTTAGCTCTACTGTTGTTGAGCCTTGTCGTCCAAGGGGAGCATCCACCGATCATCGTCGGCGTCTGCGATTCCCCCAAGTGCATAGTTAACCTATGCATCTGTTAGCATCTGTACCAACTTGTTTATCTACCACGTTGCCAAGGTAAACAAAACTTTCCACCTCCTCAAGGGCTTCTCCTTCAAGCATAATGGGTGATGTACTGATGGCATTAACCTTGAGGATTTTACTCTTTCCTTTGTGTATGTTGAGACCCATGCTAGCAGCATTGGCTGCGACAAGGTTTGTTTTCTCCTGCATCTGTTGTTGGGTATGTGCAAGAAGGGCAAGATCATCAGCAAAGTCAAGATCATCAAGTTGATCCCAAAAGGTCCATTTGATGCCATTCCGTTTCTGCTGTGCATATTTTTTCATCACCCAGTCAATTCCTAAGAGGAACAGGAATGGTGACAGCAAGCAACCTTGTCTCACACCAGTCTTCACCTGGAAAGCATCTGTCACCTGCTTACCATGGACAGCTCGACAGTATATCTCTTCGTACATGTTTCTGATTATATCCGTAATCTTCTGTGGCTCCCCGTAATGCCTTAGCAATTTCCACAGGGTTTGCCTTTCAACAATTTCGAAGGCTTTTTCATAGTCAACAAAGTTGACATAGAACGGCGAGTTCCACTATAGTGACTGCTCTAGAACGATTCGCAGTGTCGCTATCTGGTCAGTTCAGGATCTGTTGGCGCGAAAGCCAGCTTGTTGGTCCCGCAAAAGAGGGTATAGGGCGTTTTTCATCCTGTTAAGTAGTAAACGGTTAAAAACCTTTCCTGGGATCGACAGCTGGGTGATCCTTCTGTAGTTCGAGCAGGAGCTTAAATCCCCCTTCTTTGGGATCTTGATAAGGTATCACTCTTTCCAATCGGAAGGAACTTGCTCCTCTTCCCATATCTTCATAAACAGATGGTGTAGCATTTTCACACTGGTTTCCAAGTCCGCATTCAGTTCCTCTGCTGGAATGCCATCATATCCTGCAGCCTTTCCATTTCTGAGTTGTTTAATGGCCCTGCTAATTTCTTCTTTCGTGGGAATATTGCAGGCGATTAGCAGGTAATTATCAGCTGGTTAGATATCTGGTGGATTCCTTGATTCCGGCCTGTTTAAGAGCTCTTCAAAGTGCTCCTTCCATCTCCCTCTCTGTTACTCCTCACTTGCTATGGTGTTTTCCATTTTGTCCTCCACTAGTCTCTCTACCTAAATATATTTCCCTGACAGCGTCTTAATTGTATCAAACAGTTCCCTCGTGTACTCCTGGTGAGCTGCATCGTCTGCTTCTTTAGCATGTTTATCAACAAATTCTTTCTTGTCCCTCTTGATGATTTTCTTAACTTCCTTATTTGCATCAGCATACTCCTTCTGGGACTTGTTTTTCTGTGCTCGGGTGCGGCTGTTATTCACTTCTGATTTCTTTCTTTTCCTTTCTTCTATTTTACTCAGCGTACCTGCTGTTATCAATTCTTTGTGTGCCCGTTTCCTGTTTCCTAGCCCTTCTTGGCATATTTACTTGACTGTTTCTTTCATGCTTTGCCACTTTCCTTCGGTGGTTTCGTCTTCGAGTATTTCGTACAGGGCTCGGAACTAATTGGATAGTGATATCTTGAATTCTTCCTTTTTGGCTTGGTCTTTCAATAGGGAAGTATTATACCGAGTCCTGTATGCTATTTGCTCGGTATAATGTCTCTTTAGCTTTAATTACATCCTGGCAACAAGAAGATGGTGATCTGAGGCAACATCAGCTCCCCTCTTTACACCTGCGTCTTGGAGAGATCTCCTTAATTTTTTTACAAATACACACATGGTCTATTTGGTTCATCGTTCTCATGTCCGATGAGACCCATGTAGCTTTGTGAATTCTCTTGTGCTGGAAAATACACCCCCCCTCTATGACCAGGTCTGCTGTAGCACATATGTGCGCAAACCTCTTACTATTGTCGTTCATCTCGCATATCCATTGCTTTCCCATAACCTCTTCAAACCCTGGGTTGCTATTGCCGTTCTTGACATTAAAGTCTCCCATGAGGATGACGATGTTCCTCAGTGGGTGACTCTGGACTATGGTCATTACTCTATTGTAGAATTCTCCTTTGTCTTCTTCATCGCTTTCATTTGTTGGTGCATAGCATTGGATAACATCTAGGTTGATACTACGTTTTTTGTACAAAAGGTTGCTAAAAGAATTCTAGGTCCATGGGCCTCCCATTCCAATGAGTGCTCATTTTGCAGCCCTTGATAGCATCATAGCATCACCCAGGGTATGTGGGGCATCGTCTTCTTCGTGTCCCGAAAATATCACCATCTCTACTTAGATTAATATCTTCTGTCTCCATCCAGTTCATCTTGCTTCACTAATTCCGAGAATGGTGAGATTATAGCTCCTCATCTCAGCAGCTATTTGGGCAGCTTTACCAGCCACGTACATGGTGCGGACATTCCAAGAATCCAGTGACGGTGGTAGTCCTGGTAGAGATGATGTTTGTCAGCCTAATAGCTTCCAGGTTTTGGGTTTCACTATTAGGCGTCATATTTTCCTCCTCAAGGAGCCCATCCTCTCCCAGGACTGAAATGTCTTTTGCTACTCTTTTCGGTGTTTTTGTAACTGTTTTTTTTACACGGCAGGGTTGTTGGCCTTGTGCGCAACCACTTGGGGGATTGCCCCTTACACCTCAATGGGTAGCTGCCTTTGTTCGGGTTGGGTCCCTAGACTTTGTGGATCCCTCCACTTCCTACAAGGCAGTAGGGCTGATTTTGGTCCGCCCCGGGTATTTTATTTCCCCTGTACCCTCCATATCTGTTGGGCTTTCCCCTATCCGCCGTCTAAGGAGGCGTTCGATAGAAGATCAGCATCTCCCACGAGTTTGCTCTACTAGTATGTCTTTTATTGTACGTATGCTTTTAAAATTACTAATAATACTATTTTTAAAACAAATTCTGATAATATTAACAAAGTTATTTAATTAATACAATTTATAAATGATAATAATGAGGTGTTACTTATTTTAAATTTTTATTTAAGTTGTTATCTAATTACAGAATGTTCGCATGAGACATTCGGACTTAACTGTTTAAATAGATGTTCACGAACCTGTAGAAATCAACTGTGTAATCATGTCCATGGACAATGTCATAGTTGTGAGCCTGGTTATCAAGGCGAAATGTGTGAAAAAGGTTTGAAATTTTTTTTTCATTTTATCATTTAATCTTATGTAAATGAATCTAGCTATTTCGCAGAAACATTTAATAATTAAAAGATATGTCTTTGGTAAATGCTTGTGTATACGTTAAGTTTAAAATTTAATTTTAAATTTTATTAATGGTGGCCCTCACCCCTCTCTCCCGTGGACAAACACATTTTTTATTTTATTTCAACCGCGAATTGTATCTAATTATGCTAACACTTAAAACATGTTTAAAGCTTTGATAAGCATTAACCTGAAAGAATACTAGTGCACTTGTGTATTTAAAACGAGTCTAGAAGATACGCATTTAGCGTCTTGTCTTTCAGCTACGCGTTTATAGGTTGAATGTACAGTAATAAATCTCCAACGTGATTGGGAGTCCTAAGGGGCCGACCATAAAGTACGTCACGCTCCAGACGGGGGGAAGGGGTGTAAGAAAAAGTGTCCGAGATGTGTGACAGTTTGTGACAGGGGGAGGGGGGTTAAAAATGGTCAAAATAACGTGACGTACTTTATGGACGGCCCCTAATTAGTTTATCAAATCATTGTAAACAGCGCCACCATCTCCACTTAAGGTGTAAACGTACATTTTAAGCAAAGTTGGTGTCACGATGAAGTCCAATCTATAGAATTTTACAACAGACTAAACATATAAGCACAAACAACGTTCATTTAATAAAGTTAAAGACTCGACAGAGCATTTTTCAAGAAAATCAGACAAAAGAGATACTTATCTAAAAACTTTGGATAATTCTGCCTATTGCAAAAGTTAGGAAGTGGGCAAAAACAACCAATGTTTTTTTTTGTCTATACACGGTGATTACAGCTACTTGTGTTTAAATCTCAGAGGGTAGACGAATAGCCCACAACAGAGTCCACAGCACACAAAATGTCAGATTAAATCCAATCCATTTAGTTCATCCCCCCTCCCCCACCAAGATAAAAATCATGATGCTTTTCCAATGTGAGATAGCTTTACAAGTACACATATCATTGAAAAGTCACCTTCGTATTCATCAGTTATTGAAAACTTCTTCTAAGCATGTTAAAGATAAAAATAATTAAACATCTGAATATAACTCTAAAAGATAAAAAAACGTAAAAAAACAAGTGTTGACTATAAATCCTTTATTTAAGAGACATAACTAAAAGAATGTTCAATATAAAACGCATCGCATGACAATCCAAAAATACAAAATAAAGGATTTATAGTAAAAACATTCTACAGTCTGCCTGTTAAATTTCAGCTCGATTTGACCACGGGAAAGGGGTTATAAAAACATGTTTAACATAGTGCGCACCACGAGACAGATTAACTAACAATTAATAGCAATTACATTTACAAATTAAGAATACATTTTAAAGAAAGTAACGTCAATATAATACGTAACGTAACTAAAAGCGCGACAGGAACGTATAAAAAATTTTGTTCAATATAATACGCACCGCGACACTATAGCTCAGAAATTACATGCTACAAAGAGATAAATAGAGATAATCAAACAATTAATTAATTTATAACAATACGTTCGATAGATCTTAAATTTTGATAGGTAATTTTTAATCGTCACAACGATTCAGCTCGCCAGCATACGGGGAAGAGGGTTAGTAATCGATCCAAAGTTTTTTTCGGCAAGCAAGCTTGAACGCAAGCAGACACCACGAGTTAATATAAAGGAATTAAAAAGATGGAACTCATATGAATTCATTCATTTTACAGATTTCTTTTTTAAACACCAATGTAAATGATTATGCATTATAAAGGAATTGTCATGTTTTTAACTTTTTTAAAAGCTACACATGAACACTTTAAGTCGTGTTAGTAAAAGATAACATTAGTCATATGAAGAGTGGTATTTTAAGTGGCACGGTGGTTGAGCGGCAGCGCCCTCGGCTGACGCATCTAGAGATACGTGTTCGATTATCCATTAATGAGGCGGCCCGTTCCCACAGTAAAGAGTATCACTGTGTACACCAAGCTGTGAATGGGTACCTGATATAAGTTGGATTAAATTAAAGCGGGTTGGGCATTTTGCTAGTCAACTCGTAAACGATTCTATAGAAAATTGCGAACTCTAAATCACATGCACAAAAGGCCAATAATGTCTAAAGAATGGAATCGACTTTTTTATTGGAGTATTTATTAAATTAAAAATGAGCCCAACAAAAATATCGACCAGCATGATTCAAACAAGTAACTTTTCAAATCCTAAAATTTGATTTTGAAGTATTCTTTGGTCACTGAAAACTTTTGTACTAGCGATACGTGTAGCAATTTTATATAACATTCTCAACGGTAATTGTACATATGCAATTGTAAATCATGGGGTTTAAATCTGAATAGATTAATCATTTGTTTTATTTTTAAAACAATTTAATATTAAATTATTATTGTTAAATTATATAAAATCAAACCGATTATATTTCTTGAACAATTTTTTTGATTGGTACCAGAGAGTAGCCCGAATAGATTTGGGATCAACTGCTCATTTGAGTGTTCTAATAGTTTTAGAGATAATAGATGCTCGGCTAAAGAAGGTCTTTGTCTCCCTTCCAAATATTTATACAACAGTCAAGTCTTTAAAAGTTTAAATTTCCATTAAAAATCTGAAAGTCAGCAGAAACATTAAATTTATTTAAGTATTATTTGTAATAATTGTGAGTAGGATTTTAAAATTCCTATCTCTCTCTTTCTATATATATATATAATTCGCCATTAATTAGGACAATCATAAGACGACTCGAGCAAAGCATAACGAATGTCCCTCGCTAGGGTAGTGTAAAGGGGTTAGCTCAACCGCAGTGCGCACGTCTTGAGAACAAGAATGCATCTTGCATTCACTCACGTTGTTCTAATTTCTTCTGTTTGTGTCCGTTCTTTCCCCTCTTACTTTGCAATAACTGTGTGCAAGTCAGCGGTGTATGCTACGCCGCGGATCGTATCTGTTTAAATTATCTTTTTCCAAAATTAGATAGCTATAAACAAGTGTACAACTGATACAGTTTTATATAAATATTTCAAAAGTGCATACCAATTTTTCGAGCAATTAATACTAACTATTTATTAAATAATTAATTATTTACTCAATTGTTAATTAATAAAATACCAACAAAAAGTCTTGGACGATGTATACTAGAATTAAATCTGTTTTATTTTTAATTTGTTACAAAATGTGTTGTTATGTTCTCGAAAATTAATTCTTTCGTATTATAAAGTAAATAAGCTAAAAATGTTTTTATTACGCTATCAGAATGCCATACAAATTTCTACGGACAAAATTGTACAAACAAGTGCAACAACTCATGCCTTGATCAGCTGTGTGATCCAATAAATGGACGCTGCTACAATTGCTCAATAGGGAGACACGGCGATCAGTGTGACTGTAAGTGAAACATTCAAGGAAAGATTTTGACTATTTGAGATGCTATCCGTTAGGATGGTACTGATTTTCATAAAATAAAAGTTTATTCTATTGCTTATTAATAATTATATGTACACAAAATATGTTTTTGTTACTTAAATTGGTTAAAACGTAAAAATCTACAGATTTTAACTATCGTTAAGTTTAAATTTGAAACAACTAATTTAAATGCACTGAAAAATAGGCAAACAATAACTTAGAACTATTAAATTTTAAATACGTCTTTCGAGTTTTGTGCTAATGCAGACATTGTGGTTAAAAAATTTAAAATACATTTATTCTATTTATTTTTTATTATTTGTTAAAGACTTGGTATTTATATTAGGACTGCGTAAATTAACTATTAATTTCTCGATTAATCGTTAAGAGATTTTAACTATTTAATTATTTTTAACGATTAATCGACCTATCACTTACAAAATATTGGAAGTCAAAAAGTTTTTAAAAATAATAAAAATAGAGGCCGATAAATAAAAAAAAATTCTTACGATTACACGAACATTTTGGTTTTAAACTATTGACTGACAGGGATGTTCAAAACGTTGATAATGATAAAGTTTGCCTATCATGATTCTAACACTTCGCCTATTTATCAAACCAAATGAAAAGCTTATTAAGCTAATGGCAGTAATGGAGTCTGATAAAATACAGAAAATGACGACAGCTCTTCTGATAAATTACTGCGTTACAAAATGAAGATGAAAGTTCCTGAATCCATTAGCTCTCTACTATGGTGGAAACTTAATGAACACCGATATCCGATAATGTCATTCCTTGCCAAGACCATTTTGTGCATACCAGATTTAGATTTTTAACAAGAACGTTTAATAAGTGTTACTTATGACATCAGAAATTTTAACTTTTGTCTTTAATAGAAATTAACAATTAGTTAATCGTTAATTTTTCAAAAGTTACCGATTAAATTTAAATTAATCATTAACAGCCCTAAATTATATGATTGAAAACATTATTTTTAAAAACCTCATTGATTGCAAATTTCAGACTATGCATAATCATGAAAATAGACTACAGATGAGTTCATTTTATGTCAAACATAAAAATTAAATAATTATAACTTAATTACAGGAATGAAAACAAAAATATATAAAAATATCACTTCGGCCTTATTTTAAAAGCATTATAATATATTTTAAAAAATTGACATCGTAGAGACAAAATAAACTTTTATCTTACAAACAACAATTATATTAAGTGTTGCAAACTTAGTCACATGATTAAAAAGACAGAGTGTCAAACTTTATTTACACATTTTGCTTATTTTGCCAAACAATCGCTTGTGCGGCTTCCTAAATAAAGAGTTATAGTTTGAACAAAAAATAATTTCTGGAAGAAAAATATTAAATCTCTTGCGTACTAAATTTAAAAATAACGTTTTCTCTTTTAACACAATAATTATATATTTTGAATGAACTATACACAGACCTCTAACGATTTTCATTTGATTTTTCCATAAAAACATTTTTTCTCATGTCAGCTCAATTTAATTTTTTTTTACTTTGATAGTTACACATTTTTTTTAAAATTCCATAAAAAGTTTTTAATAATACTTGTATATACGTTAACTTTGAATAGGAAAAAAAATCTCGGCCATAGCCTATTTTTGTCCTTGACAAACATTATATTTTTTTTTAATTTAATTTTAACGGCTTATGCCGTTATGTTATCTTATGCTAGCTATTAATGCTTGATTAAAGCAGTTTTAAACATCAACTTGACAGAATACTAGTCCATTCAACTCGGCTCGCTTCTTTTTGCTCGTGTTCATAAATTAAAAATCAACAATAAATATACTATTTTTATTAACAAAGAATGACACGGTTGTTGACGATTAATTTAAATTTAATTGTTAACTTTTGAAACATTAACGATTAATTAATCGTTAATTTCCATAAAAGCCCAAAATTAAAATTTACAATGTTACAAGTAACACTTATTAAACGTTCTTGTTGAAAAATTAAATTAAACTGGAGTGCCTCCTTTATATGCCATCTTTTAACCAACTTCGCAAAAAGACAAGTGTTTTGACATTAGTTTGTTCAAGTGATGAGCGGGTCTAATTGACAACATAACAAGCCGAGTTGAAACATCATTCACATGGAACTGAGATAACTGGTATGCACAAAACGGTCTTGGCAAGGTATGACATTATAGGATATCGGTGTTCATTAAGTTTCCACCATTGTAGAGGGCAGGGGTGGACTGGGCCACCGGGACACCGGGTAAATTCCCGGTGGGCCACCAGGACCAGTGTTATAATAATAATTAATTTTGCAAAAAATTTCCTGTCCTGTTTGCTGCTTTTCTGTACTACATAAATACAGTTTCTATGGGCAAACATACAAGCATCTCTTTAGTGCATAGAAACTATTATTGACTGTCTTCTAGCCAAGTAGCATGTGAGAGATATTTCTCTAAATTGAAATCAGGGCCGGCCTTAGGGAAAGGCAACTGCCTTGGACCCAGCGCTTTTCAGGGCCCCGGCTTTGACTAAACATTTTTACTACTTTTTACAATTTGACTTCTATTAAGCAATACATTTTTTATAACAGCGTTTCAAGAAAACTTTATATTTATTTTTTCAGAATAAAATAATTACAAAAATTCCGTACTAGTATAATAAAATATTATAATCATCCTAAATCCTAATGCAAAAAGAATTTTTCCTAGCGTATATTAGTAAGCATTTATGTATTCAGAACATTTAAAAAAAAGAGAGCGCCACTTTAACTTGCTATGGTAAGTGAAATAAAAAGTGTTAGTCTGTCTGATCATGATAAATCAAAGAAACCTTACATCTACTTTGGAATGGTTTGAGATGAAAAACTGGCTAACAAAACAATGGCAATCGACAAGGCCAGCCAAAAATAATAAACAGTGAAAAGGCTCGTTGGCATAGTGTATTTCAACGTCTCATGGCCATTGTCAAATTTCTCAATGAGCTATTTCGTAGTTACATCAGTCACACAATGGAAACTTTCTGGGTTTCGTGAAATTGCTAGCAAAATATTTTTCGGTTTGGCAGGAAAATAATAAAGAATAAAAATTGATGAAATTCATGATCACTTCTTCAGGAAAGCGCATTCAGATCGAACTCATTTCGTTTATGGGAAATAAGGTAAGGAAAATTAGTGAAGGAAGAGTAAAATCAGCTAAATAATTTGCATTAATACTTTATTGCACACCGTGCCAATGTCACTAAGAACAGATGCCACTGACAATGCGCTATGTAAGACAAGGAGGTGGATATTCTGAAGTAGCTCATGAGCACTTCATACGTTTTCTAGAAGTAGAAGAAAGTACTGGGCAACAACTGCTTGGTGTCTTACTATTGGAACTGAGAAAATTGGACTTAGATGTTACTGATATCCGCGGTCAAAGATACGGCAAATGTGCGAACATGATAGACATAAGTGAGGCGTACAATGTCGTCTTTCACAATTAAATCACAGGGAATTTTTTACCCTTTGTACCCTCACAGCTACAACTTGCTGCTATGATATTTGGTAAAACTTGTCCTGATGCACTGACGTATTTTCGGTATATAATTTAACAATCTATATTTTATTTTCTGCTTCAACAAAGCGATGGGCTTTATTTTCCAAGTATGTTTGAAATATTTATGTGAAACCACTTTGTGAAACAAAATTGGAAAGCCATGTGGAAAGCGTAAAGGTAGTGCGATATCAAGCAGGAGAAATCGATGATGCAATTTTCAAAGTACCATAACAAAAGTAGTGATCCAAAAGTTTGAAGTGAAGCAAAGTCTTTGTGAAAACAACTTAAGAACTTCAATTTCACTGTTTCAAATACTTTTTAAACGAAATATTGTTCCAATTTAATTACATCAGCAAAGAATTACAAAATATTTCTGTCGGTCTAGTAACTGAAGCTGAGAGCATGGAAAATACTTTCAAATGGTGAAAATCTACTGAAATCGCGGTTTTGAAACAACAATAGTGCTTGCAAAAGAAATTGTCACAGACATAGAAGTTGAACACATATGAACCCATTTGAAAAAGAACGAAAACAAGTTAGATATGAAGGAGAAGATGAAGAAAAAAATAGCACATATTTTTTAACCAGGTTGTTGATATGCAATCATGTCAATGAAAATATCAATTGAACAAATACTTAGGCATTATGACTCGATTTGGATTTCTTCATAAAGTTCATCAATTAAAAAACAATTATGTACTGATTTGCTGTATGAATCTTGAGAAAAGCTCACTGCATGCGAAAGTAATGATCTTGATGGTTTCATGCTTGCTGATGAGTAGCAATCATTGAGTTCCATAATTCCTGCAGTTACCTACAACGATCCTGTTAATATTTTGCAGCTTCTTTAACTAAAAAAAGCGTTATAGTGACTTCCCTAACAAACACATTGCAATTCAAACACTTCCAACTATTCCTGTCACTTTGGTTTCAGAAAAAAGAAGCTTTTCGAAACTAAAACTTATTAAAACCTTTATGGGATAAACAATGATTCAAGATCAACTCAGTAACTTAGCTATTTTGACAATTGAGACTTATGTTGCTAAGGATCTTAACAATATTGAACTTTCCAGTATTTCAGATCTTGCAGCCGCGAAAGCTCACAAGCTTTCCTTGTAAGTTGTAGAAACAAGGTGGAACCAAACCAACGCTAGTGTATATAGTTTATATTATTTTAATTGCATAATATATATATATATATATATATATATATATATATATATATATATATATATATATATATATATATATATATATATATATATATATATATAAACTGTCTAATTAGCATACCAAAACAAAACATTTTAATTATTTAAATATTTTTTTGAGTCTTAGGATCTTCAATTAAAACTGTAATCATCGATGTGTCAATGCTGTTATAGAGTAAAAATTTGAGTAATTTTTTTTAAAATTTCATATCATTTAATACGTGTAGAAATTCAAATGTTTGCATGGGTCTCGCTTCTCATCTGCTGTCTTGGGCTCGGGGCCCCGCATATCGTATGCGGCCTTGGGCCCCGCATACTCTAGGGCCGGCCATGACTGAAATACATTAAGAATCGCTTGCGAAGTTCATTGACTTCTACACACCTTGACGCTTTTATGCTTATGTCAACAGAAACCGATGTTTCAGGTTTGGATGGAAAAAATGAACAAGGAAAATAAAAGTTATGAAGATAGGGCCACTTTTTGTTTTTTTCCCGGGCGGCTTGAACTCCCCAGTCCACCCCTGGTAGACGGTTAATGGATTCATGAACTTTCATCTCCATTTTGTAACGCAGTAATTCATCAGAAGAGATGTCGTCATTTTCTGTGTCTGAGTCAGACTCCATTACTTCCATAAGCTTAATACGATTTTCATTAGGTTTGATAAGCAGGCGAAGTGTTAGAACCATGGTAGGCAAACTTTATCAACATTTTGAACATTCCCGCCAGTCAATAGTTTAAAGCCACAATGTTAGTGTAATCGTCAGGAAATTTATTATTTATAGGCCGCTACTTTCATTATATTTTTTTTTACTTTTTGACTTCCACTAATTTGTAAGTGATGGGTCGATTAATCGTTTAAAAATAACTTAGTCGCTAAAATTTTTAACGATAAATCAAGAAATTAATCATTAATTTCCGCATCCCTAAAAAGACATTTTACCTTGTCTTGAGACTAATATTCTAATTTATTTATGCTTCAAAATTCCATTTAATTGTGTTTAGCCACGTTATTTTCCGTGGTCATTTGAAATCGCTGACACAATGAAAATCCGTTAGAATTGATTAAAGCGCGATGACGAAATGGTATTTAAAGATATTTTTTACACGTTTCTTGAGCCACCGACCAATGGGCTTACATGATACGTTTTACATTTTCATTCCCACTAGTTAGCTTGGAAGGTGAATATTGTGATTTTCTGTCAATATATTAGAAAACATTTGAAATAGTATATTAATATATTAGATTTATAGTAGAGCCTTTTTTTATAAGACATTTTAAACATTTTATGACATTTTTTTCTCGCAAGTAAACAAAATGTAATCTGTAAGAGTATGTCTAAATCACTCATTAATAGAAATAACTAAAACTTTTACAAATTTGGTTTGATTTTAACTACGTGGCTGCATATTTCGATACATAGATGACGCTATCTTTTCAGAAGATTCCAACAGACGAACCCCTAAAGTTTGCGTTTAATTGTAGCGAAGTATTTTAAACAAACCTTCTTCATACAATGTCAATACTTTGTCAACATTCCAAGGCAAAATATAATGCTGCATTTATTTCGCTTTCAAATATCTTTTTTTCAAAATCTAACTTTTTAGATGAAGTAAAACATTAAGATTTCAAATATATTTTAAACGTACTGTCATTTGCCAGAAATTATTTAAAATATATTTTTAAAAAAATTTAAAAAAATTGTTGTTACTTTATTTATACTATTTTGAAGTAAAAAAAAATAATTAGTAACAAGAAAGATACATAGAAATACACTTTACACTTACAGTTGTTTTTTCTTTCTAATGTTCGCCCAGTTTGTCCCTCTGGCAGTTTTGGTAAAGGATGTTTACATAATTGTAGCGTCAACTGTTTGTTAGATAGATGTTATCCAGAAAACGGAACGTGTCCTTACGGCTGCGAAGATGGCTTTGAAGGGGAAATGTGTGTAATGGGTAAGTAACTTATAAAAATATGTCATCATTATTTAAACTGAAATCCCTGCCTCAATTAGTAAATATCTTTATATCTGAACAGAGTCTTTCAACCAACGTTATGCGGTTCGCTCGATATTCATTTTTCATTTATTATGTCTGGTAACAACGTCAAGAGAGTCCATTTAAACATTAGCCTTCTTAAATCATATCTGTTAGATATGCCACGCGGCATAGCATACGCTGCAGACTTGCTCATGGATAGTGCAAAGAAACGGAGAAAGGACAAATAGTACAGCATGAAAAAATCTAAACAACGCGAATGAACGTTGGGGGGGGGGCATTGCTCCCGTATTAATGGTCTCGAGACATGCGCACTGCGTTTATCTACCTGCCCACCACCATTCACCACCATATCTTTCCAACAAAAAACTGTGATTGGCCGACCCTATCGAGGGTCAGCCATGTTCTCAAAAAGGGGTAAAAGAACGGGCACAAACACATATTTTTAAAAATTAAAACAAAATATATATATATACGTTTTTGCTGGGGCCTGAACCTATGACCTTCCACATGTAAGGCGGACGTGATAACCACTATACTCTGATTCACATGTTATTCTGTGGAGGAACAACGCAAGTGAACTCAAGAACCATTGTAAGTCTCGAGACATGCCCCTCTCTCCACCACCTCTGCTTGATTGGTAGACCCAAGCGATAGTCATTCGTCATGTTTAGTTGCACATACTCGCTCTTGCTTAGGATAATTATATATATACTAGACGCCCCGCGGCGTAGCATACGCCGCAGACTTGCTCATGGAAAGTGCAAAGAAGTGGAGAAAGAACGGACACAAACTATAGCACGAAGAAATCAAAACAATGCGAGTGAACGTCGTTTGGGTGGGGGGAACTGCCGACTCATTGTTGGTTTCGAGACATTTGCACTGTGTTTATCTACTTGCCCACCACCCTTTACCACATTAGCTTGTCAATCATAAACTGTGTTGGGCCGACCTTATCGAGGGTCAGCCATTTTGGGAATAAAGGGGTTAACGAACGAGCACACACAGACATTTTTAACACTAAAAAAAAAGTATGTTTTTGCTGGGGCTTGAACCCAGGACCTTAAACGTATAAGGCGGACGTGATAACCAGTACCTTACGAATCTCACGTTATTCTGTGAAGGAACAATGCAAGTAAAAAGCAAGGGCATTGTTGGTCTCGAAACATTGGACGAACCCAGTGAGGGTCATTCGTCATGCTCGTTGGCACATACTTGCGTGGTAGTGCCCCGCAGGGTTGGGCGACTTAGAGAATTATATATATATAGATATATATGTAGGTCGCAAGAAATTAGGACACGCACAAGCACAAGACGCGAGCAAACAAGCATGACGATGACCCTCGCTAGGGTCTACCAATCACAGTTTTTGGTGGGGCAGGAGGCCTGTCTAGAGACCAACAATGCGTCTTGCATTCACCTGCATTGTTCTTATTTCTTTTTGCTGCTGTTTTTGTCCGTTATCCACCCCCCCCTTTTACTTTTCACTATCTATGAGCAACTCAGCGGCGTATTCTATATTTGTGTATATGTAAATAAATGGAGCCTCCTTCTATAAAGGTATAACTATCCATGTTAGACAAACATCTTATTGCGCACTGATGTTTAAAACTCTATTAAATAAAATATCTTAAAATATTTAATAAGTTTTCTTTGTTTTTACTCTCTTTAAAAAAAATTGTGTACACTGTTAAGCAATTTTGGTGCCGCTGATTCAAGTGAGCGCACACCTATGAACTTTCTCCTGGGACTATCAACTCCGGTAACTTAAATAAGAAATTATACGTTCATCCAAAAAAATCTCTATTAATTTAAAACACTTGATAGCTGATTAAATCTCGTTAAAAGAAAAGATAACTTGTAAAAATACAATTCACTAAAACTACTCAAACATGTAACTCAAATAATAACAGTTAAATTGTAATAACATATTTTTTTATATTTGTTAATTAATCGATAAACAAATATACTTAAAAAGACATAACAAAAAAGAATTACAAACAAAAATCAGATTCATTATTCAGAATCCTCGAATACAAAATAATTGTTTTAAAAGCCGATAAATAAAAGTTCAAGAATCTAATGAATTATAATTCGTTGAAATTGAAACACCTGCAGTTGCAAATTGTCAGCAAAGTTATTATGTGAATAATCATACAACTTCTAAATTAACGGAATTTACTCGCTTAGAGAAATCAATCTCTGGACATGTGTTGTCAAATTCAAAATATCTAAGCGTGGTTAAGAGGAATGGTATGGCTTTTGCTGACAAATAAAAAAAAAGTGACGTATTATTTAAAAATAAACGAAGTATCAATAAAGTGTACTTACATTTTATTAATTTTAAAAAATCAAAACATCGTTGCTTCCCAAAAATAAAGGTTCACATTCCTTTCCTGATTCCTAGTTACTCCTTTTTCTAGGCCAAAAGAAAATTTCTGCTATGGTTATGAAGCAAATGTGATCTTTTTAAGTTGCTGATCGGTAAAATTGAAGACAATATGATTGGGAGCCGTGTCTTTAGACCCCTGCGTAGGGGCGGATTAAGACTGCACGTGGCCCCTTGCTGCAATTCAAACTGGGGCCCTGGGAAGGCAGCGTCTATTTAAATAAAATGATTGTAATCCGCTAATATATGACTGTTAATTGTTATGCAGAGTGTAATAATAAATTAGTAATAAGACAACAACAAAAAATTTAACTCAATTAATTTAATATAAAGTTACACGAATCCACACTTCATTAAAATATTTATTACAATTTATTTCAATCTAGAAACATCGTTTGAGAACTTTTTTCATGGCGAAGTTATCAATCAAGTCCGTAAATCTAAGTGAGCTACAAGTTCGTTTTCAATGCTCATTATAGAGAGCATACTCAGTCTTTGTTGTCACATGCAACTACTAACATAATTTTTTTTCAACCTTAAAAATAAGCGTTCTCCGATACAGTTTGATGCAATCATTGAGAGACAGATTGGAAGTGTGATGTGTTCATGTGGAAAGGACCAAATAAAATTTAGCTCATTCAAAAAACGGCATCATTTTTAACTCTGTGCATGTATTTTCAGGTTCGCATTGTGCTATTTCTTTTCCCTTACCCTGAGCCTGGGGCTGGACAATAACTTTTTTGAAGAGTTCTGAAAATTGGACTAATTCTGAATGAAAGCTGTCTTCTAAATCATTTGAATATTCTTCCATTAACTTGGCTGCTGCCCCTCGAATTGCATCATTGCTTAGTCTAGTTAGGTTTGTAAGAAAGCTAAATTTCGCATGGATGCATATGCGTCTAACCGATGTTGTAGGACTGAAGAAAATCTCAATGATTACCAGAAATAGCTCTAACTTGAATTTTTGTCTTGGAGAAAATACTGTTTCGGCTGATGTTCCTTCATCAAACTTCGACTTTCATCCTTTTGATCACATTGAAGATTGTTTATAAATTTTCTCGATGGACTTGTCCTTTCCTTTTTCTTCATAGGAATCAAATTCAGAACGCTGTCTTTTAACAAACTCAAGGAGAGGCTTCAACAAAAGCATAGATGAATACAAATATAGTTTCCGCTATTTAAGGGATACATTCGTTTTCTGATATCTTTCTAGAATTGTATCACAAATTTCAAGTAAAATAGCGACTTCCAGTTGTTCAGGTTCCTTCCGAAATCCTTCTGTTTCAAGTTGACTGTCACGAGGCTGATTTTCGTCAGTTGCCAATTATTCCAGTTCTGCAATTTTCTCATAGTATCATTTATTAACAGACCTTACAGCATCATGTCGGGTTTACCGTCTTGTGTCAGACAAGGCTTTGTTAATAGTGAACCCATTCGGGTGTTTTCTAAGACCCTGCCAACGATGAGTACATGCAACAAGCCAGGTATAAAGATTTTGCAGAATGCAAAAAATCTGGCTGAAGCAGGACAACCTTCTGCTGAACTTTTCCCAAATTAAGGGAACAAGCTGTTCACTGCACATTATGAGCAACACTACACTTCTCACGAAGGATACACTGGACTCCGTTATACTTCACACTCATATTTGCAGCATTGTCGTATGACTGTCCACGACAATCTTGAATTTGAATGTCATTTTCTACAAATAAATTAAGAATAATTTGGGCAATTTCTGTTCCAGTATGGGAATACATTGGTATTGTGGCGAGAAAGATGTGTATCTATGTTTAGCAAGTTGTTTGGGTGTGTAATATTTAACTTATCACCTTCCCGCTCACAAAATATAAACTTTAGTGATCTCTCGCATTCGATAATCAACAGACTAAAGGGGTGTAAAATGTAACACAATAAAATTGATTATACAATTTGTACAACAGCGGGAATAGTTCCAAATGGGAGTAGTGATATAACAAATTAATTGTCCCCTATTTGGCCTAGCTTTATCATCATTAAGGCTATGCCACGTGACCTAATGTTTATGGTGTTGGTACTTAAACGTAATGGGGTCGTCACGCCCCAATCCTTGTGGCGGCTGGCTCTTCACGCTTTCCTGGTTGGTGTGTGCTGTTCTCTGCAGCTGTGTTCAATGAAGCGTTCCGCTTGGTAATTCTGCCCTACACTAGGCTCCTTCAGTGCTGGAGTGTCGTTGGTACTGCATGTTCCCACAAGCTGGATCGTTCAGTTTACTGGTACTCTGTAGGTTGCTTCACCTATGGCCCAGGTGACATCGGCGATCACGGAGTGTGAATAGCCGGCTTTCATGCGTGTACATGCACGGGCATCAACATCCGTGGTGAGCGTGTGTTGGCTTCAGTTTTATGTAACAACTGGTAGATGCTGGGTCATCCTTCTGAAGGTCCTGTCGGCAGGTGCAGGGATGAGGTAGGTAGTCGGATCAAATGGCGCTAAATCACATTTAGTTAGAAAATAGACTTAGAATATTTAAATATCGCACGTGGCCCAGTACGGCGATCATGGGGTTAACATATTCTAATAATTTCAACATTGCATTATACAATTGTTAATATTTTGATAATGGTAGGAAATATGTATATATATAAACGATGGAAACAAAGCTAGAGTTCAACTTACATGGATTCTGGTGAGTAAGAATAATTCCGGCTCTTCCACTGCAAGGATGGAGGCAGATATAGTTCTATGGATTATATTCACATTGGCGACTATACACTGCTGACATCTGAGAGGAAAGAGACCGGTGGTTTGGTTGCGTCAGCCTTTATTCTTGATGGGTAGTATATTCACTCCTTTTCTGATTGGTTCTTAATTGCCGCTGTGGTCAGGCGACCTTGACATTTCACGGGGTCCCGTTTGCATACATAAACGGTTCCAATTGCCACATAGGTGACTTTTCAGATCAGAGAAGAGTAGTTTCCTTTTTGTTTATTAGGTTACCGTTTCGCAGATAGTCTGACTCCATAAAATCACCCCAGTTTTGAACATGATAAATCGCTCAACAGGACTAAACGGTATTTAGCTAATAAGGGAGCGCAACTTGTCATTCAGTTGACAGTTTCGAGAGGACTAGTAGACTACAGTACAAGATAGCGATACATTCGAAATAAAAATGCTTCATGTTAAATAATTTGTTGAGTTCTTACTCGCGCTGATTTTCAAACTCACGCTAAATCGATTCTGTTTTCTTGATTTTCGGTTACGTTTGTTACATTTAAACGCTAGCTATTAGGATAATTGACAATTTCTATATTTGTTCATTGATTTTTTACAAGTTTTATGTGACAAATTGTTACGTATACAAACTAATTTTTATTTTAAAACATATTAAAAATTCACTCACTGTTCCCTACGTAATGATAGTGTCAGACATATGATGTCTTAATTAAAGATATTTCAATTATTTATTTTTTATTATTTTACTGAGCTTATTTAATGACATATATTAGTTTCGAATATTTACTGCTTACTTCTGTCTGTCTGTAGGTCAAAGCGTCATAACTCGTGTACAGTGTAATAACTTGGTAGTTGGTTAAAAATTCCATTATTGAATTATACAATATTATGTCAAAGTTTCGTATTCGCAAGTTTTCCAAATTAATAAGAAATCGATTTTTTTCCATGGCTAGGTTTTCCTGTTTCCTGCATAATATTTTTAGATATTATTACAAAAGATGACGATTTCTGGTATTTCAATCTCTTCGACATTTTCGCGTGATAAGTAGATGAGATTTTTATTAATTTATTTATGATATTTTCAGAGTTCCATGCAAAAATGTACCCTCCTTTATTATACAATGTAATAGGTTTGGGGGCTCTTAAATAATTGGGAACCCCTGGCTTTAGCCCGTTCAGCCTCCCCCCGCCCTTTTTGATCCGCCATAGCCCTTGCACCAGACCTTCTGCTACTTTTTTTCATTATCAAGAGCTATTTATGCTTTTTAAATCTATGGCATCCGTCCACCCTCATGGGATGATGGCGTTTCCTCCTGCTCCACCACCCCCTTCCCCTTTCTCCTGGCCCTTTTCTCCTCGCTCCTGGCTGTAAGGGAAGCTTCCGCGACTTGAATGCTCTCGTGCACTTTTGCCCGCCAGGAGGTGCGCTCCACAGCAATGGTCTTCCACGTTTTATGGTCCATCTGCGCCAGAGTCATGTCTTTCTTGCAGACATCCTTGAAGCGCAAGCAAGGGCGTCCTCTCTTCCGCATGCCAGTTGTCAGCTCGCCGTAAAGCAAGGCTGTTCGAATGCACTCCGGGCTCATCTTGCTTTTTAAATATCATTTATTAAATATGAATCAATTGCGCACGGAGAACAATTGTTTAATTTTTTTTTAAAATTTCTTGCTGTTGCTTACTTTCAGCCATAACAAGCTCCATGTTAACTAACATCGCTGTAGAAGTAATCGTTTCTATACTCGTCATTGCTACTCTGATAGTCGCTGGTGTCCTGTTATGGAGGTTTGAGTTTTAAAAAAATCATTTGTAATATCTTAAGTTTTTGCGTCATGGACGGAAAAAACCTCATCACATATTTATATTTTCAAGCGAAATATACAAACACATACTAAAATTTGTATGTCCCACATTTTTGTCACTATTGACGATGAAGTTACTAAAAATGTATTTAATTTTTGCATTTCATTTTATTAGAAATAAGTTTTCCTAAAAATAACTTCCTGAAGTTAAAAAAATACTTTAAAAAATATCAAAGCGTGTTTTCTTTTAATAACATTTTTTTCGTAGTGTACAACTTTAATCTTAAGATGTTAAAAATGTGTGAACGACCTTAATAGAAATAACTTTAATACTAGATTTCGAAATAAAAAATCAAGCAGAAGAAAGACAGATGGCTGTGGACTGACAAACTTGTGTAAGTTAACACGAGTAATTTTACTGTGACAGTTAGATTTAAAAAAATAATATATGATTTTTCTAAATTCAATGTTAATGCATATAAACGATAATTCATTTTGAGTATCGTCGTTAATATGGTTGAATTTAAATTAAAATATATCTTGATTGAGATGTCTAAATCTATTAACCTTTTCAATAGGAAAATAAAACCGTGGACAAAATTAATCTTTAAATTTAGTATTTATTTACTTAGACCAGTAAACGTAGTGAGGTAATAAATTTAAAGGATTAAGAGCAGCGGTTCCCAACCTGTGGGTCGCAACCCCCAAAGGGGTCACTACAGGTTTTCTGGGGGTCGTCAACTGTCCACTAAAATATTCAATTTAATGCAAATTTGCTCTATTTTGTAAAAACTTTACTGAAAATGACTTATTTAAATTTCATGGCGGTAGTGGGTCCATTGGCTTTTATAAAATGGGGTCGCCACCCAAAAACGCTAGTGAACCACTGGTTTAGAGAGATGGCTTTAAATTTAAATTTGTTACATTAAAAGAAACGTTCCCTAATTGTTATGTGTGGTAAATTTATACTGTTTTGTTTAATAAATATTTTTAATTTAACATATCTCTAGAGCAGTGGTTCTCAAAATGTGGTCCGCGGACCACTAAAGTCTGCGGAGATGTCCTTGGTGGTCCGCGAGCAAAGGATGAAATTTTTATTTTTATTTAAATTTAAAACACGGAGAGCTATACAAGTTTTTGCTTTTTTAATATATTGATTAATTTTAATCACTTGATGACGATAGCAATGCACCGAAAATAATATGTTTTTTATGCTATGTTAACTTTTAGCTATACCCGAAATCACTTGATGTCACACTAGATTCTAAAAGACTATAGTTGTTATATTGACATTAAGATATATTTTTTTGAAACCATTGAGTAAATTAGCCTTAAATTACTATTACAATTATGAATGTAATACATTAATTTAATTGATTGAACGCATGGATAAATTTCTAATAACGAAAACAAATAAAACATGAGGACAACAGGGATGATTCCTCAGACTCATCCTCACAATCTATGTGTGAATCAAATGCAGTTCTGGAGAAGTCAATGAAAAAGTTTTAAGAGCATCATTTTTGGTGGCTATACCAGTTACATTTTAAAGCCTGGTTATCAAGGGGAGTGTGATATTGAATTACGTGATGCTTTGAGAGAGTTTCTTGGAGAAGAAAAAAAAATCAAAGCCTATTGATCATTTGAACGATAACTTATGGGTTTCTGATATAGATTACTTGGCTTTTTTGAAAAACTGGATAAACTTAATTCATTTCTGAAAGGAAAACATTCACTTTTAAATAATCTCAGTGATAAAGTATCTACCTTTAAGAAAAAAGCTTGATCTTTGGAAAACAAGATTATTTAAGGGTAACTTTGACATGTTTAATCAATTGTACAAATTAACGATTAACCAGAAAATACTGAAAACAATAAACAACTGTTGATAAATGTGATTTCTGACCATATTCAATAACCGCAGGATCAATGTAACTTCTACTTTGTGATTTGAACGTTCAGAGTTGTTTTGTTTGTTTGTTGGTTTGCAGTAGGTTTTTTGCATATATTGACTTATTAAATTTAAAAACATCGAATTTTATCAATTCATATAACTAACAATCAATACTACTTTGAATATGTTGCACCAGAAAGTGAGCTTGATAAAAATTTTGGTTAACTCAGAACTGTCTTAGAAAGCTTTTAAAATATTTTTACCCATTGCAGCATTATATCTTTGTGAATGAAGATTTTTTTCTTTGGTTACAATCAAAACAAAACATCGTTCCCGACCCGAATTTGAAGATTAACTGCGGTGAAGTCTTTTAAAAATATTACACCTTGTTTGGATGTGCTGTGGTCAAATGTTCAAATTCAAGTCTCACACTAATTGAACTAATATAGCACTCTTAAAATAATGACTACTGTTTTTTTTAATAAGCAAAAAGAATTGAATAAGACTATAAGTATAAGACTAGTATAAGTGAAATTTGTTCATTACAAAAGAAAGCAATTACAATCTATTTCCATTCAATATTTTTGGGAGCACGCAAATTGTAGCATATTAGTATATGTTTACTTACTAACCTAGCTTCAATACTAGTAACAAGTTATATACAAAGTATAATTATATATCAATTAAATATAAACTAGTGTATCACCCGTCAAAATGATGGAAGTTTTCAAAATAAATACACATCAGATTAAAAAATAACGTAATACAGATCTTTCATTTATTTAATTTATTTTTTATTTCATTCATTTATTATCATATTGAACAATTTTATGCGGAGCGTTCGAAAAGTGTCATTTTTGGTGCAGCACTATAAAACCGCAGCGCCACCTAACAGCATTACATTACATTATATACATACAGACAACGGGAATCAATATACATAATTAACATAAGTAGCTTACGCGTGTTTGATAAATACGAAATATTGAACTTGCTAAAATGTACACAAAGTATTTCATAATAATTATAAATCCTCAAATCCTATTTTTACATCGTTCCCTTTTCAAAAATCAAAATATAAGCTAAAACAATGACATAATATAATATTTTTATACAAAATCGATCGCAGCGCCACCTAACAGCATTGCAAATTTCACAGCGCCACCTAACAGCATTATAATTACAAACATACATACAGACAACATGAATTATGTATATTGATTTCCAGCACGGCAGTTGCAAAATTTTCAGTAGTGGTCCGTAGCTAAGACACAATTAAGTTTTTAAGTGGTCCTGGGTCCTCAAAAGGTTGAGAACAACTGCTCTAGAGTACTAGCGTTTTTTATTTTAAAAAAAATTCTTTACTGAATGAAAAAACAGGATATATATATATTTTTTACAATTTTATACATAAAAATCAACACATTTTAAAAATTCAAAATGCTATATAAACTTTAACATTAAAGCATCACAAGAGAGAAAGGAAGAAAGGAATGACATTGACGTCATAAGCAATAATTTGCAACCAAGTTTACAAGATACATCAATGACAATAAATGAGTTCAATAGATTTATGAGTAACTACAAATTTGAATATTTTGAAGAACAATTTAAGGTTTGTATTTTTACATGTACTATAACTTCCTTTGTTTAAACACACAATTTTTTTACCCTTTTGTACTTAATAGATTTTACATGTATTTATAAATTTGAATACTTGAACCATACATTCATGTGAAGGAATCCTGTGCGCTAGAATGTCATTTCTTATGTAGTGTCTATTTTTTTTAAAAATATTATGGATTTCATTTCAATTTAAATTTCTTACTCTTATTTATTTTATTATATTAGTAATTTATTACATTTTTGTATTTGTAAGAAATGTTGTTTAATAAAATATTTAACATTCTTTCGGAAGACCAGGCAATTTTAATAAAATTTAAAAAGGAAATGTTTGTCTCTAAAAGCCCCTTTTGTGTGAATTATATTTTATTTTTGCAGACATTTAAAAGTTGTAATATTTCAGAGCATACCACAACCTCAGAATGTGTCGATGGAAGTTGGCCAAAGTGAACAAAACAAGAATAAGAATCGCTACAAAAATATATGCCCATGTAAGATATTTAGATATATTTAAACTCTTTTGTGCGTGTGTGCCGCTAGTTTTAGTTATAATGTTACATTTTAATGTACATAAATATTTTTTAAAGCAATTTTTATTTTCAAAATCTACATTTGTAGAGAGGTTTGTTTATCTTTTTTTAAAATATAAGATACCTATATATTTTTTTTCAAATCTCGTTTTCATTTCATAGACGACCATTCCCGGGTTAGACTAAAGACAAATGATGACAAAAATGAAGCGGATTACATAAATGCGTCCTACATTAAAGTAAGAATGAATCTAGTAGAGATATTATTTAAAACTAGGGGTTGTAGAGCACCAACGGCGCCCACTTGTTTTTTTTTCATGTGTGGTCAAAAGCCTAAGTAATTTATCCTTGTTTGATAAATACGAAATATTAAACTTCCTGAAATCTACACAAAGTAGTTTATAATCATAAATCCTCAAATCCTCTTTTTACATCGCTCTGTTTTCCAAAATTAAAATATAAGCTAAAACAATGACGTCATATAATATTTTTTACGGCAACAATCTTTTAATTTATAATTATTTTGCACACCTCCTGATGCGCTACTTGTATATTATATATATTTAAATATAAGCTCAAAAAATGAAGTCATAACGTTCCAGATACATACTCCAACCAACCTGTGACTTGGGCTATTATATTGTTTATTTGATTTCATTTCTTTCTACGGCTTACTTTCATGGCACTTTCCTCTCGCAAAAAATATCAAAAACATACTTATGTCACGTAATGTTTAAAAATTATGTATATAAATGTGTTATTAAGTAGTGGCTGTGTCGTTAAATTAAATTTAAAATGAAGTTAAATATCTTATTTAATGCAGGCCGAGGAGGAAGCTTAACTGAGCCTTAATATTTTCGCTGATATCACTTTTTGATTTAAAGTAGTTTAGATTTTGTTTAAAAGAATTTCATAAACATGAGGCATTTAATTATGTTTCAGTTGAATAAGCTCTTTACTAAATGAAACATGATTTCATAAGTTTTGGTTAACATTCTAGGTTTTCTTCTGTTGTTATACTAAAAAGATAAAACAATGAATAACATATATTATGGATTTGATTATTTTAAAATCTATTCATGAGATTATTGGAAATTTAAATAGAGACGATTTGAATTCTTTAACAGGGCCTAAATGACAAGGTCATGTTTATAGCTTCTCAAGGTTGGTGAATTAAATTATTCTCAGAATTGCATTCTTAGCATATTATCTCTTAAATTGATCGAATTTTAATGATTAAATTACTGTCTTTGATGTAGTCACAAAATTATCGTTTACCATCTTTAAGATATAATACATTTTAACACTTGTTTATCTAAAAATCTCATATCATAACTTTATTTCTACTAATATTTCAAACATGCATTTGGCAAATTTCAGGTCCTACAAAAGTAACAATGGATGATTTTGTTCGCATGCTCTGGGAACAAAACGTCGAAAATGTTGTGATGTTAACCAACCTCATAGAGGAAGGGAAGGTTCGTTAGTTGTTTATTGCCTACCTTCAATATATTTCTGGTATTATAATAATGCTTTTGACGCCTTAGGTTTAAACAAATATGCTAAACAAAAATAAAACTACAGTAACTAAAAATAAAGCGTATAAATGTGTTTTTCAATAGATATATATATATAAAACTTTATAGGCAAAATGTGAGAAATACTGGCCCGAAGCGGGAGAGACGCAGTTTGGCGAGATAACAATCAAATTCATGGATATCACAACATTTGCTGACTACATCATTCGGAGCTACGAGATGTTTCAGGTTAGACAAAATATAGCTATGTACCTAAGGAATAGTTTATTTATAATGTATAATTATTTTTAAAAGTAAAATAAATGCAACAAGCAATTCATTTGCAAAATATTATTTGCACTTAATATCAAATGGATGTATCGTAATTAACTATATTATTCAGAATGACAAAGAAGTGATCAAAAAGTTTACACAGTTTCACTATTCGTCATGGCCAGACAAAGGTGTGCCTGTGACGCCATGGTCACTGATTGAATTCTTAAAGAGAGTTGCAGCACAACCGACAAAAAGTCCCGTGGTGGTTCATTGCAGGTATGGGGCACAACTTGCATTTGTTCAGAAACTAGGCGGGACAATTTCAAAACATGTTTTACCTATCTCAATTTTGTGTGTGAATAAAGTGTATTATTTATAGGATCCTTATTGACTTTATCACAATGATTTACCCTACGCTTTTTAAATATATTAAATAAGCTATACGAAATTGATATATTTAAAAAAAATAATTACCAGACAAAGAAGATATCTTTTTGACTATCCAGTGTCTACCCTTAATTGCGAAACGAAAATACAATAATTATTTAATTAATATCATTCTCTTTAAATATATTTAATTAATAGATAATATTTATAGAATTAAGAAATAAAAAAAACTATATAAAATGATTGATAAATCTATTTTAGTGCTGGAGTTGGTCGTACTGGCACTTTCATTGCACTTGACAATGTTATTAGTCAGGCTCAAGAAACTGGCCGTGTGGACTTTTTTAAAACTGTGTCAAAACTGAGACAGGACAGAATACTTATGATACAGACGGCAGTAAGTTACTTTATAACATTCATTTTTAAAAAGTTTATGAATACAAGAAATTATCAACTAAATAACTGCCTTTTATTAGAAACTCGATCAATAAAGATAATTTTTTTTTAAAAAGCAAAAAAAAATGTATATATTTTTGTGTGTGTAAATCACGGATTTAAATATTATTTTCATAATCAATGGAAAAGATACTGTCAAAAACTCATATAAGTTTACAGTTATATCTATATTAAGTATATGAAAAATAGCATTTACATACTTATTCGTTACTTTTCTTTTAGGAGCAGTACTTGTTCTTACACAAAGCGGCTCAAGCGGCCATTGTGTGTATAAACACCAACGTCACGCCTAGAAATTTTACTGACATGATGAGAAAATTGGAGGATAGATCCATGATTTGTAAGACAAAGTTGGAAGAAGAATTCAAGGTATTCTTTTTTTCATTATTACAGATGATGTATTTTATTTTAGAAAACACTAATAAATATATGCAAGATAATCACATTTAAGAAAATTGTATTTAAGTTTTATTTGTAATTACTTTCCAGAATAGGTGATGACAACAATTATTGTATATGTATATTAGGGAAACTGATCCCAATCATATTTGTAAGAATAATCATTTGTCTTTTAGCCCTTCATTTAAACAATTAGAAAAGTAGGCCCAATTTGGGTTTGCAATATCCTTTTCCTAAATTACCAATTAAGCCCCTTTAATCAATATTATTTATGTATGTTTATTTGCTTTATCTATTGTTATCACAAAAATGAAAGAATCGATTAACAGATACGCATAGATGATGTATGAAACAATAAAAAATAAACATCAAACATCAAAATATAAACGATGTTTGTCAAGTTTCGTTGCGTTCTTTAAGTTTACTCCTTAATGCATAAAATCCTGCCCTATAAATAACAATTTTAAAAAATACATACTAACTAGTGTATCACTCTTCAAAAGTAATAAGCTCACACCGTAATAAATAAACATCAGATTTAAAAATAAAGTTATACAGAACTTGCATTTATTTTATTTATTTTTCTTTGATTCATTTATTATCATATTGAACAATTTTATGCGGAACGTTCGAAAAGTGTTATTTTTGGTGCAGTAATTTGGTGCACTGATTTCTAAAATTTAGTAGCACTATAAAACAAAATCGATCGCAGCGCCACCTAACATCATTACGTCCATACAGACAACGGAAATTATGTATATTCACAAATGAAATTTAATATATGACGTATCAAATGAAAAAAGAAATGATTTTCTAAAAAAACAACTTCCAGATCGTTTAACTAATATTTAAATTGTAACCGTCTTTACTAATGCTCTGAAATATGACAAAAATAAAGCAGGTAGATCTATCAATTTTATGATAATATTTTTTTAAAAATTTGAAAATAAAGGGAGTCTGCGCAGCTTGTGAGTGTTTTAACAACGACATCAGGGACACTATACAAGAATTAGACAGTGATGGCAACGTCTATGAGAACAGTGTAAATGTGAACCTTAACCTTAAGAACAGATTCCCATCGATAATTCCCAGTAAGTTTGTCTTTTCAGAGAAAACAATGTAGCACTATTTGTGCTGTACAAATTTATTTTTGCTGTACAAATTTATCTTTTAAAATTGTATTGTTTTTTTTTAATGGAATATTTAAAACTGAATGGATCTTGCTGTACATTAAATGTATACCATTTTAAAGAGTCAACATTTCTTTGCATGGACATTTGAAGTTTTTACTTTTAAAAACAAATAAATATATGAATCATTTAAGCTGGTATTAATAAAATCATTATGTAAAGAAAATTTTATTGATTACAACACATTTTTAGATAAATACCACCATAAACCTGTTACATGCCAAATATTATTTAAATTAAAATGTCCCGGTGTATCACAATTTCCCCACAGAACAACGCTTCAGACCATACTTATCATGTGAGAGCAAAGACATGGGAGAATATATCAATGCTGTTTTTGTCCCGGTAGTATATTATTTTTTTTCCATTTTAAAGAAAAAAATTTTTTTTTCAAGAATACAAACATTTTAAAGCTTATAAAACAGTAACATCGCTTTCGTTGCGCTTACAATTTATTTTTATCTTTAAATGCTCGTACATATTAGTATTTTACGTCTTGAATGACCCCGGTCAATTCACCAAGAGAGAGCTTTAGAAATTAAAATAATCATACAAATAATAAAGGGAAAAAAAAGGAAACACGAAAAGTTAAAAGAAAACACATCAATTTCAAAACCTGACTCAGCGTGTGGTAAATTAAATAAGTATCTGAATTTACCAGGGATTTTACAAGAAAGACCGCCAGCTCCTCACCCAACTACCCCTGCCAACTACAGTTGTAGATTTCTGGCGATTGGTCTCACAGTACGATGTTTCTCTCATTGTCGCTTTTGAAATCGACGCCATGGCGAAAGATAAGGTCATTGATTTATTTACCTGCATGCTCCCTCCACCTCAATCAAATGTCTTAATTACGCTTCATATATATGAAAGTGTTAAGCTTTTTTTAAAAAAATTATTCAAGTTTGTTTATATAAAAAAAGAAAATCAATTTATAACCAATTTATATTTGAATGAAGTAAGAGCAAGTGTAAAAAAAATATGTATCATTTTATTTTTTAACAATGACTTCAGACATTTGGCAGCTATCACCCTGCTGGAGAAGATAAGAGCCTGATTTGCCCTCCGTTTGAGATCATTTCATCAGTCAAGAAAGAAGAACCTTTATGGGAGGAAAGGCGACTGAACGTTCAGAGAGAAAAGTCTAAACCTTCTGAGCCTACCTCTGTGAGTTATTATTCTTTATAACATGACAATGATTTCGAATAAAAACTATAAATTACTATATATACATTATTGGTGCTCTTTCTACAAACTGGGTTGTGATTAGTTTCATTCAGAATTTTTATTACTTTTAAGTTATAAGTTGTCAAAAATGTAGAGTCGCATAGTCTCTAATACAAGACTTTTCTTAATGCTCAAGAAAAATGGTCATAAAAGGCGATGGTGGTTCAAATGTGTATGGTTGATTTTTAGAGATTCGTAAGCATAAGTGAGACACCATTCAAAACTTTAATACAAAATGTTATAGATGAACAAAAGATTAATTCTAAATAATCGTGACATGTGACAATATAATGAAACAACTTTGAAGATAGAAATTTGAAATATTATATTTGAGATTAAATAAAGTATCTAATATCTCAAACTGTTACAGGCAGCAGAGAGCCGCTCAGTCATTCACTTAAAATGTCTCTTCAAGGACCTCAGCCCTAGGAACCTGCTGAGTCTCTTAAATCAAGTCAGGTCTTATGACAGGAAGGCTCAAGGGAGGACGCTTTATACATGCAGGTAATACTAATCATAATTAATAATATAGGCTATCCGTAAATATTGTAAGTGATAAATTATACGAACAGCAACATGTGATTAAATTTTTATTTGTAACATTTTATTAATTTATTTTTATTTACAGTTTTTTGATATCTCCTTTTGCTACTACCAATGATAGTACTACTAGTACTTCTACTACTACTAATAATAGTAATAAAGAAAATTATACTATTTTTACTTTTATTAGTACTAATACTAATAAATGTCAAATAATAAATTCAATTTTCAAATAAAGCTCTTATTATGTTTATCAACAGAAATGGAGCCTACTACAGTGGTCTGATTTGCGTGTTGTCACTAGTGTTGGACAGGATTGAAAACGACGGCTACGTCAGTGTTCCTATCGTTGTGGGAGAAATCAAGTCAATAAGACTGGAGGTTATTCCCACACAGGTAACTGTGGCTATTAAAAAATCATCTTCGAATCATACATTTCTAAATGATTACGAGTATCGTGTAAGATATAATCTTCAATTTCCCCCACCCCATCCTGGGAAATGTGTATCAAACAAAACACAGCAAAAGTGAAAAGCTCATCAAGAATCAACTAACTAATGTTGTAAGATTTCATTTCTTTCTTTAAAAAAAAATTCCTGAACCATTGGCGTCTTCCATGAGAAAACAAGTAGAGGTATTAAGAATAGTTCAATGGGTTTTTAAAAATGTTACAATCGCTATTCTTTTTCAAGTGGAAACTATTGTGTCTGTAGACACTAATTTTGTCATCAATTAAAGATAATTACTCTCATTTTTACAAACTTTTATACATATTTTTATTTCTGTGTATTGCTTTTTAAAAAAAATCAAAATATTCATTTTTGTTTTAGGTGCCATATTCTTAAGACGTAATGTACTAGTTACTATACAATAATACATCGTAAATACATGTTTGAATGTACACGGGTTCAAGACATTATTTTTTTCCCCTAAATCAGTGAGATACTTAGATTGATCAAAATTAAAATAAAAGCTTTATAAGAATAATATGTTGAAGACTGGAATAAGCTTTTGACATTTTGTCGAAATATTTTCAGGAGCAATACCGTGTCATATACGATGTGCTAGTCAGATACTTTGAAACATCAAAACATTATAATAACGTGAACGATAGCGTCTGCATCAGAACAACTGGAGGTTCTACCGTAAACAAAGAAAACTGCAATGAATCTGATGACACAAACGTTTACGTCAACATCTGATTTACGTTTACAAATTAAAAGACTGTTTTCAAGGAGCAGGTAAAAAGATGAAACCTAGTATGTAAACCAATTGTTATGCCATTTTGCACTGTAACATAGAAATGTTTAGCTAAAATATATTTATTTGGTTCAGGTCATCAAGGAAAATTTTCTTTTACGAACAGTGTGGTCTTATTGATTTATTAAGATAATATTTTTGTCTAGAATTAACACACAAAATGCTTTAACTTTGAGAATTAAATTTTGAAAAAGTTAAAACTGTCTTTATTCATTAGATTTGTACTTGTATACTTTTCGATATAATAGTTTTTTTTTAATATACATTTATTTTTATGTTTTCTTTTTCCTTTGTTTCACAAGTAATTTACGCCTATTTTAAACGCTTATTTAAATAATTTTAATTCTAAATTTTAAATTAAAAAATTTAATTAAATTTAGCAAAATGTTATTTTTTAATTATAATTCTTTCCATATAAGTAAACATTAATTTTATTGTCAGATAATACTTCTTAGTAAATTTATCTGTGTAAATATTTCTCTTGTATTTTAAAACTTGCTTAAAAATCGTTTAAAAATAAACAATTCAAAAGAATTGTTTTGGTACATTATCACTAACATTTTATTATTAGCTTGAAATTTTCAAAACAAAACATCAATGCTTTAATGATTTAAAAAAGAGTTGTGGCATAAAAGCCTTTAAATGATCACCTCTCGAAAAACTTCATAAATCTCCCAAAAATGCGATGCACAAGTTCAAGCAATTTATGCTGGAATGCGCAACAGAAACTACTATGTATTTTTTAAAAATTAAGGGCTCATTAAAATAAGCACAATATTTTTACACGAGAGCAATGCCCGTGCGATGCTACGGGTAGGCACAATGAAAATAACTTAATTTGGATTTGAGTTTCACATTCCCCTTAATAATGAGTGTAAACGTATCAGGAAATTAGGGTAGTGATAAATCAAACCCCTTCTTTATAAAAATCACGATATGTGTGTCTAGAAAATAGAAAGTATGATG
>CALYLW010001001.1:0-258760 GCA_944989445.1 Ampullaceana balthica | reverse complement strand
TCATTGGATATTTTAAGCAAGTTTTATTCTTTCACTTTACATTTCAAAATCAAACTGACGACAGAAAGGAGATAATTTTTAATAAATAAATCATATCCAATTGCAACAGGTTTTTTTTCTTTTACTTTTGAAGAATTTGAATGCTTATTGAATAAATCTTATTTTCCAAATAAACACACACACACACACTTAAAAACAAACATACTAAGACTCAGAGGGAGAGGGAGAGAGCGAAAATGTGAGAGCGAGAGAGAAAAAGAAAAGGAGACATGGTTATAAACTTGACATGCTGGCTTGGCTTTCAACTTTTTTCGAAAACTTCCTACCTGCAAAACTTTTTAAAATAAATTATTCCAACATAGCATTTTATATACAGACATGGACTTATCCAACCATCGAAATTCACCAATCTATATTTTAAGCCCGTTTAAAGTCAAGTAGTGAATATTTATTCATAACTATTAGAGGGAATGCGCTCATTTAAATTATCTAAAACTTGTTCAAAAGCTTGATTTTATAGAATTTTAAAGAAAAATATAAGGTCATATTATTTGATATATTATAATAATGCGAAATAGAGCTTCCTTGCGAGAGTGAATTTAATATTAAAATGTAAATATACAGACTATACTTTTTTATTTTTAGCTAATTTAGTTCATTCGCTCATTCGTCCGAGAATTTTATACATTCAAATACTATTTACTTCTAAAACGTATGATGTAATTATAATAAAAATCATAATCTTAGTGTAAGTTTATTACTAATAAATACTAAGGCATATATAATTTATATGAACCAACGAAAACAATTTATATTAAATATAAGTTTGTTAGCACTAGTGACTAGTACTAGTGGCGACGGCCGGAACGACCGCTTACACTTTCACTCATCTTAAAATAAATGCTTCGGCCTAGGCTTATTTATTTAAATTAAAATATCTATAGATGGTTATATTATGTAATATTATATTATGCGAAATGGAACGTCCTTGCGAGCATGAATTATGTAAATGAATTAGTGACTCTGCATCTGCTCTGACTGACTCTCTGGCTCTAGTAATAAGTTAGTAGTAACTAGTTCTAGTTGCTCGTTCGTCCATGAAGTTTATTCTTTCATACTATGATGTAATTATAATTAAGGTCATAATCTTAGTGTAAGTTTATTACTAAAGGCATATATTTTTATAAGGCAAGTGCCAAGGAAAACAATATTAAAATACATATATGTTAATAATTGACTACGCTAGGACTAGTGTTTACCGTAGTTACGAATATGAACACTTACACTCATCTTTAAATAATTTAAAATACTATGTTACGGCTTATTTATTAAAGTTTTAAGTCTTCGACATTTTAATAACTTTTTTCGGCTGCAAAACTGAGTGAGAAGAAATATCTTTTTTGTCCAAAATAGCACCTGGAACATCGTTTTCAGATAGCACTATAACACTATTAAACACACTGTTGCTAGCCATGTTTGAGAAAGTTTGACCTTACTGACAACGAAGAGCCTAAAAATAGATATGAACGAATGGCTTATGACGCGTTGGGGTCACAGAAATGATCAAGTCTATTCAACATTCACTTTCCCACGAAACAACAATACATGTACTTGGAATTAAACAAATATCAGAAAATATTATTTTTAAAGAATGTTCGTCCATTTTTTTAAAAAAGTTGTCTATGCATCAACTTAAGATGACTAGATCTGCATTCAGTCTTTTATCATCATATTATTATTATATTAAACAAGGGTTTAAAATTTTAGCAGTTCATAACCCTGCAGTTTACCACGGGACAAACAACTCAGAAAGTGAAAACGGGTTATCTTAATTACATTCAAAATTTAAATTCATCTTGAAATAGTTATTTTACTATGATGCATGCAAAAAAATTATGATAACATTTATCACATAATAAATAGAAGTAAAAAAAAAGATTTTTAAAAACCACGTTTTTATAAGCGGACTAAAAAGAAGAAAATAATTTAAAACTTATTAGTTCAAGTAGTTCTATTCCATAGGACTAAAACGTGGGGCGGGCGCTTATGAGGTTTAACATATGCGGTTCACTCATTCTCTCACTTATAGATCTCTCTTTTGCCTTCTACATTAGAAATCTTTAATTTTTATACCAAACACCCACCCCACGTTTTTAGTCATATTAAATGGAAGTACTTGAACTAATAAGTTTTAAATTATTTTCTTCTTTTTAGTCCGCTTCTAAAAACGTGGTTTTTAAAAATCTTTTTTTACTTCTATTTATTTTATTCTTTTTAGTCCACTTCTAACAACCTGGTTTTTAAAAATATTTTTTTACCTCTATTTATTTTACCAAACAACTCACAAGCGCCCGCCCAACGTTTTAAAAACATTGTGATGTGGTCACGGGGCGAACTCACAGATGTCAACAAAAGCCGACGGTACAGATGCTTTTATATAGACTATAGATAAACTTAAAAGTTCAATAATTTAATAACAGTACATTTGATCAATCTGAAATTTTGATACAATGCATTGTCATCCAAGATCTATCTGTGGTAAAATTTTCAGATCTCTAGGACCATCAGAAGTGGTTCAATTTTACGTTGGCAGATTTGAAAAAATCTTGGACAATGCCTCACCAACGAAAGCGAGCTAATAAAAACGTAGTAAAAATACGCTATAAAAATCATGAATTTGGAGTTCAGATGGCGCAGACATCTGACCAATGTGTTAAAGCAAATTCTTGTTTACTGTTACTTTTCAGTAATGGGGCCGTCAATAAAGTACGTCACGCTCCAGAAGGGGGAGGGGATGTAAGAGAGTGTGACAGTTTGTGACAGGTGGGAGTGGGGAGTGTCTGGCCATGTGTGACGTCACGGTGTTTTATTTTAAATTTTAAATATTTTGTTAACATGAATATTAAATTTTTGTTCAAAAGTGTAACGTGCATAGGTGTGGGGGTGGGGGTGGGTCCGAGTTTGTGACAGGGGGAGGGGGGGGAATTTAAAAATGGTCAAAAATAGCGTGACTTACTTTATAGATGGCCCCAATAGGTATATATTTGAAAACTCAAAAAATTAAAAATAATAAATTAACTACTTCACACCAAATGATTTCAAAAAAATTCAACATTAAAAAATTAAAGATTAATAATAAATAGAGATAAAAAACAGAAACTAAAAGAAGAAAGAAAGGCACAGTCCTTGAAAATGATACACGATATAAAAGGAAGAGGAAATGAATACAAACTACAGTTAAAAAACAACAACTTGGAAATGATTCTACAGTTACGTTACTTTAATTATTTTTCCCGACCGAAACTTTTATTTATGTATCAGTCACAAAGAAATTTTAATTATGTTGTTTTAATCACTCAACTCTTGTGTACATTGAAATTACAATTTTTAAAAACTTAAAAATTAAAGAAACCAATTAAATTAAACAACACTGATGAATTGAATAAAGATAAAATTTGATTTTAAAGCCTATTGGAATTTTAACAATCTTTTAGAACTTCAATTGTATTTTTCTCTTTTAATTGTCCAAGCTTTTACCTTAACATACATGAAATCGTAGACTAACAGTCAACTTTACTTTGTGTATTGATGAAGACTAAATGCTACATGATACGTATTCCAAAAAGTCAAATACTTTTTTTAGGCATCTCAGAATTTTGTGTAACGGGATGCACACAAAAAAAATATAAATTAAAATATATTTTTTTTTAAATGGGATCCTGTTACGTAGCAGGATCAAATTTGAGTAAGAGATCCCCTAGTATCATTGAATCGCTTTGGGGAAATGATCCTATTGAGGAAAGAAACGCTTATTCATTTTTATTTTAAAAAATTATTTTTTTTGGGGGGGAAGGGGGGGTAATCAATTATATTTTTTAGTTCGGTGAAGCGACTTTAATGATCAGGGCCTGAAAGTCTGTATGTGTTTTTTTTATCTGTATGTTACTCGTAAGGAGGTCTGAAATATAGGCAAGTATTATATACATTTAGATGATTGTAACGTACGGGTATTACAGTGTACATCATGCATGAAATTAATGTACACTTGAAAACATGACTGGGTGATTCGATAACTCAATATAATTTTTAAAATCTGAAGGACTTTAAATTCCAGATTTTTAATTATTTTCTTCTTTTTAGTCCACTTATAAGAACGTTGTTTTTAAAAATCTTTTTTTTTACCTCTATTTATTTACTTATCTCTGTATAGCATGTATAGCAATCTGCTATAGTTGACCTCCACGGTCCACGGGTCACTTGAGTTTCTCTCCAGCCCTCGATGTCACAAGGGTCTGTCACGGTCTGTCGCGTGGTGCGTATTGTATTGAAGATAATCAATACTTTCAATTATGTCAAAAATATAAGGGATTCATAGTCAAAAACTTTGTTTTTACGGGTTGTTTAATTTATTAATTTTGTTAGAAGGGGCGGGCGTGTTTGAAAGTTGCGCAAAGGCTGTGCTTGCGTCAATTAGACTTAAGTAGGACTGTAAGAGGTCTCGAGTAGAGAGGGAACATTCCTCTTGTCAGTCTCACCATCATTCAACTGAATGACTAAGTGCTTGAAACAGAGGGCTTGTAAGTTCAAAAGTTTCCAGTAAACCTACGCGTTCCGTAAATTCTCTAACATTAATAATGTTTTGGTAACAGGATGACCCAACTCGCACCCTTATTAAAACATACGCTGTGCAGTTAATCGTTTAGCTAATAATACTTCCTTTTGTGCAAAGTGCATATGAACATTTATCAAAGCAAACAAGGAACAAACCGGTGGTGAAGGATGGAAAATAAATAGGAAGGAAGAGTCCACTTTGTGTACTCACTCACTTAAAAAATTATATATGGACAATTTTCAATTTTTATAGCAGTGCAGTCTAAGCTAATCAAGTTTTATAAAACAATTCGTTACTAAACTACAATACTTAAAGACACATAATTGATGACACTTAACACCTCTGTGTACAACAGAGATAAAATATTTAATACGTAAATTTATATTTATATATATATATATATATATATATATATACAAAATGAATATGGTATAAAATATGAATATGTAGAATGTAGACAATAATAATTCAGGTACAAAATATATAACATAAAGGTCCGTTGTGTTCTCAACTTAACTTCTTAATTTCACACTAATTAACTGGTCCAGGTCCATTTCTCCTCTTCGGACACCTGGCTCCGCCTCTAAGCTGCATATGTGAGACTGCCCACCTGTCCGTCTCGCTCGACCGATAACTCTAGTGGGCGTTCCCAGACTTCAAAGTCGTGCCCCCTCAGTCACGTGTTCAGCACTGGTTCTCACTTCGTCACGGCTCAGTGTCGTCTTGCCCACTTTTGCCTGTAGAGCACATCTGGTGCTCAGTTCAACAATAAGTTGCACTTGGCTATTCTAGCCCTACGTTGCTTCCTTCTCTGTAGGTAACACTACCCTACGTTACTTGCTAAAAATACAAATACACATACATATATTGACTAACAATATATCAATCAATATATAACAGGATAATAACATCTAACTCTAACATAAATTTGACTAACCTTATAAGTCTAAAAGTCTAACACACATAAACCCCATTCAGCAAAGGCTCTTTTCCCCACGGCCTAGCCCCTAGAACCCTATTCTCAGGGTGACCTGTGATTCTCTGTGACAGGAAGCCTAATGGTTTCTCCCGTATATAAGGAGCGCTCACCCACGCCATCATGGCATCTGCCCTAAATTTCTAACAGTTACTATTGGCTATTCCTCTGGGTGGCATAGGTCAACGTGCAGCTCTTTATTTTGATTGGTCAGCCATCATGTACCGATTCCTTAGCACGTGCTCGCATGCATACATTCAGGCGTCACCTGTCACGTGATCACATGTGACTTAAGTAGTTGTAGCGTCTTAATAAATTTTCCATGACCCATCTGATTATCCCAAAATCTTTGTCCACTCAAGGTCAGCTGTAGCGTTGTTTGGTTCTAACCCCTACCCCCAATGGTTCTCAACTTAATGAAATTCTCAAACATATATTGATGTACTCAACAACCTGTTAATATTCAATGCGAATTCATGATTGTGGTATGTGCGCAATTTTCTGAGGTAGAAAGTCCTTCCAATCCTATCCAGCGCCACCCCCATCTCGATCCGATGTAATTGGACAATAAAAGGCCATTTGGTCAGATAAAGGTACGCACATTCTCTCTGCCAATTCCCTTTATTTACCTTGCCCATAAGTGTTGCAAACACATGGGGTCATGTGGTCGTCACTTAGTCTAGCCCTCGTAACATGTAATTATGTAACATATGCTAGCCAACGAACAGTCCCTGGTTTCGCTATCATTTGTAATTAACAATCAATTTTAAGTATGAAATTTTACTAGGCAACCTTCAATCTGCTCATGAATTCTTTCTTCGAGCTTTGGCAAATCGAAGCTAGCCATTTCGCGAACTTTGGCAGGCTAACATTGGCCACTTCGCGAATCGGTCGGCCATTTCGCGAAGTGGCCGATTTCGGGCTTTGGCCGTAACATATACAATTATATTGCAGGCAATATGGAATAAGCTATATCCTATATAATAAAAGGCTAAGTTCTGTCCCGTCATCTATAGCGGTTGGTCTCTCAAACACACATGACTCCTACAGCCAATAATATCAAGTTTACGTGGACGTTCAAAACGAGTTATTTTTGTTGCAGTATTTCTTCCAAGACTTTATTTTGAGTCATGCGCGTTGGGATTTATAGTCAAAAGCTCTGTTTTTAAGAGTTATTTATTTTACCTATAATGAATAGTATTTTTGACGTGATGCACATGTATGCCGGTCGAGACGGCTGTTGAAGGGAAGTTACAACATGCCACCGAACGATGGTGGAACGTCCTTGGATGGGCTTGGTTGCCCGTATTTTATATTGTAATAAAATTAATAGATTTTTAAAAAAATGCTGAGTCATGATTACAGTAATACGATATGTATATAATCATATTGAAAAATTATGTCTTTTATGTAACAACTGAAGCATAACATGTTTTAGGAGATAGTCTGGTTGTGAAACGACGCAAAGAGACAACACACAACTGAACTTTTCTACTGAATCTCCCTAATGTAGAAGTGTAATTTCTTCGTTTTTAATTACATTTATAGTAACTAGATACGCCCCGCGGCGTAGACTACGCAGCAGACTTGCTCATGGATAGTGCAAAGAAAAGGGGGAATGAACGAACACGAACTTACAGCACGAAGAAATCAAAACAAAACGAGTGAACGTCGGTGGGGGAACCACCGACGCATTGTTGGTCTCAAGACATTTGCATTATGGTTAATTACCTACCCACCACCCTAGCTTGCCAACCATAAACTGTGATTGGCCAAACCTAGCGAGGGTCAGCCATGTTCACAAAAAGGAGGAAAAGAACGGGCACAAACACACATTTTTTAAAATTATAAAAAAAATTTTTTCGCTGGGGCTTGAATCCAGGAGTTTCCGCGTGTAAGGCGGACGTGATAACCACTACACAACGTATCACATGTTATTCTGTGAAGGAACAACGCAACTGAATGCAAGAACAATATATGTTCTGGAGACCATAAACTGATTGGTTAACCCCAGTGAGGGTCATTCGTCATGCTTACTTGAACATTCTCGCTTTGGTGATTTATATATAGAGATTATTTCAATGCAATTCTTGGATTTTTATGATTTTTCATTTACTCCATGGATTAATGACCACACATTTTTGTTAACTAATTAAATTAAAGCATACTTCAAGTAAATCGCAATAACAATTACAAATAACATCGTAGAAACAAGATTTTAGTTCAAAGGCATTTGCTACTAAAATAAAATTAAAATAACTTGTACGTTGAAATTTCTGTTTTAAAAAAAAATGACCATGCCCTCAACAATAAATAAATATATATTATATATATATATATATATATATATATATATATATATATATATATATATATATATATATATATATAATACATGTTGAGGTAACACTAAGAAAAGGCTAAGACATAAGGCATTTTGACATTTTAATATTTTTCAAAATATTTTGCAAAATGTTTTAAAAATAAAATAAAAAATTGTACAAAAGTTATCAAATATATCTACTATATATAAAAATGATTTTATATCCTTGTAAATGTAATTAAGGACTACTAGATACGCTCATTAAAAATGTAATGAGAGGGATATACACACTTGGAGACGCACACCAAGTTGGTATAGCTTCCTGGTGTTAGAGTTATCTGATGAAATGTATAAGTTAATGAAAATAGCTCCATGTTAGCTGTGACAATCTCTAAATTTGTTGAAGTAATTAACACATTTTGTTATTTTATTTTTCTAGCTACTTTAAAATATATCTTTATCCAAGTTGTGTACAGTTTTTAAAAAAATATCTCTGCATTTTTTATAATTTTGTGTTGAAGTTTTAAGTTTATTTTTGAATTTTGAATGAAGTTTGCTTCAGGCGCAGTCGACGACGAGTGAATACAAAGTCATTGTGGGAGTTTAATTAACATGATTTGGTTTCATGTATTCATTCTCTTCACGATTTGTTGGCCCCATGTGAAAAGTCAATGTAAGTTTATTTAGCTAATTGAAATTATTTATAACTAGACGCCCCGTGGCGTAGCATATGCCGCAGACTTGCTCATAGAGAGTGCAAAGAAAGTGGAGAAAGAATGGACACAAACTACAGCACGAAGAAATCACAACAAATCGAGTGAATGTCGGTTGCGGTGGGGGGGAACTGAAAACTCATTGTTGGTTTCGAGACATTTGCAGGCGAAATTCGGTACACCTCTAACTTCTATGAAGTCAGCTATAATACGATTATCGGTTTAAAATCGGAGTTACATAATAGATAATCAGTTTCCAACGCACAAAAAAAAGGAAAACAACAACACGCAATGAACAACCATAAACATGACTAACCCTCGTTAGGGTCGGCCAATCCCAGTTTATGTTTAAGGGATGGTAGTATTAATTATTAAATTGGAGGCGGGTAACAACAACCTCATTGTGCATATATTTACGTTTACTCGCTATTTCTTATTTTTTTAGTGCTGCTTTTTGTGTCTGTGCTCTCACCCCACCCCAACTATTCTTTGCAATGTCTATGATGAGCAAGTCTGCAGCGTATGCTACGCCGCGGGTCTCTCCAAAGTTCCTTCTTTTCATTCACTCACAGTCGTTTGCCCAAACACACCCCATTTTGATAACTGTGTCTTTCAGGAAGTCTTCACCCGTCACTAAATCATTAGCAGCGTATGCTACGCTGTGGATCAGCTAGTGTTGGCAATAAAGGGGTAAAAGAACGGGCAAAAACAGACATTTTTAAATATTAAAAAAAAGAAACAATGTGTTCGCTTCGGCTTGAACACAGGACTTCCCCGTATAAGGCGGACGGAATAACCAGTACACTACGAATCTCACATTTCTGTGAAGGCACAATGCAAGTGAACGGAAAGTGAACGCAATAATTTTTACTACCACCCACTCCCGCCATCCCCCTTTTTTTTCATCCCACCACGCTTGCCAACAGTTATTAGTTGACCCGAGGGAGGGCCATTCGTCATGCTCAGTTGCAAATACTTGCAGCTTCCTTGCCGCGCATGGTCCCATGAATAGAATTATATATTTAGATTCTATCGCTATAGATTGTGAGTCATAAGTTAACATTTTCAAAATTAATGTATTGTTAGAATGAGTGAAAAATGTATGCTGTCGCATAAGTACACTACTAACATTTTTAAACATGTGTGGGAAAGGAAATATTACTCTCTTCTTTATGCAAAAAGTATGTCAATATACATTAAGAAATTAACCTAAAATAGAGTAAACTAAAAAACGATTGAAGCTTTTTGAACAACAAACACATTAAAAACAATTTATTTTACAAAATTATATATTTAACAAATAAAATTTGATACTTATATATAAGATAAACAATTTAAGATAAAAAACATCGCAACTATACATAATATATTTATAACCTATCGGCATTGTCCTTGTAAAAAGACTGTAGTTTAAAAACTTTATATCAGCCTTAGATAAAAAAGACGAGAAAGTAGATTTTGAGCCATATGTCTTTCTCTGAAGACCTTAAATTAAAAGAACAGATACATTTAAAAATCAATATTTTTATCCAAAACAATTTAATCTTCAATAAATGTGCGTCTACCGCCTCGACAAAATACTAGTACTACAGGTTTGAAAACTAATCGCTCTAAATAAAGTCTTCATTATAAAAGATACATGCAAAGTTGATGAGTTAAAGCCTATTTAAAGATATTCACATCAATATACATAATTGGCAATCTCTGTCACGCCAATCATGTCTGTCCGTGACGCTATGCGAGGTAACTCCCGATAAAAAAATATAGAGAAGTAAAAATGTTGCTTTCGAGAATAACAAAATGTGTTGCTCGCCAAAAATTATTGTGACCCGACGTCATTATTTGAGCTTTTATAAATGTGTGAAGGGAACGAAGTAAAAAGAGCCATTTTTTATTTGATGTGATTAATGATAATATTATTTTATTGTATTAAATGCCCGTTTTTGTGTATGTGTTCATATCAATATTACGTACGTAATTATAAATTTAATTTTCTATATTAATATTTAACATTCTTTTTTTTGGTTTATGAAATTTATAATTGGTTGTCGTTTGGTTGTCAAGTTTTGATGCGTTTTGAACTAAAAAGCCATTATGTATTACTGCAGTTAAAATTTGTCAACTTATGCTTCAGTTTAGCGGTTTTTTTTTCTTTTATGTACTTTGAGATGGCATATTTGTATGTTTAAAAAATAACATATTTAAAAATCGGACTCCTCCCCACAATATTTTTTTTTCTTTTTATTTACATGTAATATTTTAATGCGTCTTAGACTAATTTGAAATAAAAAATATTTACTTTTAATATAGAACTGGAAGGGGTGCTGACTTGACAATAATGAAAACATTTATTAGTATTCCTAAAACTTGTATATTAAATGTTATATTCGATTGCCTGTTGATGCTTTAATATTTTCTTTTATCCAGTGATTAACATATTACTGCAAAGGTTTCCTGCAAAATAAATAGTTCTTTGTTATTCATATTTGTAAACAGTTACAATTTGTTGTGTAAATGTTTTTGTCAATGTAAAGGTATAATGTATGGACCAATGGGCGCATAAACTGACAAGTCATAATAGATCTTGAAAAGATGCTGACTTGACAATAATAAAGACGTTTATGTGAGTTACTAACGCGTTTATATTTAATTGTAAATATGATTAACAGTTGATAATTTAATCTTTTCTGTTATCCTGTGACAAACTTTGCTTACTACGTTTCATGCTAAATGAATAGTTCTTTGTTATTTACATGTGTAAAAATTACATTTTATTTTTTAAATGTTTTAATGATGTTGTAAAAATGTATGGACAAATGGGCGAATAAATTTACAAGTCATAATCATCAATGCTTCAAATCACAGATGTTCTTGATGTGGATCACATTACAGACACATAATTTATTTTTAACGCACTGTGCTGTATTATTGGTGCGCTCATAATTGGTGCGCACTATTCAATGCCGCAAGTTAACGTCCGGCTGACCCCTCAGCAATATTTGTTAATACTTGGAACTTTTAAAATTCTTTGCGGTAGTATCACCTTATGCTGTGTATAATTCACTACGCATTTACTATTATCCTGATTATATAATTATTATTCATGCAAACTTATATAACGCGAAGCCTAAGCTTGGAGGTTTTCTCATAACACATATATTCGTATATATAATCAAAATATATTCTCTGCTATGTCCGTTCGTAACGCTAGATTTTAGAAAGCGCACCGCTAAAAAAATAGCCTTGAATAAAATACTGAAAACCCCCCCCCCTAAAAAAACAACAAAAAAACAATGCTATTTACAAAGGTCCGCATAAAAGTGTTCAATATGGAAAATAGATTTAATTTTTCTCTCTTGGTCTCTACATTTTCTGATTATTTACTATGCGGCTTTCAGGCTAAAGGGACAATGTCAAAAACAGAAATATATCCATTTTGAAAACTTTCGTCATTTTTGACGTATAATACACTTGTAAATAATATAATCTTTCCTATCTTTTACTCAATTCATTCATTAAAACGTTGATCAAGATTCTCCATTTATGAATACCTTGAAAGTGTTTTTTTTTGTTGCTCAAACACACTGACAATAAGAGTTTTAAAATACTTTCAATATTTTTTTGACAAACAACCCTTGCAACAAAGTGTTATATACGATTGGTCAATCTCGTATTAATGTTGAACATTTTTTCCTTTTGGTTTTGAGCAGTAAACGTAACTCTATTCATATATAAAATAACTTGAAACACAAGCGTGCTCTAAATAAAAGTCTATAAAAATTAAACTTTTGATAAGTCATTATTTTTTAAATTTAAAAATAATATTGAATCTCTTTATGTGCACATGTAAACGTTTTAGTCGATTGGCTTGAATTAAAATTACTTTATACATCGTACGTTTTTTACTTGCCTTAAAACTCTGCATTCTGAAGTAGGTGAACATGTGTAAAATAATATATGTTAAGGCTTTTATTTTAAATAATATATTTCTTTTGTTTTCAATGGCAGCGGCTTGTAACGTTAGGGGATGGTTCGGAACGGATTGTAAATACAAATGTCACTGTGAGAGTGACAAATGTAACATCACTGGTAATTGTTTATCCAAATCTAAATGTTCAAAAGGATGGTTTGGAAAAACGTGTCAATACCGTAAGTATTATGTTATTAAAACTGATCTAATATATTTAAATCTATATTAATAAAGGTTATGTAACACTTCATTGTAAAAAAAAATTAAACTCATTTACGTTTTCAAAAGAATTAAAAAAAAACAATTTTAAAGTTTGTTTCAATTAGATTTCTGTGAGAAAAAAAAAGCTGCTTTGTTTTGTGTCAAAAGAGTAACGCAATATTTTACTTTGAATTCTCGGAAGAACACACCAAACTTTTAGTTTTATTAATTCGAAACAAAACAAGTCGGCTTAAAATCTAGAAAATCAATTTTTTAACTTAAAAAATATTATCACAATAACTATCCTCTCACATTTCTAGAGGACCTGATGACTATTCCAAGTGCTAGAATCGTAACAAATTTACAGCAACAACCTAAGTGGCTTGTAGAGAGAGGGGACAAAACTTGTAAAACTGAAAAGAATCTCAAGAACATCTCAGTATTTTGGAATTCCTCATACTGGATCACCTGGCTCCAAATTAATTTAAATACAAAATCAAGTAATCTCGGTAAACTAAACAAACAATATAGTATGGAAAATGTTTTGTTAATATCATGAAATTATTATAAAATGTATCAATTCAATACTCCAAAAACTGCCATTGAAAAAATTCATATAATATGACATATTTCCGTGTCTTGAAATTTATGAAAATTTGAAACATTATCAAACAGGTGGTCTAAATATCCGTTCATCCGATTGTGAGTATTGTTATGTGTTAGTTTTCCAACGTGTCGGTCAGTCTGTATACCCATCAACTTACGAACTTAACGTCCTCACTTACCTACATAAATACATTTATAAATAATGTTCTTTATAAATAAATACTTAAAATAATACATATACTGATACATAAATATATACGTACATAAATACAAACATACATAAATACATACATACATACACACATACATAAATACATACATACATGCGTACTTAACTACATACATACATACACAGATACATGTTAACTGTGCTTACAGTTTTGCTATCTATTTTTCTACATACCTACCAATCTATCTCTGTAGCTATAACTCATTTGATCCCCCTCTCTCCTTCTTTCTCTCTCTCTCTCTCTCTCCCTTAATCTCTGTTTCCCTATCTTTTATAGCTACCCATATCAATCAATCTACAGATAGCGTTGTTTTCGTGTTGTTCATGTCGAAAGAATATATTTATCATCTTATTTTATTTTTGGTGGTGAAAATATAATTAGACAATTTATAAGTTTTATTTATTTCAGTAGCTTTTAATTAAATTCCTAATTTATTTCATGTTAAACATTAACACTTCTTCCTTTTGAAAGACTAAAGTATTCCAATACAGAAACGTTATATTTGTTAATATAATATGAACATGTTTTTATATAACCTTTAAAATTTGAGATTAAAAAGTTTTTTTTTAAGACGCATTTTCATACATTCATTTGAAAGACATAATATAAAATCAGGAATTTATTTTTGACATATGAAAGATTCAAAATGGAACGTGCAGCATATTTAAATATCCACCTACTTTAAGAAATAAAGACTTATGAACTACCTAAAGGTATATGAAAACATACTTATATTAAGGAAACAAAATCTGGGAAAAAAAAATTACCTTAGTAATTAAATTTAAAAACATCTTTTTTAAAAATTCATTCTTTGACATGCAAATTAATTTTTTCAGCTGATGAATTATGGATTGAGCATTGTGAAAACATGAAAAATGTTGTTATTAACAAAAGCATCATAATAATCAAATGTGATCCGAAAAAAGCAATGATGAACATAACAATACATGGAAACCTAGTGAAGTCAATTTGTTCACTTTATATTAGCGGGGGTACGAAATTAAGACACATAATATGCATGTCTAACGTTAATCACTAAAATAATAATGAATGTCCTATATTATTGTGTTCCATTTTTAAATTACTGTAAAGTGAGATGATACTATTGGTATATTTACAAAAGTAACACATGTGTATAAATCAAAAGAAGATTCCAAGTTAAAAATCATGAGTCCATTGTATGCTTTATAAATGTCTTTTTACTTTAAAATCTTATCAGAGGCTAGGGAAGGGTCGGTGTGGTTTAACAATGCGTTTTTAAACACTTATATGAATTAATTGCAGTCTCTGCAAAATTTAGGTATTAGAATGTTATTTTTTTAAAAGTTAGTTTGCGTGTAAGCGAAATAGTTTGAGAGGCCTCTTATATTTTAAATACATACATTTCTAAAGCCAATGTACTTTTTAATATATGTGTTACGGTCTTTTTTAAATATTTTCAAATGCGAATTTTTACGATTTAGAAATAGTTTAATATCAAAACCTACATAAGTTACAATCTTTCAAAATAAAGTTTTCTTCTTGTTCGATATACGCATTAAAAAATAAATAAACCTAATTACAACACATATTTAACTATTGAACTTGTAGGAATGAATATCTCATGGAAAGCAGCACCAAATAAATCGTCAACTTATCAGCCCTCAACATCCGATAAGGCCGTGGATGGAAATACAAATGAGATATTTTCAGCAAATAGCTTTTCACATATTGATGAAGACATCAGCAACTTTTCTAGCTGTACCCTGATTTTTGATAAGGCAATGACTGTTAACAGATTTCATATTCATAGCAGAGATGGTATGTATCTATTGTTACAAACAAATATAAAAAATATGTTATAGTTACAATTTTATAATTGAAAGCGACAATAATATTACCATAAGAGCTTTGGTTATATTCTGGATGTTGGTTAATTTGGCGTGTTTTGCGTTACAAGTATTTGAATTTTTTTAATTTATGAAATAAAATTAAACAGTATATAAAGTACATTCAGACCTCGCTAAGTCGAACTTCCCTAAGTCCAAAATCTCCCTATATCGAATTAATTTTTTGATCCCGGCGAAATTCCATAAGACTAATGTATTTTAGATCTCCTTAACTCTGTTTTGTGGCTTCCAACCTCCCTTAGTCGAATTTGCCAAGGCGTTTGGGTTATTATTCTGGGGCGACTTTTCAGTACACGTATTCCGTAGAGCCACGTAAACGATAAATGACCTAGACCAGAAAAAGTAGTAGCTTGAAGGAGGGTAACTAATCCAAGTCACTTTGCTGCATAATGAGACTATTTTTAAAAAGAAAAATCTTATACTCCCAATCTCACTGTAGTTTGAGTAAAGTGGTGGTTGGGGGGGGGGTTCTCGGTGGTATAGGTGTGTCAAAGCCTAGTTGGCTTCCTTTCATATGAAACATCAGAAACCATCTCTCTTTCCTGTCAAGCCTTATCGCCGGGATGGCTGTTCCCTCCCCCTCTCAATATCAACATTGTCCTTGATTAATTTGCACCTATTACGCCAATTTCCATAACTTGAAAACTCCGTAAGTCGATTTTTTTATAGGTCCATTTAGTCGTAACCCGCAGAGGTCCGACTGTATTACGAAAAATATTTTTAAATTTTAGTGAAAACATTTAAATGCTTAATGTAATATCTTTTTGTAGTTAACATTATTTGAACACAATTTAACAGACATTGGTTATCACGTTATTACATCTATCGTCATGATCTTTCAAAAATTAAAAGTTTTAAATAATCACAGAAGACGAGAGATGACTCCACAGGTTTGTATCGTTAAAATTGGAAATTGTATCTAAAATGACAACTGATCTTTTATAAACTAACAATACGATAAATTATTATTTTGTAAAATTTATTTTTCATACATTGAATGTACGTATTATCATGAAGATGATGCATTTTATGCATTCCCACCACAATTGTTGTTGAAGTTTAACTTCGCCTAATGTTTCATTTTATTTCTAAATTTTCGTCAACGGCACTAAGATATATTGGTTAAGAGCATCCGTCAAAAAATTCAATAAAATTGGGGATTTCAATTTCATATTTGATGCAAATGAAAATGTTTAGTTCAACCCTGTGAATACATTTTCTTGATTTTAGATTGCTGTGCTGACCAACATGTAAATTTTACGTTTCAAACGTTTGACGCTAAAGACAAACACGAGTACAACTTTACCCACTACAAGACAATCGAGCAAGTAAACGATTTCTTGGTGCCTATTGATAAAATTAATAAAGCAATAATGAAGGTGATAATCAGCACAAACACTCCTGAAATTCTAACTCTCTGCGAGGTGGAGGCTTATGGGGGTAAGTAGATTTAAGATAACCTTAAAAAATTGATAATTTCACAAAGTATCATTATTTCAGAAAATAAATACGATATTAAAACATATATAAGCTATTTTATTGACTAGGATTAAAATATGTTTGTTTCTTTGGATAACTGTAAACTCAAAGTTGATGAACATAATTTAAATCTGAACTACTTTAATTTGGTAAATACCTTTATCTGATTGAACATTTCCTTTGATTAAATTTATTTGAATTCAACCTACATTAAATTTCACAATGCGAACTAATTTTTGGTATTATAATGATATCTGTAACATTTATTTGGTCTATAAAATATTCTAATATTGGATATTTTCAATAAATCTAATAAGAAAAAATTTAAAAATTAATTAATCTTCTTATGTGCTAAATAGGAATATATGTCTTTGAATCTATAGACATATTTAACATTCAAAATATATTGTTTCATGAAGTTATTCAAAAAAAATAAATATGTGTAAGGTGATGTAGCAAAAGTCGAAGTATGAATTTTTTACATTGCTAAAAATTTGATATAAATATGTAACACCTATGGCAAAAACAACATTTTAAAAGGTTAAATTATACATTTTTTACACTTTCTTTGGCGAATAATATAAAAATATTGTAAAGAACTTTGCCACACGTTGTCTCACTTTCTGAACCCCAACATCAACAAAGACGTCTATAATTCATTTAATTATTTTCTTTATTATTCAGCAACTCTGGCTGCTTCACTCCATCTGCACCCCGGCCTCAGTCCACTCGATCCTTCCGACTGGCCTTCTCCCCCCCCCGAATGTCCAGTCTCAAAAATTATCTCCTCCCCCCACCCATTTTTTGCCTTCCGTTGTCATACATAAATTTTTTTGACGTTCCCTGTAACATTCCTTACCCCTTTCATCTACGCCACTGCATCTGGTTCTCTACACCTCACCCCGCACCACTCACTATTTCCGCCAAGTTTACCTGTAAAATGCCTGGCCCCTTTCATCTACGTATCGCTATAGAACCGACATGTCCCCCATGGTCAGTCTTATAATCGCCATCTGGCTACATCTGGCCTCTCCACAACCCCCAACCCCACTCACTACTAGCCAACACCAGGTACTCCACATTATATATTTTTATTGTGAAATTTTTAGTAAAAACTAAATATGTGCCCGCGCTTTTGAAAAGGGAGTGTACTGCCCTATAAGGTTGAATACGTAGTTGAAAATAATCCAATAACTATATTTTAAGTATGTATGTGTATGCGACGATTTAAGTTCGGCCATTTGGTTATAATATAACTAAATGTTGTGCTTACTCTTTGGAATGCAACTTTCAGTTGCTCAGAAATATACTTAAGAAAAATGTAATTCTCTAATTCTGAGACAATTTTACCTAATAATAAATGGAGCTTTGAAACGTAACAAACGATTTGATAAGATAAGGATCCATATTGAAATGCCTGCACACAAACATTTCTCATTGCTATAGATTCAACGTATCAAGAGATTACATTCGGAATGAAACTCATGTAGTTTTTAATATGCTGATAGAACTTAAAGGAAGAAGTTAAAATGAATCAATAAAAAACCAAATTAAAATACATCAAACCTATTTTTATATTTTTTTCACTTTAGTCCCTTTCATTAAAACGGTCCCATTTATCTTATCTGTTTACAGAAGCTCCTTCTATACAGAAGATTATTGCGTCCTACGCTTATCTATGGTTTGTGTTTAGTCCTGCATTTTTTATTAGAGATTTAAATGTTGATAAAGTGTTGGTTTTCCTGGATTCTTCAGGCAACCCATTCCACGCCCGAATTCCGGACGGGAAGAAGGAAAACTTGTATGTGTTTGTTCTTGCATACGGAATAAGAAAGGTGTTTTTATCCTTATGTGTATCTGAGGGTTGTATTAAGTTATCTTTGTGTTGTATTTCTAAATTAGAATTAATTGCTTTATGTATGATTACTACTTTGCTCTTGGTTCTTCTATCCTCTAGTGTTTCAAGGTTTAATGATTTAACTAATGGTGTTACTCTTGTCAGTTTCGAATATTCTCCAGTAATGAATCTGGCAGCTCTTTTTTGAATTTGTTCTAGTTTATCAATGTTTTCTTTGGTGGATGGGTCCCATACAGAAGATGCATATTCTAGTGCAGGTCTCACCAAAGTGAGGTAGCATTTTAGTTTTATATCTCTATTACATTTGTTAAAGTTCCTTTTTATAAAGCCTAAGGTTTTGTTTGATTTTTTAATAACTTCATTGACATGGGGATTCCATGATAGTTTCTCATTTATTAAGACTCCTAAGTATTTTGCATCTTTAGTTTGGGTCAGTTCTTTTCCATGAATGTAATATTTTGAATTTATTTGTTTCTTTTTCTTTGTTACTCTTAACAGTTGACACTTTTCTGGATGGAAAGACATACTCCAGTTAGTTTCCCATTTTATCAATTCATCTAAGTCTTTTTGTAAAATTTTGCTGTCTTGTTCTGATTTAATTGTTCTATAGATTATACAATCATCAGCAAATAGCCTAACTTTTGTACCTGTTGAGATGTTGTTGGGTAAATCATTTATATAAATTAAAAAGAGTAAGGGACCTAGCAAAGTTCCTTGTGGAACTCCTGGGTTAACCTTTATTGGTGCAGATTTAGATCCATTAATTATTACAGTTTGCTCCCTGCCCAAAAGGAAGTCTTGGATCCAGTGATGTAAGGAACCTGAGATTCCAAAGTAGTTAAGTTTTTTAAGTAAACTAAGGTGGTGAACTTTGTCAAATGCTTTTGAGAAGTCTAGTAATATTGTATCTATTTGATCATTTTTGTCCAAGCCTTTTGATAGTTCATCTATTAAACCTATTAATTGTGTTTCACATGATCTGTTTTTTCTAAAGCCGTGTTGATGTGGGCATAGGGCATTATATTTGTCAAGGTGGTTAACTATTCTACTATATATTATGTGTTCTAGTAATTTACAGGTGATACTAGTAAGTGATACAGGCCTGTAATTACCAGGGTCTGATTTATCCCCTTTCTTAAAGAGTGGACTTACATTAGCTAATTTCCAATCCTGGGGCACTTTACCCTGGTTTAGAGAGGCTTGAAAGAGAACTACAAGGATTGGGGACAGTTCATTGCTTAGTTCTTTTAATAATCTTGCAGGCAAATCATCTGGGCCAGTAGCTTTGTTTATTTTTAAGTTTTTTAGGAGTGAATGTATACCTATCTCATCTACAGTTATGTTACCTATTTCCTCCATTTTATTTAAATTTATTAAAACTTCCTTGTCGCCTGAGGCAGAAAAAGATGATGCAAAATATGTGTTAAGGATATTAGCTTTAGTTTCATTATCATTATAGGTTTTATTATTTGAGCCTTTTAGTGTGGCTATTCCTGAAGGTTCCATTTTTTTAGATTTGATAAAGGACCATAAGTTTTTATTGTTATCTTTGGTAATTACATTGTTTATATATTCATTTTGGAGGTTCCGACTAACTTTTTGTGTCAAGTGTTTAATCTTTAAGTATTTTTTGTGTATCCTATATGAATTGGTAGCTTTATATTTCTTAAATAAGTTCTCTTTTAGTTTGCATAGCTTTTTCAATCTAGAATTGAACCAGCATTTGTTAATTTTATTTGATGTTAGTTTTGTTGGAACATTCTCATCCATTATAGTTTTTAGATTTGTTTTTATATCTTTCCAAATTTCTTCTACTGGGCTATTTGTGTTAAATTTACTTAGGAAAGTTTGTTGGAAGTTAGCCGCTGATTGGTGTAGTTTTATTGAATTACATTTATTCCAAAGATAGATTATTCTTCTAGGTATCTTATTAATTTTAGTTTTTATTGTATTGGTGACCCTAACAATATCATGGTCGGACAGTCCTGGAATTATTTTATAGTCTAACACTAGTCCTGGTCTATTTGTTAGGAATAAATCTAGTGTTTTATTTTTCCTTGTTTTTCCATTTAGCGATGGATTCCAAAATCTTATATGTTGCTGTTTCACCAAGGCATTACATTTTTTGTTGATTTCCGTTTTCAGATAAGACATTATATTTTGTAAATTATATCATTGAAATGACCCCCTTTCCAGTCCATGATGGATTATATCATTAAGCCCACTTTTCTCTGGAAATTATATCGTTTATTTGCCAAGTATATTTAATATGAATTCATTCGCTTGAAAACGTATGTAAAACGAAGATATACATTTTTTGAAAAAAAATAGTTTGGTATCCTGGAAATAAAGGAGTGGACATTTATTCAATTCCCATTGAGGTAAAAATTCAAGTTAGTTATCAGGTTCATGCTAACTTTAGTTTAGTATATATGTATCCATTGATCCAGAAGTCTAAAATTATGCTGTAATAATTTAGCTGACATAAGAAACGACACTTTTTACTCAACATTACTTTTAGTTCATAGTTCAGTAGTCCTTACTTTTTTTGAGTATGAGTCTGAAAATTTACAGACTTTTAAACAAGTATTTTATTTAGTATAGAAAAAGGGAACTAAATGAAGTTAATCAAGAGAAATAAAAAAAAATGTTAAGAAAGTCTCTGATTCTTTATAACCTTTAAACACTTTTTTTAGAGTGGATATAGTTTTATAATGCTATGTATAAATATCAGAAATTTTAAAAATTATTATAAGAAAAAAATTCAACTTCTAATGTTCATTACTAATGAGTTGATTTCGCTTAGAGAATTGCTTTTCTCATGATACTCACTTACAATTTTAAGGGTACTAAATAAAGTTAACTGCCAGTTTTTTTTTAAATTTGACGACAACTGCGGTAACGTAAAGAACTTATTTTATTTATGACCCCACATCGTTAAACTATTCAAAGTAATGAAATATTTGTAACAGCAGCTATAAGTTAAGGAACTACGCTCCACCTTCTCTCTAAAAGGCAATAGCTGCTTATACTAAAGAGCTAATAAAGTAAATTATACATGTTGTAAATGTAATGAAGTTTCCCAAATAATTTAAAGAAACTAACTCAATCTTATCTAAAAAGCTTGCAATAAAATTTGCGCACCGTTTTTAGTCGATGAAAGTTAATTTAAAGCCGGACGCTTAAAATGAAGTCTTGTAATAAAGTACTGCTCCCCAAAAGAAATTGCATACTTTTTGATAGTCTTCATTAATTTTTGTTTTAATATGGAAATGATATATAATTCTTTTATATATTTGTCTCTATTGTATGTTATACGATGTAAATTACGGCTTTTATGTAATAGGTATAATTTTAAAAAGGAATTCAATTATGATTTGGATCATGTTTCCCGATGGGACATCATATTTTGTAAATTATATTTCAAACACCAGATTTAGTTTCTGAAAAATAAATAAATTATTTACGAAATTGAAAAAAAAAGACGATAGTATTGACTAAAAATCTATTTTTAAAATGGCCTTTGTTATTCCGCTACAGCGTAATGACCATGGCATATCCAATTCGCCGTCCAACTTAATTAATTACTTTTAGGTTCACTTGTAGTGAGTTTAAATACTTTAATATACTTCTGTTTATAAGTCCTGTAGAAAGGTTTAAATTGTAAAATTATTTATCTTATGTAATAAAAAAAAACCCACAGCATTGGTCCTAGGCTTTTATATGCATGTTATGATCATTGATGATTAACTTTAGTAAGTAAAATTTAAGGGAATGAGCCATGGTAAAATAAGCAAGGAAAAATTAATAAAGAACACGCAACAAATTTTAAGAAAAACAAAACGTTTGAGTCCTCTAAATTACGATTAAGCTTTTTTGACTTGGGCAATTTCTTTCCACATAAAATTCTCTCACATAATTAGTATTTGTATAAATTAAAATTTGAGTTATTTGAAACAACATAATAAAACTCTTAATTTAAAAATAAATACCTTGCATCGTGTGACAAATGTAATGAAATAGTTTTAACCCATCTATAATATAAAGAAAGTATTTGTATAAAAGGCCACTGTTTTGTACCGCAAGGCCAAACTAAATATGAATGTTATTATAATAAAATTACACAGCTCAATTTAAGATGCGTACACCAAATGTGCGCTACGTAATTTGACAATAAAAGATTTTTGAAAGCGCACAGCTCAAAATAAAGTATTGGAATAAATACCGCACCAAAATGAACTCGTTTTTAATGTCCGCATGAAGCTGTTCAATATCGAAATGAGAATTTATTTTGTCTTTATTTGGCTCTACATTTTCTGATTAACGGGCCCCCTTACCCTAGGGGTGGTCACCTGGGGTTGAAACATAGCCTATGACCTGTCCCAGGTAAAATGAGAGTCCCATGCAAAATTTCAGCACCCTAGGTCCAACGGTGTGAAATTCCATTGGTAACAAGCAAACAAACTTTCATCTTTATATATTAGATATTCCAAATTATTTTAACATAATGTCTTGAAAGTCTGAAAAAAAGTAGTGTAATTTCTCTAGTTAAAAAAATAATTCTTTATTAAGTAAACAACTTAAAAGCTTTTGGTAATTTTTTCATATAGATCTATACTTTAAGAATATCCCCTACGAGAGCTGAATTTAATTTTGCAATTACTCTATATAAATTAAATATATTTGTAAATATGTCACATCAGCGTAATAACTGTAATTAGGGATTGAAAAAAAAGAACACGTGAAATCGTTTGCATTGTTATCATGTATCTATCTATCTACCTAATCTAAACTATACAGACGCTCCTTCTATGCAGAAGATAATTGCGTCCACAGACCATGACAGATGATCTGTTGGCAAGTCATGCAGCGATCACAGGCCACGGCTTTGTGGGTTCCACGCATTACCCAGCCGCCTAACTAGTGTTAGGTACCCATTCGGAGCTGGGTGACTCAGGGACGCCCTAGGCCGCGTGTGTGTGTAGATGTTTTGCCATTTTTTGAGTTTAGTGATAGTATTTGCTTGAAGCTTATTTCGAATGAAGATAAATGTCAAAAGGTCTACAATCTGTTTTTATTACTATTATTATTAATTTTTTTTATAATGTATCTCATTCAATTAACGTCCATATGCTTATTTATAGCTCCACTTTTTAAAATCTTTTCATTACAGAATGTGATCGTGGTAAATATGGAGAGGAATGCAATAACACGTGTCCTGAAAACTGTAGCGATGAAGAGTGTAGCATTATCAATGGATATTGTTTTAGTTGTAAGCCTGGGTATCGCGATCAAATGTGTGAAAAAAGTATGTAAAATACAAGTTTTTAGTTGTCTATGTTAACCTGCTACTTGTTGTTTTGCAGAAATATATTATTTAACGCTCTTAATAATCTTATTATTCTGTCAGTGCGACCATTTAGATAATAAATTTATAATGCTTAAATGATAAACATTTCATTGATTTATATGAGAGGAAGTATAACAGTTGATGTTGACGGGAAAAAAAAGTATTTCACAAAATAGTTGCATGTGCGTTTTTGTTTAGGAAGTATCCCAATACATTCTTTGCTTCATAATTATTTCATATATATTCACACAGAATGTAAATCAGGTAAATTTGGACAGAACTGCCAACGCAATTGTCCAGCACAGTGTGCCGATAATAATTGTAACAATAAAAATGGAAATTGTCCCAGTTGTAAAGCTGGGTATGAAGGAGCGCAATGCGACAAAGGTTTGGAAAATGTTTAAGACAATATTTATCTTACTTGCTTACTTAGTTTATAAGTAACATAAGTTTTTGAGATAATCACGTTTTTATGTTAATATACATTTAATAACCACTTTAACATTTTTAACTGCAAAAATATTAGTGTTAAACTATCTTTGGGTTATTAAGAAAAAATATAGTTTGAATTAATATTTAATATTGTTGATTCTAGGTATGACCAAAATTACTGGATATCCCGAAGTACGATATTGAAAAATTATACACACAAGCATTTAGTTATTACCAGCTATTATTATTTTTTTATTTGACTTAAACCATTCATGTATTATGCAAATGTAACTGTATTTAATTTTGATATTTTAAAATAAATTGTTATCTTGCTACAGCTTGTTCACCTGGAACATATGGAAAGGAATGTTTAAAACATTGTTCGAGAACATGTAGAAACCAAAGTTGTAACATTAAAAATGGCCACTGTGGTAGTTGCGAGCCCGGGTATTACGGCAAAATGTGTGAAAAAGGTTTGTAAAAGACAAGTTTATTAGTTGGCTATGTTAACTTGCTACTTGTTGATTTGAAGAAATTTTATAAGTACTTCACACTCCCATTATGCTGTGAGAACGAAAACTTAGATACTTATTTTAAAATGCTTAAATGAGAACCAATTTATTTATTAATATTAGGGGATTATGACAGTTGCCTTTTATGGAAAAAAAATGTTCTTTTAAAAAAAGTGTACGTGCCTATGTGTCTGTCTCATAAAAGTTATTCGAACATATATTCTTAGCTAATTTTTAATTTTACATGAAATAAGTTTGAGAAGTATTTCTGGAGATGCCAGTAAAAATACCCACCAAAACAATAGGAACATTAAACAGTATAAGTTCACTAAATGTAATGTTGCCATTAAAATAGTATTTTAATCATTACAAGCAATATCAATTATCAAATTTTCAAAAAATTAAAGTATAATAATAAAAACCATGAATATGTCATTTTTAAATTTTTTTAAATTAAAAATATTTTTGTGTAACCAATTACCCAAGGCGTTTTTAAAAATTAAAAATAACGTTATTTTAGAAGAGTGTGAAACGATTAAATAAATTTGAGCATTGCTTTTTCAGCGTGCAATCCTAATTTCTACGGACAAAATTGTACAAACAAGTGCAACACGTCATGTCTGGATCAAATTTGTGATCCTATTATTGGAAACTGCTACAAATGTTCAATAGGAAGGCAAGGCGATCAGTGCGATTGTAGGTTAACATAAAAAATAATATTCATTTTTACTTTAGATTCATGCTTTCATATATGTATATATTAAATTTTTTCTTCGCATTTAGAAAACATTTTTTTTACACAAACATTTTGTCAACAATAAACTCAACAAGGGCAATAATCTCTCAATTTAAGAATTATAACGATAGGCTGTTCGTACGTTTCAAAATACAATCCTAGTTTTATTCATCATTTTTTTGTCCCATAACCTCTTTTTGTGGTCGTAGGGGATTCTAATGTTTCCATTAGAACATTCTCGGGCTTGGTAGACCCTGGCGGCGCCCATCCCTCTCCAGGTCAGCGGAGGATTTTCTTAGCGCTAGTCATTCATCAACATTTTTATAGTGGCTTTAACGTGGGCTCGATCCCACGCCACTCAGCTTGTGAGGCGAGATCACTATTGACTTCGCTATCCAGCCGCCATCATTTATAATATCTACAAAAAATTTAGTTTGTTACGAAGGTATATTAAATATTATTTAATTTCTTAACTGTTGAAAAAAAAACAAAGGTCATGTTTTCGAAAATCTGCAAGTGATGTGGTATAACATTATCTATAATTAAGTAACCCAAATTTGTCATGTAAATAGACTGAGTTACAATGTAATTCTAACAGGAAAAAAGTCCTAAATACTTGCGTGTGAGAACAATAAAAAAGATATACATGACACTTAAGGTCCATATTTTACACTAATGCAGTGGTGAGACAGTACAGCCCGCGGGCCACATGCCGTCCGCCACGGTTGTTTTTTTTTGTAGTTAACCAAAACATTCAGAAAACCCCCCTTAAACTCAATTCTTGCCAATAAAATGTAAAGCTTTATTTTTCGGTACATTTGGTTTTATCATTCATAGATAGTGAAATAAAGTAACATGTAAGGTACTATTTGCCTTTGCACAACATATAAAGAAAAAGGTGCAGATCTTTTATAATTATACAAAATATGTATGTGAAATAATGTTCTTAGAGAACTTAGTTCAATTCATTTATTGATAAAATCTTGATGCTTAATAGTATAATACATTGAAAATTATAAACTTAAAACATAATCCGACGTTTTCTAAAAAGTAAATACCTGATTTACCTGTTGAAAAAAGACAGGAAAACCCTTTTCAATTGTATAAATAAAATGCAATTTTTGAAGTGAATTTTGTTTGAAAAACTAACTTTAACATGACATACACACGTTTAAAAGAAATTATCTATAGATAATGGTATGAATATTTAAAATTTAATTTAAAGTTTGACTTAATACTGTTACATAAAAATGCAGACTTCTTTGTTATTTTTTCTCTACGCAGTTTGTGAGACAGGGAGTTTTGGTGAAGGATGTTTACGCAATTGCAGCGTTAACTGTTTGGAAGGTAGTTGTTATCCAGAAAATGGAACGTGTCATAGTGGCTGCAAAGATGGCTTTGAAGGGGAAATGTGCAATATAAGTGAGTAAAAGTTTGAAAGTAAAAATATTCAAATCACAATCAAATTTTTGTAATATGTACGAGTCTTAACTTAATCTTTTGCATTTCTACGATTGACCATTATTGTCATTTTATGGAACGCTTAGCAAGTTCACGGGGGAATCAAAAATAAACAAGAGTGAATACCATTAGAGTGGATTGAAATTTCGTAACATCTCACACTAGTGTGAATTATATATATATATATATATAAGTATATATATATATATAAGTAAATAAAAAAATAAACATCCCTTAAATTTGGTAACAAAAGGATTTTTTTTAAAAACAAGCTTTTATTCCAGTGCACTAAATACGACAAAATAAATTATTCCCACACAATTTCTTGTGCCTACAAAAATTACAGCGTGGCGCAAAGCATGGAAAGTCAAACACTCGTTCACTCCCTCACCCAACCACTTACTGACTCAAAAACACTCACACTCACTCACTCACTCACTCACTCACTCACTCACTCACTCACTCACTCACTCACTCACTCACTCACTCACTCACTCACTCACTCACTCACTCACTCACTCACTCACTCACTCACTCACTCACTCACTCACTTACTCAATCGTTCATACAATCACCCAATCACTTACTAACTCAAAAACACACACATGCAAGTGTCACACTCAGTCACTCAGTCACTCACTCACTCATTCACTCACTCACTCGACCACTAACTCACATACTTACTCACATACTTACTCACTCACTCATCACTAATTCTCCAACTTTCCGTGTATGTGGAAGCTTGAAACTTTGGGAGATGGTTGTGTACACTTTCCTAAAGTAATTTGCAAGAACATTTTTAATTATTACAACTAATAGGGTCCTGGGACCCGCCCAAAACGTAGTGTTTTTCCTAATATGGATTAAAAAAATATTATTTTAAACTTTTTGTTGTTGTTTTAGTGTATGGATCTTTACCAAACATGTATATAAAAACAATCACCCATTTCAAAATACTATTTTTTTGGTGCCAGGGCCAAAAATGTTTGTTTTTTCACCGTAAATGTTTAACTTTTTATTCCCCTTTCGATTTTACACGATTTGACAAAAAAACACAACAAATATATCATCCATCATGATTTAAATTGAAACGAATATGTGTTTTGAACTTTACATCTTATACTAATTGGGCCCGTTGAGCCCTTAATATATACTTTTTTTCCAATGGAAGCAGTATAAATATTATTTTATTCACTCAATCGACTTGAGACTTAGGAAAGTTGTAGAGTAAGTTCCCATAACAATTTCTGGCATAAATAGTTTTTAAAATACTTTTCATTAGGACCGGGACCCTAATATGTCATTCAGTTATATAAAATATATTTAAACAATTGATACTGGTTAAATGGATGGATCTTGACAAAACTTGGTATAAAAAATTTGATGGCTCATATATAAAATTCTATGGGGTAGAAAATTTCTAATGTTCATTCCTTCGTGGTCGGGGTCCCCCGAATTGTTTTTGGTAATCTTTTAAGGCTTTATTTCCCATAATGTTTTAAACAATCGTGACAGAGATTGACAGATAACTCCGTCATAATCCAAATTAAAATCTTCTAGCCTTTTGAACTTGACATGATTCACCGCCTCGGCCCGAGCCTCTTAAAGCTAATTTATTACTTATTTGAAATTAAAACGACCTTTACAAATAGTGATTGAAATCAATGTGTTTTTTTTAATTTGTCCACGAATGGGCCGCTTGAAAATGTTTTATTTTAAAACTATTCATGTATGGTGGTAATGTGAATTTATTTATTTTTAATTTTTTAATATAATTTTTTTTTATCTTGCTACAGCATGTCCACCTGGTACATACGGAAGGGAATGTTTAAATAATTGTTCGAGCAGATGTAACAACCAAAGTTGTAACCATATAAGTGGACACTGTCTAAGTTGTGAGCCTGGGTATCACGGCCAAATGTGTGAAGAAGGTTTGTAAAATACAAGTTAAATTAAATGTCTATATTGAATTGTTATGTTTTGTTTGCTGAAAAATATATTTTTTAAGATCTTCACATTATTTTACCATGCTGTCATTTATATAATATAGTTTTCATACATTAAATGATAACCATTTCATTGGCTCATACTAGTGCATGCTATTTGCTGTTTATTGAAAAAATCGTCCCTTTAAAAGTGTTGAATATGACTTTTTTTATTGTGTCCCGATAAATTTTTTTGTGTGGTATTTGAAACACAACGATACAGAATGTGAGCCTGGTAAATTTGGACAGGACTGCCAACTAGGGCTGTTAATAGTGTTGAAAAAAATCTGCCCGGGTACCCGTTTAAATTTTGAACGGGTACCCGGGTTACCCGTTGGAAACGCCTTAAAATTTTCGCCGTCATTCCAGCTTTTAACCTTAGGGGCCGTTCATAAATGACGTAACTCACCTAGGACGGAGGTGGTCAACCATTTGTGACGAAATGTGACGAGAGATGGAAGGGCTGTTAAAGAAATGTTACGTCACGTCAAAACACGCAACTTTAAATAAAGTTGCACTTAAATATTTGATAGCTTACAATTTATTTAATGACGTTCCTAATGGGCTTCACGCGTGTTACGATATTATAGTGTAGCCTTAAAATAAATACATACTTAAATGACAAAAAAATGATTTGAAACAAGCTTATTTTCAAATAGAAAAATAGCTTTTATGGGGGGGGGGTGGGGGGCCAAAGCTTTGTAACGTCATATTTATGGGTGGTTCTAACTTTTTGTGATGACGTGTAACGAGGGGAGAGGGAGGTACAAAATCGGCAAAAATCAAGTGATGACATTTATGGACGGCCCCTTATGCTTGTTTGTTTGTTATGGTAATGCAAATTTAGATGTAATTAATCAGTGATGTAAAAATGATTACATTGAAATACTACTATAGTTTAGTGAGGTAACAAAAAATGAGCAGATGGGTGTCGAAATGAATTATTATTTTCTTTAATTTTATTTTTATTTTATATATTTATTAATTAATTTTTATTTAATTTTTTTTTGAGAGGGCGCTAAACAAAATATTTTAAAGATAAAGGGTGGTAATCGAATGATGACGTGGCGGGTTATTTCTAGTTCATAGCTGACAACTGTTGTAATTAAATGAACTTTCCGGGACTCGCCCCTACTGAGAGGACCTATCCTCCAGCATTAATTTTTTTTATTACAGTGGAAGTCATTAAACGATTGAAATACTATAAAATAAAAAAAAGCAATAATAAAGCAGTTTTTTTTTAAAGTATGGTGGGAATAGGAGTGGAGAAAGGAGTGAATGTGGGGCGGGTGATTAGATAAACAACATTGGCTCGTCTGAACCGGTGACTCGAAGTTGTGCAGCGTATTTCAAAGCCAACGCCAAGGTCATTTCTCTCACTTTTGGCTCTTCCTAATTATTGGTGTGGTATTCTATTTTTTTTACTTGAACAATTCAAAGAACCAAAAATCGTTCAGTTTTAAAAGATTTGTGTTTCATGTTCCAAGAAATTGGTGAATCTAATACTTTGTAGTTTGTCGGGACCGTGTTTTATTTTTTTAAAATCATCCTAAATATAAAAGCCCAGGTCACTCATTCTGTATACGCTAAGGGACATAGTCAGCATATTTTTAAAAATTGAAACTATATACTTAAAATGATCATCATTTTTGTTTCGAGATTAACAGGGCATGTGGTGCTTCTCGCCGTAAAATATTATATGACGTCATTGTTTGAGTTTATATTTTAATTTTGGAAAAGTGAACGATGTAAAAATGGCCGTTAATAGTTTGGCTCACTTTAACGCTAAGGGACATAATAGCACATTCACGATATTTATGCTGATTTTGCCCTTAATAATTTGGCTGACATTCAGCGCGTGCAGAATTTTTAATGACTGATTCGAATGCATGCAATATCATTCACGTAAGTTACTTGGGCTGTTGAAAAAAGTGGACGCCGTAGGCGCCCCAGAACAACCTAGTTTTCATGTTAAACGTATTTCACAGTGTATATTTCAAACGAAAAGTTTCAATTTCATAAATTGTTCGCGACCCGAAATGTGAACAGAGAACAGCCTTAATTTGACCACCGTTGTTATAGACATTGCAGTAACATTTTCACGGGTACCCGGGCGCAATTTTTCTAGCTGGGTAATCGCACGGCAAAAGGTAACATACCCGTTGACAGGCCTACTGCTAACACAAGTGTCCAGCAAATTGTGGCGATGATAGGTGTTACAATGAACATGTAAATTGTTCCAGTTGTAAGACTGTGTATCAAGGAGCACAATGTAACTGAGGTTCGGAAGTTAATATTTCTCTCACTTTCTTTTTTGTATAAGTATCTGATGTTTCGAGATAATTATGTTCGTATATAATTATTTTTATTTGCCTCTTAAAATTAATAGGATCAAAAATATAAAGTGTCATTCTATATATGGATTTTTTTAAAAAAGCAAATCGTTTGAATTAATATTTTAAAATTGTTATTTTAGGCATGGTAAAAATTCCTGTATTTCTTAAATGAACAGATTTAAAATGTTTAAACATTAATCAGGCATCTAATTTTCACCAGCTGGGACATAAATAACCACTACTATTTATCTTTGCATTGTGTATGCTACACAAAATATAATAACTTTGGTAAATATTTTTTTATATTAAAACTTTACATCTATGATGCTAATGTACATTTTTTAATTTTCATTTTTTTTAAAAATGAATTACTATCTTGATACAGCATGTTCATCTGGAACATACGGAACAGAATGTGTAAGTAATTGTTCGAGCAAATGTAGCAACCAAAGTTGTAACCATATAAGTGGGGACTGTCAAAGTTGTGAGCCTGGGTATTACGGCCAAATGTGTGAAACAGGTTTGTAAAATACAAGTTTATTAATTGTCTATGTTAACTTAATACATAGTGTTTTGAAGAAATGTAATATATCTTTTTAAAACGTTTCACTATCTTATTATGTCTTCGTGTCACGGCATAATATTTGAAAAACTGGTGATGTTTGCGTATACATTGGTTTTGAATACTTGGTATTTGTTTGTTGTTTTTTTTTAGTTATGTGACATATAAGGATGTTACATCGTATTTTGTAAAGTGAATGGTAAATGTTGGCATAACAATGGCTATTGTCTGGAAATAAGCAACTTATGGGTTTGGGGAATATTATTACCGTGGTGTTGCAAGCTATTATTTTAAATATACCACGCAAAGTTTATTAAACAAAGTTATATAGCCTTCTCGTACATGAGGGACATCCACCAATCATCGTCGGCGTCTGCGATTCCTCGAAGGGCATAGGCCACCTACGAGAGACCTCCAGACATCCCTTTTCTGGGCCTGCCTCGCTATGATCTTCCAGTCATGGCCATTTCTCTTGATGTCTGCCTCAAATTATCGGCGCCAAATGTTTCTTAAGCTGCCCCTTTTTCGATTACCCATGGGTTCCATTTCAGGGCTTGCCTTGTTGTATTGGAAACATGTTTACTTAGAGAGATTCTCCAGAAGCGGTGGAGGTGGATTGGTCATTATTAAACAATGAAGGAGTTTAAATAGTTTCTTATTTGATAAAGAAAATTGTGGTTTGTTCATATAATTAATAACAGCTACCTTATGTTTCATTTTTTCTGCCTATACTTGAGTTTGACCCGACTGGCTGTAGACGTATCATTGATCTTTAAATCTTGTATTCTTTTGATAAGTTTTAATTTTTAATACATCTCGAAATATTTACAAGATAATGCTTGCACCCAAATATTTGTCTAGTGTTAGTTTTTTAATATATAAAAAGTAAATTATGGGGTTACATATTTTGAAACTGTAGAAAATTTTTATATATTTAACATAATCACTACAAATATTATAGTTCTAAGAATGGCAAGTCTGAATTACAAAGATTATTCGTACATATATTCTAAGCTCATGGGTAATTTTACATGAAATGAGTTTGTGAAGTATTTCTTTTGGATGCAAGTAAATCCTACGCACCTTAGAAACAGTGGAACATTAAAAAGTTTAAGTTCACTAGCTTGAATGTTGCTATAACAACCGTAGGGTATCATTAAAATCAACAAATCTATCAATTATCAAAAACGTTTTTTAAAGTAGACTAACACAAATCATGAAAATTTCAAGTTTTTTTTTAAAGTAAATACCCAATGTTTCCTAATTTGAAAAAAAAACGTTATTTTAATAGAGTGTGAAGAGAATAAATATGGAATGAACTGCACACTTGAGTGTTCTGAACGTTGTAGAGATAAAAGTTGCTCAGCGGTAGAAGGTTTTTGCCGCTCATGTTTTCCCGGCTATCAAGGCGTACTATGTAACGATGGTAATTGCTCTAACCAGTGTATAAAATGAAAAAAAAATTGTTTAATTGTAATATATCCCTCTTAACAAGTATTAATATGAAATTGAAGGCAATTTTTTTTTAAAAAGGCATGTTATGTAACTTTTTCCCCCATTAATATTAATAATAATAATAAAAGAAATAACAATAATAATTACACCATTTTGACTTTTGATAAAAGCACAAGTAAATTTAATAGAACACACAAATAAAACAAACCCGTAAAAACAAAGTTTTAGACTATAAATCTCTTATATATGAGACATAACTAAACGTATTGATTATGTTCAAACGCGACAAACATTTACAGACTGAATATGTCTTAACTTCCCTTTGCTTTATAACCCCTGGAGGGCGGGTGGGAGAGGGGAAAGGTCTGTTCACCGATCGCTGGACCGAGCTCAGCGTGACACGTAAAATGTAAACAAAAGCACCTGGTTAAAACACGAGATGTGTTCACCGATGGCTATTGTGAAGTCAAGTGACCCGTAAAATGTAAACAATAGGGTCCTCTGCATAAAGTTTTATATAGATAAACTAAAATGCATTATCTTAATTACAGTACGTTCGATCGATCTGAAATTTTGATACGATGCATTGTTTAGGTGACACGGGTCCGTGTGCCAAATTTCAGCTCGATGCCTTTACGGAAAGTGGGTCATTTTTTACTTTTGTTTTTCCGCCCGACGACGAACGACAGAGAGAGACAGTGGTGAAGTTAAAATAAGGGATTTAATAATTAAACAACCACGTAAAAACAACGTTTTTGTCTATTAATCCTTATATGTGAGACAGAACTTAAAGTATTGATTATGTTCCAACGTTGCAAATATTTACAGCCTAAGACTGAGTGATAAAATAAAAATGAATTAATTTAATAACTGTACGTTCCATCGATCTGAAATTTTGAAATGATGAATTGTTAGGTGACACAAGCCTATGTACCGAATTTCAGCTCCATGGCATCACGAGAAAAGGGTCATTCTTGACTTTTGTTTTTCCGCCCTCCCGACCGACCGACCGCGAGCCCAAGACAGAGACGGTGGTGAAGTTAATATGATGGATTTAATAATAAAACAAACCCGTAAAAACAAAGTTTTTGACTATAAATCCCTTATATATGAGACATAACTAAAAGTATTTACAAATATTTACAGACTGAATCTGTCTTAACTCAACTTTGCTTCATAACCCTGAGAATGGAAAAGGCCGGTCACCGATCGCTGGATCGAACTCAGCGTGACACGTAAAATGTAAACAAAAGCACGCCGGTACTTCGATGGGTGGCGTCAACGCGTCAACTCAAACTCTCACGTGGGAAAAAAACAATAAAAAACAGTGAATTTGAATTACATACGTTTTATAAGGATAAACTAAAAATGCATTAATTTAATTACGGTACGTTCGATCAATCTGATCAATTTTGATATGATGCATTGTTAGGTCAGATGGGTCCGTGTGCCAAATTTCAGGTCGATCGGATCACGGGAAGTGGGTCATTTTTTACGTTTGTTTTTTTCGCCCACCCAAGACAAACAGAGAGAGATGACGAGACGGCGGTGAAGTTAATATAAGGGATTTAAAAATATACTTTGTTGTTTTCTGATGTAAATATTTTATATTTAATTTTTAATTAATTATCGTAGGATAGTTTATGCTTAATATTTATTTAAATTGATAAGCACATTTTAAAAGTGAAAATAAATAATTATGGGCATTGCCTTTTCAGTGTGCAATCGTAATTTCTTCGGACAAAATTGTACGAACAGGTGCAACACGTCATGTCTGGATCAAATTTGTGATCCTATTAGTGGAAGCTGCTACAACTGTTCAATAGGAAGGCAAGGCGATCAGTGCGATTGTACGTTAGCATTAAAAAATAAATTTCTTTTAAGTCTAGTTTTTATATATGTCATAAATTTCGCTTTTAGTTTTTGAGAATTCTTTGCACATAAACAGTTTGTCACAATAAATTCAACAAGGGGGATAATTTCTGTCTTTCAAAAATTATAATAATTGGTTGTGTGTAATTTTTTAATATGCAACACTAGTATTAATCACCTTTTATTATATTTAAATTTTTAAGTTGTTGAAAAAGGGATATTAATTATAAGTTAATATGTTTTTTATCGAAAAAAAAACACATGACATGCTTTTGAAAATCTTCAAGTGATGTGGTATAAGAAGATTATCTTTAATTTTATTGTAATTATGTTATTTCAGTTCATAAAACAGTAGCAGAGTCATTGTAACATGAACAAAAATAAAGGTCCAACAATAATTGCATATTGTGCGAACAATAAAAATGTATGCATGCTACTTAGGGTAACTATTTTACTCTAATGCAGGTGTGTTGCTGATATAACAATAGTTTCTTTTGATGGCCCGCCAAAACATTCAGAAAACCCACCTTAAACTGTCTTCTGGCTAGTAAAATGTAAAGCTTTTGTTTTCGGGACATTTAGTTTTATCATTCATAGATAGTGAAATAAATAAACATGTAATGTACTATATACTTGTGCACTACTAGGAAAATATACATATAACGAAAATGGTCGAGTTATTTTATGATACCAATTATGTCCATACAAATTAAGCTTATAGAACTGTTTTGAATAATGAAATTGAAACAATCGTGCTGCTTAATAATAAGATACATTGAATAATATAAAATTGAATACAAATATGAAGTCCGATTGGCTTTCCATTCTTAGAAAAAGAAATAATCACTTGATTTACCTTGTAACCCGAATACATGAAAAACAATTTAAAATGATTAAAAAAGTATGCAATATTCTGAGTTTGAAAAAAATTGTTATGAAAAACTATGACCTTAACATACACACATTCTAAAAAAAGGAAATACTTATTTTCTGTATATAATAATATTTAAAAAATTAAAAAATCATTTACAGTTGTACATATTAATGTTACGTAAAATACGATCGTTTTTGTTACGTCTTTGCTGCGCAGTTTGTGAGACAGGGAGATTTGGTGAAGGATGTTTACGCAATTGTAGCGTCAACTGTGTTGCGAGTAGTTGTTACCCAGATAACGGAACGTGTTATAATGGCTGCAAAGATGGCTTTGAGGGAGAAATGTGTAATATAGGTGAGTGCAAGTTTGAAAAAAAAATATTCATATCACTTACGAATTTTGTTAAGTGTTTACTAGTTGAAGCTTAATCCTTTTCATTTATAGGATTGTCAATTAACGCCATTTATTTTAAAAGGTATGTTTTAAAGATCTGAGCAAGATACGTTTTGCATTTTGGTTGATTTTTTGTACAATATTAGTCAGATCCCTTGTTGCAGTTGTGTTGGAAGTTTGCAGTTCAGATATCGAGCAGCTTTCATTCAGAAGTCAATGAGATACTTAATTGAAACTAACTTAACAAAGTATTGAATAAACATAATGTCCTACGATGTTGCTTATTTTCAGCTATAACAAGCTCCACCTTCACGATGAGTTACATCACCTTAGGATCTATCATTCCTACACTCGTCATAGCTACACTAATAATCTTTGGGGTCCTGTTAAGGAGGTTTGAGTAGAAACATTATCTATCCTTAAATTCTCATGTGTAGGAAATAGTAAGGACAGCAAAAATACAAATTACCTTTGTGTGAAAGAAATGAACATAGCAAGCCTAGATATGTAAAATAAATAATAAAGATGTTATATACTCAAAACGTATTTTAAAAAATTAGTTTATTTTAACCATTGATTTACTTAAGCAAATGTAAAATTATTCTTAAAATGATACATTTAGCGTAAAATAACACTTTAAAAAGTAAATACTATGACATGGTAGGGATTTTGTTTTTCAGGAAGACCTTTATTTTATTTTTAATCATTATTCACTTTCATTTTAAGCTTTAAAGCAATTATGTACGCAATCTAAACAAAGCTTAATTTATCATTAGATTCCGAAACCAGACATTAAAAAGAGTAAAGACAGATGAACAAGGATTGACGGAACTTTGTAAGATAATATTATTGTATTCGTGTAGCAATTAGATTTTGTTACAATGAATTTGAAATTGCCTTCTTTCACTTTAAGGTCTATGAGAGGTGTGTATTTTTTATTATAGTTTGAAAGAGAAACCAAAACACTGAAAGCATCAAACTGTAAAAGAAGAGAATTCTTAAGAAAATTTAAAAGTGTTAAGTGAAAAGTCTAAAAGAGTAAATTACAAATGTGTAAGATTAAAGTCTAATAAATAATTATTGGCAGTGGTAAATTAAGTAATTTTCATAAAGTTGAGAATTTAGCTAACCTCCAAGAATACTTTAAAAATATTTTAAAATAAAAATAATGTAACTCAATTTAAATATGATTATAAATCATTAATTAAAATGTTATTAAAATAATTGTAACAACATAGCAAAGATAGAGTGGAAGAAAAAGCCGGTCACAGACATCCAATGCAATTTTGTGCAACAACGATCACAAGATACATCAATGTCTATAAATGAGTTCAATAACTTTATGGGTACTCAGAATTGGGAATATTTTGAAGCACAATTCAAGGTTAGTTTTTTTTTAAATATTTATTTTGTATTAGAGCTACAGGTTTTAAATGTAATATTTATTCTTTCTTTGCCATTCTAACAAATTTAATTTTAATCGGTTCATGATAATTAATTTTAATATTTATAAATCCAACCCAAGTATTTAATGTGCAATATTTATGAATAACGCTTAATATTGGCGTTATAAATATAATGCCCTATGCCCACATCAACACGGCTTTAGAAAAAACAGATCATGTGAAACACAATTAATAGGTTTAATAGATGAACTATCAAAAGGCTTAGACAAAAATGATCAAATAGATACAATATTACTAGACTTCTCAAAAGCATTTGACAAAGTTCACCACCTTAGTTTACTTAAAAAACTTAACTACTTTGGAATCTCAGGTTCCTTACATCACTGGATCCAAGACTTCCTTTTGGGCAGGGAGCAAACTGTAATAATTAATGGATCTAAATCTGCACCAATAAAGGTTAACTCAGGAGTTCCACAAGGAACTGTGCTAGGTCCCTTACTCTTTTTAATTTATATAAATGATTTACCCAACAACATCTCAACAGGTACAAAAGTTAGGTTATTTGCTGATGATTGTATAATCTATACAACAATTAAATCAGAACAAGACAGCAAAATTTTACAAAAAGACTTAGATGAATTGATAAAATGGGAAACTAACTGGAGTATGTCTTTCCACCCAGAAAAGTGTCAACTGTTAAGAGTAACAAAGAAAAAGAAACAAATAAATTCAAAATATTACATTCATGGAAAAGAACTGACCCAAACTAAAGATGCAAAATACTTAGGAGTCTTAATAAATGAGAAACTATCATGGAATCCCCATGTCAATGAAGTTATTAAAAAATCAAACAAAACCTTAGGCTTCATAAAAAGAAACTTTAAAAAATGTAATAGAGATATAAAACTAAAATGCTACCTCACTTTGGTGAGACCTGTACTAGAATATGCATCTTCTGTATGGGACCCATCCACCAAAGAAAACATTGATAAACTAGAACAAATTCAAAAAAGAGCTGCCAGATTCATTACTGGAGAATATTCGAAACTGACAAGAATAACACCATTAGTTAAATCATTAAACCTTGAAACACTAGAGGATAGAAGAACCAAAAGCAAAGTAGTAATCATACATAAAGCAATTAATTCTAATTTAGAAATACAACACAAAGATAACTTAATACAACCCTCAGATAGACATAAGGATAAAAACACCTTTCTTATTCCGTATGCAAGAACAAACACATACAAGTTTTCCTTCTTCCCGTCCGGAACTCGGGCGTGGAATGGGTTGCCTGAAGAATCCAGGAAAACCAACACTTTATCAAGATTTAAATCTCTAATAAAAATACAGGACTAAACACAAACCATAGATAAGCGTAGGACGCAATAATCTTCTGTATAGAAGGAGCGTCTGTAAACAGATAAGATAAGATTGGCNAATAACTTATCTTGAAATGTATTAATTAGTAATTTTATTTTATTTAATAAATATTGTATTCTTATTAAATTTAATTTCCTTGTAATATTATTGTAATATTATTAAAATCAAAAGTTTAATATCCTTTTGAAAGACAAGCCTAAAAAATAGACACATCACATTAAAAAAAAATCTCTCCTAGCTGCTTGTGTATGTGAATTATGATTCAATCTGGAAGATTCGTTAAAATTGAAATATTTCAGAGTATCCCGGTACCACAAAACGTCTCGATGGAAGTTGCTCAAAATGTGCAAAATAAGAATAAGAACCGCTACAAAAATATATGCGCATGTAAGTTATTTAGTTATTTTGAAAAGTTGCCTTTATGTTTATACATCATCATCATCATCACTGGCGCTACAGTCCATGTAGGGCCCTGGCCTGCTCCACCACATCCTTCCATTCGGACCGATCGATGGCTTTCCTTCTCCATGCCCAACCCCCAGCTGTTGTAGGTCCGTTTCCACATCATCGATCCAACGCAGTCTTGGGCGACCAGTTAGTCTTCTGCCCCCTGGTTTCTGCATGTAAATAATTTTTGGTACTCTACACTCTGGCATTTTATTAACATTTCCTGTCCAGCGTAGTCTTCCTTTTTTAATACTTGTGACGATGGGAGGGTCTTTGTACAGATGGCATATCTCTTGGTTTGTACGAATTCTCCAGATATCATTTTCTATCACAGAGCAATATACTTTCCGGAGGATTTTCCTCTCCAAAATGTTGAGTAGGTGCTTTGCGTTTCTGGTCAGGTTCCAAGTCTCACTAGCGTACGCTACTACCGGCCTTATAATCGTGTTGTATATTATTTTCATTGTTCCCCTTGAGAGGTTTTTGCTTCTTAGAAGTTTTTGTAAGCTGAAGTAGGAGCGGTTGCCTGCTGTTAACCTTTCTTTCACCTCCGAAATCATCTCATTGTGTTCATTTATAGTTGCCCCTAGATACTTAATTGCAGCAACTCTCTCAAATTTATGATTGTGTATGGTGATTTTATTATCACCATGGGTGTTTCGTGACAAAATCATATATTTTGTTTTCGGTTAGTTTATAACAAGACCAGCTTCGGCAGAGGCATTTTCAAGATCCTTGAAAGCTTTAAATATGTTATTACGGTTTCTACCCAGCAGCGCTATATTGTCTGCGTATGTTTATACATAAACTTGCTAATTATTTATTGAAATCTATTTTAAATTGTTCTACACAGACGATCACTCCCGTGTACGACTATTGACAAATGGAGACAAAAACGAAGCGGATTACATAAACGCGTCTTACATTAAGGTAAGATATCGTTTTGAAAAAGTCACGATCTTTAGAAGGGATGAGACATGTTCTTTCGACAATGTTTTTGGCGCTTGTCGTCGTGCTATTCTCTCGTAACAATTTATCTACTAGGAAAGATTCAGGCTTTGGATTAGATTTAAAAAATTCAACGCTATGTTTGGTGATATTTTTTACTCTAAAACTGGAAATAATTCAAAGAAAACTAGCGATATGTTCGCTGATGCAGTTGGATTGGCGAACGCACCAGAATACGTTAAGTTAAAGTTCAGGGTTTTAGCAAGGTTAAAAAAAGTGTGGTTTTATACCACGAGCAGCTTGTCTAATTAACAAGGCTATCGCTGGAAAATCATCGCTTTACAGTCGTTTAGTTTGTGTTTAATGCATATATGTGTGCGCTTAATCGTATAAGTATGTTGCATAGTTTGAGCTCGGTAGGCCTTTATATTAACATGATGATGCTTTTTCGCATTTCTTGTTTTCGTAAATATACTAAATAGATAAATTTATTAATTTGATAAATTTGAAGGTTATTGAGAAAAATAAAAAAAAATTTAATTTGCTTATTCAAAGGAAAATAAATACAATGTTTATTTCGTAACAGGGACATAATGATGAAGTCAGATTTATAGCATCTCAAGGTAAGGGAAAGCAGTTATTTTAAGAAATATAATTTCTAACTTTTTGTGTATTTAATTATAGTGTAACTAAACGAAATTCAAGTTTGAATTTGTTATTATACAGTTTGAATTTGTTATTATACAGTTTGAATTTGTTATTATACAGTTTAAATTTGTTATTATACAGTTTGAATTTGTTATTATACAGTTTGAATTTGTTATTATACAGTTCGAATTTGTTATTATACAGTTTGAATTTGTTAATATACAGTTTGAATTTGTTATTATACAGTTTGAATTTGTTATTATACAGTTTGAATTTGTTATTATACAGTTTGAATTTGTTATTATACAGTTTGAATTTGTTATTATACAGTTTGAAGCTGTAAAACAGAATTTAACGTGCTAATATTTTATTATTAAAATGTACATCTAAATATATCTCGATAAAAATATAAATATTAAAAGTTCATATGGTTACAATACAGGACCTACAAAATCAACATTGGATGATTTTGTTATCATGCTCTGGGAACAAAACGTTGACAAGGTTGTGATGCTAACAAACCTGATTGACAACGGGAAGGTTAGTTACTTGTTTAATGCAAGCTATTCATATATTTATGGATTAAATATGTTTTTCTTATTATTTCATAATTCAATTATAAATCACATGTAAATGAATATAATTAAATCTTATTTATATGTATTTAAGTTCATAGATATACAAACAAATATCTTATAGGCCAAGTGTGATAAATACTGGCCCGATACAGGGGAGGCGCAGTTTGGGGAGATAACTGTGAAACTGACATCCATTAAAACATTTGCTAACTACACAATCAGGAGCTTTGAGATGTTCCAGGTTTGATACGTTTTATCTAGGGTACCACAATAATAATTAATTACCAACGTATCGTTTTTCTCGACAATATTAAATGAAGCATGTTTTTTAAAAAATAATAATATAATAAATACAAATTAAGTGAAATAAATTAATTACTTTGCCTGAATTTGACATTTCTTCCATGACTTTGCTATTCAGAAAGACAAAGAAATGATCAGAAAGTTCACACAGTTTCACTATACGTCATGGCCAGACAAAGGTGTCCCCTTAACGCCGTGGTCGTTGGTTGAATTTCTAAAGAGAGTTTTTGTACAACCGACAACAAGTCCCGTGGTGGTTCATTGCAGGTATGGGGCACACATTACATTGGTTAATAAAAAAAGTTATTTTTCAAAATATGTTTTACATAAATCAATTGTTTAGTGAAAAATTGTTTCTCATTGGATCAACATTGAAAAAGATTTCAAGAGAACCAAAAAATTTAAAATATGTGTTTTCTTTAAAAAAAAATAGATACACTTTTTTGGCTATATTTAATAAACCTGGTAATAACATATATTTAGAAAACTTAGTCAAACTTAATTTGATATTTCAATTATATTTCACTTTCGTAATGTTTTTGGCATTAACAAATATATAAAAAAAAGGTATTAACGAATATTAGAATAACTGTAGTTAATATTTCTGTTTTTACGCATTTAATAATCTCTTACAAATAATAAATACTTTTTTTTTAAATGTACATAATTTCATTGTTATTTTTCTTTACATTTGTAAGTTTAATTATTGAATACATAATTATTTAGCACATTCAAATACAATAAAGATTTAAAAATAATGAATAAATCTATTTTAGTGCTGGAGTTGGACGCACTGGCACTTTTATTGGACTTGACAATGTTATTAGACAGGCTCAAGAAACTGGCCGTGTAGACTTTTTTAAAACTGTGTCAAAAATGAGAAAGGACAGAATACTTATGATACAGACGGCAGTAAGTTAATATGTACCATTTATTTATCAAGAGCGCTAGAAAAACAAATATAATAAATTTAGTATAAACTAGACGCCCTCGGCGTAGCATACGCCGCAGACTTGCTCATGGAGAGTGTAAAGAAAGTGGAGAAAGAACGGACACAAACTACAGCATGAAGAAAACAAAACAACACGAGGGAACGTCGGTTTGGGGGGGGGGAACTGCCAACTCATTGTTGGTTTTGAGACTGTTGCATTCGAAATTCGGTACACTCCTAACTTCTATGAAGTCAGCTATAAAACTACAATCGGTAAAAATCGGAGTTACATAACCGGTAATCGGTTTTCAAAAAACAAACAAAAACAAAAACAACAGCATGCAATTAACAACCCTAAATATGACTAACCATCGCTACTGTCGGCCAATCACAGTTTATGTTTAAGGAATGGTAGTAATAAATGGGAGGAGGGTAACAACAACCTCAGTGTGCATGTCTTCACGTTTACTCGCTATTTTTTATTTACTTAGTGCTGCTTTTTTTCTATGTACTCTCACCCCCCCCCCAACAGTTCTTTGCACTGTCTATGATGAGCTAGTGTGCGGCGTATGCTAGGGAGCGGGTCTCTCCAGAGTTCCTTCTTTTCATTCACTCACAGTCGTTTGCCCAATCCCACCCCATTTTGACAACAGTGTCTTTCAGGAAGTCTTCCCCGGTCACTAAATCATTTGCGGCGTATGCTACGTCGGGGTCAGCTAGTGTTGGCAATAAAGGGTAAAAGCACGGGCACAAACAAACATTTTTAAAAATTAAAAAAACAACAATAATGTTTTCGCTGGGGCTTGAACCCAGGACCCTCCCGTATAAGGCGGCCGTGATAACCACTACACTACGAATCTCAAGTTATTCTGTGAAGGAACAATGCGAGTGAAACGCAATGACCATTGTTGGTCTCGATATATTGGTCGACCCCAGCGAGGGTCACTCGTCATGCTCTATGTGCACATACTTGCGTGGTGTCTCGCATGGTCCCTCGAAAAGGATTATATATATATATATATATATATATATATATATATATATAGATTCCTTTTAAATAACAGATAAAAAAATATTTTTTGCATTTTAGTTCATTGTATTCACAATTAGAATTTATTGATGTAACAGAAAAATATATTTTTTTAACAAAACTCAAGGATGGGGAAAATAATCTTTTAAAATAATTAGATGATTGGAACATTCAGACAGTTGTCTGTCTATTCACATTTTGATAGCTCCAATGAGTTGTAAACACGATGTGCTTATTGATAGTTACGTTTACCGGCTTTTTTTGTTTTTAAATATAGTGCGTCATGACGAAGAGTTAAATTGATCTTAGTAGCAACATTTATTTAAACTTCCGTAAAAGCCTTAACACAAAAAATTCATTGCAGAGATTAAATAATTAATAAAGTAAATTAAGAAATTATATTTAATGTTAATTTGGTATAATTAAGTTTAAATGTTTTTGTTACATATAGAGTTCAAGGTTCTGTCTGCACGGATCATTTTTGCGTTCTAATTTTTTTAATTTTCTTTTTTTTAAATTTAAATTTTCGATAGGATTTTAACCTTTCAATGAGTGAAAATCTAAAGACTTTCCAATTTTTAGCACAAAAATTAGTAAATATGTTTTTAAAATGTATTATTTAAAGTAACAAAAGAATTTTTCACATGAAAATCGGTTAAATTATTTTGCTCAAAACAAAAAAAAAGATATTTACAATGTACATTTAAGTTTTGAATAACACTACTTTTTCTTACTGGTCATGTAGGAGCAGTATATGTTCTTACACAAAGCGGCACAAGCTGCAATTGTGTGTATCAACACCAACGTCACACCAAGGAATATTTCTGACGTAATGAGAAAACTGGATGATAAATCGATCAACTCAGAGACAAAGTTGGAAGAAGAATTCAAGGTACTCTCTGTTTCCAAATATTATTATGATTATTATTCAAATACAGATGGAGAAACTACTAGTAAATGTTTTAATGGATACATTTCGGAAGATTTTTGTTTTGTCTTTATTTATAACTTCGTTAAAAAGTTTTAGATGGAACAAGTATCATCGAAAATCAATTATGTCGTTAGCGTGTTACGATTACATTATGTTTCAATTCTAAGCCAGTTCTTTTTTGTCGTTTTAATCTTAAAAAAACAATAATTCGAATATAAATCCGTAAGAGCTAACAACTTATGGGTAATTTTAAACAAACACTTCTAGGGTTGTTAATTAGTTTTATTTGACAACAAGAAATGAAGTTTACGATTCCGATGCATTTAAATAATTATTATAAAAAAATCTTAAAAAATATAATGGTTTCAACTGAATAACGCGTATCTTCTTTATAATTGCTTTATAACATTGGAAAACGGTAAGAATTTAAAATAACGTTTAGTTTTTTTTAAAAATAAAAACTTGAAATAATTGCACTGTCAAACATGTCAACTAAATTTTTAAAAACGTAAAAAACAAGTTTTTTTACTATAAATCCCTTATATAGGAGACATAACTAAAAGAATATTCATTATAATACGCATCGCACAACAATCCAAAAATCCAAAATTTAAGTTATATCTCAAATATATATAGGATTTATAGTAAAAACAAGTAATACAAACTCGAATGAGTATTTAAACGCAATTTCCAACAAATAATTTCCAATTTTTTTAATTCAAGGGAATCATTCTAGATTACATTAAAAGTCATTTCAATTCAGTAATTCTGAAAATAAACAAGAAATGGCGTCATATCCCCTCACGTTACATCACACCAATAATGCGTCAATATAATGCGCACCACGCAAAAATCAAGCATAAGATAGACATAAGGATAAAAACACCTTTCTTATTCCGTATGCGAGAACACACTCATACAAATTTTCGTTCTTCCCGTCCGGAATTCGGGCGTGGAATGGGTTGCCTGAAGAGACCAGGAAAGCCAACACTTTATCAATATTTAAAACTCTAATAAGAATCCAGGACTAAACACAAACCATAGATAAGCGTAGGACGCAATAATCTTCTGTATAGAAGGAGCGTCTAAAACAGATAAGATAAGATAAGATAAGCATTCACAAAGCGGGAAAACCCCATTAAGTATCATTATAAATTAGATTTATTAAGAGTCATATCAAATCAATAATTATGAAAGTAAACTGAATAATTGCTATCTACAAATTGCTGCTAAAATAGCTGCAGTTTCTTATGAGCACATTTTTCAAAAATTCCTAACCAACGTAGTTCAAAATACAATTAGCTATCGTTTTGAGCTTGTTTCAACCCTATAGCTGTTATGGTTGGTGAGAAATTGACAAAATACTGATATCTTTCGGTTTATTATTTATTTTCCAGGAAATCCAGTAAAACCTTTGCGGTATTTTTTTTTGGCCCTTGCACATCCGTGAGACCTTCTTAACATATTTGCAAAAGACCCGAACCCTCTATATGGTATGGCTCAGGAGGAGTTGCAGGATCAAGCTTTACAGAAATTTCAAATACATAAACGCAATTTTTCCTATGGGAAAAGGCGTTAAAAAATTCTAGAGTCTGCAGCTAAATTTCAGCGCGATTTGATCACGGGAAAAGGGTTATAAAACATTTGTAACATTGCGCACCGCGAGACAGATAAGCAATTAATAGCATTTACTTTTAGAGATCGGGAATATATTTTTAAAGGTGACCCGTCAAAATGGCCCCGGACAAAACGGCCCCGACGAAACGGCCCCGACATAAACTCCCCGGTCAAAACGGCCCCAGACAAATTGTTTACATTCTTTAACGAAAAATTAACATTTTTTTGCATTTTAAGTTTTTGTCAACTTTTTCACCTTTAAAAAAGTGGTTAAATTGTAACATTATTTCTTGTGATGTTATTATATTATTTCTTGTCTAAACAAAAGCGACTTCATACCATTTCGAGTACAGACTAATAAATTCCTTCTTGTGATGTCATTATTATTGTTTCGTGTAAGCTAAACCTTACACTGACTCGGTGAGTAAAAACACGAATATAAAATTGTATTGAACATTTTACTATTAGTCCATGTATTAGTCCTGGGCCATTTTGTCGGGGCCATTTTTTAAAAAGTATCGTCAATATAATACGCAACGCACAGTGCAACAGGAAAGTATTACACATGTCGTTCAATATAATACGCACCGCCGCAATCTATCACAAAAAATAACATGCTACATAGAGATACATAGAGACAATCTAAAATTCATCAATTTAATTACAGTACATTCGATCGATGTGAAATTTTTGATACATCATTTTTTTTCATCGGCACGAGTCTGCCTGCAAAATTTCAGCTCGCTAGCTTACGAGGAAGAGGGTTAAAAATCAATCCAATTTTTGTTCGGCATTCAAGCAGGCAAGCAAGAAAGGCATCAAGCAGACACCACGAGTTAATATATAGGTTTTAAAAAAGGGGACGAAACATAATTTCAATATAGTATCGCTAATTTTAAAATTGAAAATACACAGGGCTTTTGTACTAAGCTCCTTTAATTAAAGCAGCGTGTTGTTAGACTCCAAATAAATATTTGTATATCATTTAAAAATAAAGGGAGTCTGTACAGCGTGTGAGAGTTTGGTCAACGACACAAGGGACACATTACGCGAACTAGACAATGATGGCAACGTCTATGCGAACATTATAAGTGTCAACCTTAAACTTAAAAACAGATACCCATCGATCATTCCAAGTAAGACGTTAAAGCTAAAGCTAAATAAATATATGGTATAATAAATTTGGAAACATTTTTTATCTACCTTCTACATTGAATTGAGTTTTAAAAAAACAACAACAACAAAAAAACAAAAAAAAATTAAACCCTTTCAAACTGTCAGAAGTAGAATTTTAAAATGTAACAAAATTATTAAGAATTAAACATTCTGTTAATTAAGTATTTATTATCAATAAAGTCATAATCTTTGTGGAAAATAGCATGGTCTCCAGGAGAAGCTTAATTAAATTCTACCTATAGCACATTAACACGCCCGTTAATTATATCCATTGCTAATGTAACTGATGTTTTTTTCTCAATTACCACAGAACAAAACTTCAGACCATATCTATCGATTGAGAGCAAAGACATGGGAGACTATATCAATGCTGTTTTTGTCCCGGTAATCTATTTGAACCATTTTACTTCAATAAAGAAATATATTTTTTTAATGAAATGACATTTTAAAGCCAATTAAATCTACATTTTAGATTTTTATACGTATTTGAGTGTGTGTGTGTGTGCAAGCGCTCCCGGTCTACATGCTTGGAATGGCCCCAGTCACTTCAACTGGGCCGAAACTCTTATTTCTCTTAACGATACATAAGGGAAAAGAAAAATACTTAAAACGAATGGATAAGAAATGCATGAACTTTAAACCAGCAGATGTCTCATATACTGATCTGATTTTACCAGGGATTTTACAAGAAAGACCTCCAGTTGCTCACCCAACTGCCACTGCCAACTACAGTTGTAGATTTCTGGCGATTAGTCTCACAGTACGATGTTTCACTCATTGTCGCTTTTGAAATCGATGCCATGGAAAATGATACGGTACTTAATTTAATAAAGCTTATACCGTATGAATTGGACATCACATGGTTAAAATTGTATAATAATATTTTAAAAATTAAAAATGAAATTTAAAAATAAATTTCGTTCAGAAACAAAGTATGCATTTTAAATTAAATCGATTTATTTTACTGAAAATTAAACATCTTTTGTACAAAAAAAACTAAAAAAATAACAGTTAACGCAATTTCGTTTTTATAAATGACTTCAGACGTTTGGCAACTATTTACCCGTTGGTGAGAACAAAAACCTGAGTTGCTCCCCTTTTGAGATTATTTCAACATCCAATAAACAAGAACTTTTGTGGGAGGAAAGTCGACTTTACGTTAATAAGGTAAAACATTAACTGTTGGAGCATACCTTTTTAAAGTTATGATATTTTCATACTTTTAACAATTTATTATTTTTAAAAAGAGATATATTACCTATACAGTTTCTACATCGGATGTAGATTAAGTTTGTGGTGTACTGAGTGATATACATATAGCATCTTAGTTCGAGTATGTTCAGGCACTAATCTAATTTTCTCTCTCCAAAGCTCACACTCTACTTTCATAAAGAAGTATATCTTAAAGTTGCATGTGTTTAAAGTGCATACTTTTGCTTTTATTGATTCTTCTGGGGAATTTTAGACTCGTTAATTAAATTTTCATTCAAAAGCTTTGGGGGTTAAAAGATAATAAAAATTAATTAAATTGTATACATTCATCTTTGATTTTTTTTAAAGATGAAAAAAATGATATTTTATTACTGAATGGTGTATAGATTGACGTTCGTATGTTTCTCAATCTGCCACAGGAAGCAGAGAGCCGCTCAGTCATTCACATCAAATGTCTCTTCTCGGACCTCAGTCCAAAGAACCTGCTGTCACTAGTGAAACATGTCAGGTCAAATGACGCAAAGAGTCAAGGGAGAATAATCTACACCTGCAGGTAACTAAGACTAGGACTAATCAGGATATATCAATTGAAATATAAATGTAACTCTTCTTATATAATTTTACTTTAAACCTAACTTTAGAAACTAATATTAATTCTACTACTACTTGTATTACTACAGCTACTACTACTACTATTACTAAATTCAACTTCTATACTACTACCAAAAATTGTATTAATTATCATTAAAATAGTAATTATACTTATAATAATTTAATTTTCATAAACTTCAGGGTATATTATTTTCTACAGAAACGGTGCTAATTACAGTGGTCTGATCTGCTTGTTGTCACTTCTGCTGGATAGGATTGAAAACGACGGCTACGTCAGTGTTCCTGTCGTTGTGGGACACATGAAGTCGATAAGAATGGAGGTTATCCCTACACAGGTTACTTTAAAACTAAATATCAGTTATTATGTGTAGGCTATGCGTCAAAAACTATTATGAATATGATGTTTGTTTCGTACTGTTTTTCCGTTGGTTTAAAAACAAATAACCAATCAAAGACGGCAAAATCTTTAAATATATATATATATATATATATATATATATATATATATATAATATATATATATATATATATATATATATATATATATATAAATTGGATTTATTTTCTTACACTTTTCAACCCATTAAATTTTTAATACAATCCATAATAATCATATAATCCATTTATCTCTTGTTATAAATCAATTATATATATTTTATATTATTATTGTTTGATATACATTATTACACTTTTTTAAATTAAAAAGAAAAATATCAACAAATAAAACAAGATTATTGTTATTATTGGTTTGTTATGTACAAAAATGCATTATGTTTCATATTTTCCTTTTTTTAACCCATGTACTCTATCAAAACATGTTAAATCAGGAGAAATGCAAACATAAATTATCAATACAGTTTTTAAATCTCCTTATTTGTGCAGGAAATTTTTATTTGGGAATTTGCAAGTGTTGACATGTTCTGTATTAGTAAATATATATTTTTAAAGCCCTTCAATTTGTTATCCCTACACATTTTCATTGAAATGTATGATACATTTTTACAGGAGCAATACCGTGTCATTTACGATACGCTAGTCAGCTACTTCCAGTCAACATAAGTGGGAGAATGTGGACAAATAGTCTGTATGAAAACTATGGAAACTACCACGGTTAAGATATCAAACGACAGACTGTTATGCTGTTGAAACTAATGTTTATTCCAATACATGATTCAATGTAAAAATTTGCAGGGGCCTTTAAAACCACGGGGATGGAAACCATGTTAAGCAGTCAACGTCTTAAAAGACGTGTTTTTTCTTTTTAAAAATTTTTTTAGTTGTATAAAACATATTTTAATTTTTTGTACCTATTTTTGGGGGCTTAATTTTTATATAGTTTAAAACACAATCATGTCATTAGTTGCGTTATGAATACCATAGAAGTGAGTAATTTATATTTGATTATTAATAGATGTATAGAAAACAATTACTATTATTATTATTATATGTTGTAATATTACGATAAGAATTTCACTTTTTTTCAAGTTAACTACTACTACTTTTTGTTTCTAGGTTATTTAAAAACTGATTTTACTGCAGACGTAAAGACAATTCACACCATGAACAAAAAGTTTTTATTAGATAAATTTTGAGGATTTAATATTTTATAAAACCGATTTAAACATTTACTTTAGCCTTACTATACAACGGCGCAAAAATCTTAATTGTAATTAAAAATAAACTTAAAATAGCCAATGGGAACCTTTAGTTTTTTATAAAAATATATTTAAAGCGAAAAAGTATTATATAGACTATAGAGGTACAATACAGTAACAATATATTAAAATAAACCCATTAATTGTTTTTAAAAAATTTATTTGTTACTTAGTTTGTTTTATAAATATTTGCATTTTTTTCAGATTCTGGTGTTTATTACCCAGGCTAATAAATGTTATTGTTATGCTTATTAATACGTTTAAATGAACCAATTAAAATGAAAACAATAAATAAATGTTTATTGTTTGTGATTTTTCTCTAAATAATTGGAATTATCACTATAGAACTTTCTAATTCATGTAGAGAAATAATGACACAGTTTATTCTTTTGTATACGCTTTCGACACTGTATTTGAAAGCGTTGATACCGGTCATTTGTGTGTGTGTGTGTGTGTGTGTGTGTGTGTGTGTGTGTGTGTGTGTGTGTATGTGTGTTTGTGTGTGTGTGTGTGTGTCCCATAACCTCGTGGTCGTAGAGTGCTCTAATGTTTCCATTTGAAATTTCTCGGGGCTTGGTATACTCCAAATCAGCGGAGGACATTTTTCGCACTAGACATTCATCACAATGTTTTATTGTGGCTTTAAATTGTGCTAGATACCACGCACCGCAGCTTGTTAGGCGAGCACACTATTGACTTCGCTATCCAACCGGTCATTAACAGCTGGTAAAAAGTATTTAATAAAAAAAAGAATTGAACTTATTGTAAGAAATAACTTAATATCTTTACATTAATGGGATAAGATTTACAGCAACTCCAATCTTTTAAAAGATGCACTGTATTAAGTCAACGCTGCGTATTTTAAATGACCGTGGCTCAAAACAAAATATGTGAAGATTGATGTAGCATGCATTATTTGGCAGGTTCGAACCGTGCGGGGTCAAAGAGTCTGACCACGACATTACATAGAGGTTGTTTGACAACCTCCTACCCGATTACGTCAAATGTGTGGTCATTGCTCAATTTTAGGTGTTGACGCACTTTTCCAAAATACCTCTGACCTTCCATTTCCATTATAAGAATTCCCAGCACATCATTTGCCAGGATCTTTATTAATTTGTTGTTGTTTTCTGATAAAAGGAAATATGTGGTTGCTTTTCTGTACATTGCCTTCTCTTAAATCCCATTGGGTAATGTGCAAATAGTTTAACTGCAGATAGTTCCATGTTAAATCACAGTAGTTTCTCTCTTAGCAATGTGGCATATTTAGTTATAAAATTTAAAAAAAAAGATTTCTCTCTGTAATTAAGTTTGGTTTTCTTTGAGCTATTGAATGCCAGATTTCGCTAAGAAAGAAGAAAAGTGATATCCAGGAATATGTAAATATATACTTATCTCTTTTTTTCTCCAAGTCTATTTCTGTAAAGCTCTGGTCATCAATCGATTGCTTTATGAGGCCTAAGCTCTGCTAACAATCTTTCCACATTTTGAAGTTAAATTATTGTATAATTTTGGGCTAATCCTACAAACGTATAGAATGCATTAATACATTCTCCTGATGTTTTTAAAGTTACTTTAACAAAGAGAGTTATACTTTAAAAAATTATAAAATTTCTCACTAACATGTAACAAATATGAAAAATTACAGATTTTCCCTAATTTTGAACAATCTTTTAGAGACATCATTATTTTTGCCGGTGGGAAGCTCATTAATATTTTGCATCTCGACCTGTATCAGAAAAGTTTGTAAAAGAATTATTTTATCCTTATGAATTGGTGTCAAGTTATTATTTATATTTGATTCGATTGTTTCTTTAAAATTGCACAACAGTGTTAGCTCTAAATCGCTGACATTAATTAGATAAACATGTTCTTTTTGTACATTCTTTGTAGGGTTATCTCATTTTTCCTGGTATAAATTCTCAACATTCCTTGATTATAGTGGATAAATGAAATTTAGTCTGCAAGAATCTTATGAAATTCCGTCATTGGTAACAGTTACTATGTAATTGTGCATTTAAAAAAAATTATTAAGGTATTCCTCCCTTTGATTTTGTCACAGTGATGAGTCCTGACCCCCCCCCTCAAACTGAACCCCTGATAAGCGGTTAAGGTATACAAAGGAAAATGCTCAAGTGTGAACAGCCTAGAGTAGCTGTTATCAAGTACTTTATCCGACATTAGTAGACACGAATGTAAGGAAATCAACCATATTGTTGGATTATTTCAATGAAATTAACGGTATGTTATTTTACTGTTACTAATACAAACATATTTGAGGTTTAATTAAATCTTATTGATTTAATTAATAACTTTTTTATGGAAAATAATAGTTTCTTAAAAAATATTTTAGAAAAAACTTGTGGAGCAAAAAAAACAAAGAGATGAAAAAAAGGACATGAAAGATAATATAAAACATAACATATATAAAATAAATTGATTTAATTTCTATTGATCATAAAGTTTAAGGAAACTTAAATTGATTTATTAAAAGTTTAAGTTCTTTATATTCGATAATATTTGTAAAACAAATTTCCAAAATAATAACCATAATGTACATGTTTTGAACTGTAAACACAAGGTAAAAAAATATGTAAATACGTATTTACTTTTTAAACTGTGAGATTTTGTTTTCATTGTTATATAGAACTATTTTATATTCGGCAGTTATTTTATTTATAGTAACATAAATATGTAACGTAAATTAATGTACTGAATGCAATCTAACGTCATCAAATGAAGCAAATATTTTGAAATACAAGGAGGAAGTTAAATTGTGACAAGCTTTTTTTAAACGTTTCTATATTTACAAACTATGCAAACAAAGCACAGATAGATAACACAAATGGTGGAACAAAGATAGTATCCAAGTTTACAACTCATTGCAGATATAATGTGTGCTATTAGTAAGTCTGCTGATAAGAAATATATTTTTAAAATATCATATCGATCGATAAAAACATGCATTTTTATTGAATATAAGGCATATCAATTTGTTGTTTGTCCGTCATGAAAAACGAGGACCATTCTCATCACATTAGCCATGTGCTTAGGCAGCTTGATGTGTCCTTCGGTGGCTTATTAGACATATTTTGCCCGAATGTTGCGTCCACATGTCGGTCAAGAGATGTTTGGGATACCATCAAGAGAGTTTCAAGCACGATCCCTCCTAGTCTGTTGTCTGGACTTATAATAATAATATAATAACCCCTTTGCAGACCATGACGGTCTATTGGGCAAGTGAAGTAGAGTTCACCAGTTTCATTGAGCCACCACTAACGAGCAAGGGATTGTGGGGCTGTCTGGACTTAGTAGCCTGTTTTCTGTTTGTCGCACAGACTGCTGCGTCGTTCCATATCATATGGCACATGGAGGCTCGGTCGCTTGCTGCAGTTCCCAGATATCATGCCCAATGTCGTAAGTCTTCAGCGCGGCCTTGAACGTATCTTTGTAGTACGGAGCCTGCACTAGCCTGATACCTGCTGCAAACTATTTTCATTCAAATGCCATTTATTTTATAATAATTTTATTTGGATAAATTCGAACTAAATATGTTTTTTTTAAAAGACACTATTTTTGTTGTTTTTAAATCCTTTATATTAACTCGTGGTGTCTGCGGCCGACCGGCCGACCGACCGACCTTGTCGCCAAAACTTTCGATCGATTTTTAACCCACTTGCTCGCAAGATAGCGAGCTGAAATTTTGCAGGCAGTTTCGTACCGATGATTAAAAACAATGTATCAAAATTTCAGATCGATCGCATGTACCGTAATTAAATTATTGATTTTTTAGATTATTTTATTTATTCCTTGTATCATGCTATTTTTTGAGATAGAGCGTCGCGGTGCGTATTATATTGAACAACCTTTCTGTCGCACGATAAGGTACGTATTTTATTGACAGCTCTTTTTATAAACATATTCCTGATCGGTGCGCATTATATTAAACATGTTTTACGACACAACTGCAATTTTGTATTTCTGGATGGTCTGGCGCTGCGTATTATAATGAACATTCTTTTAATTACTTCTCGTACATAAAGGATTTATAGTCAAAAACTTGGTTTTTTACGGGTTTTTCTTATTTCTTGATTTGAATTTTCTTTAGTTGTAAGCAGTAAGTACAAAAGATATATTTACTTAAATGCCAAACGTATTAAATCTGCAGCTATGGTTTCTTCAATCATGATTTTTAGATTGAGTTGGAAATATTTGTTTTTGTTTTGTGTAGTGAAAATTAACAGGTTTCATGCAGGATACTTGACAGTATTTTATTTTAGTTGACGTTCATAAAAATGTGCTACTTGTTTGAGGCTCTATATAATAAAGTACGTGAATAATGGATTCAAGCTCATCAGTTTCACGTTATAATAGGTAACATTATTGCTCTATAGTTTACAGTGTAATCGAAATTTTGATTTTAACAATTATTTTCCCAGGCAATAATGATTATTTTCTAAAAGAAAAAATGACATTGTAAAATGAAATCCTTATAGAAAATTAAACTTCAGTTAATCCATTCTTAAACCAATGTTACTCCCTCTGTAATGGGATAATATAAATCAAACAAGGTTTAGGACTTATTTTACTAACTTTATTACACTGTATTTACATCTTAACAGAGACTTAGGCTTCTTGGGAGGATCAAGTTATTTTCTTTTATTTAAAAAAAAACTACTTTTTTATATATATATTTGAACGAAAATTGTTGTTTTAACATATTTAATTGTTCTAAGTGCATATCTTAAGTTGTTGTATTACGAAAAAGTACTTATCGTCAAATTTTTTCTCTTCTCATAACATATTACTTCTCAAAAACAATTTCTCGTTTTTTAAATCAAATTCCTTTTTTTCTTTAATGTTCAAAAACGTAGTTGAGTTGAGCATTTACATAATGTTACTCTACTTTCCTTGAAATACTCAAAACTTTGATTGATTATCTTTTTAAATTTTTTTTTAATTTTTACTACCAAAAAAAAACGACACCTAAATCATCTGAATGCGTATCCTCTTTTTTTTGAAATTTGTGTGTGCTTTTTTCTCTTTTTTCATACAGGAACTACATCTCTTCTTTTGGTGTAAAGTGCTTGGATGCTTTGGTGAAGAAAATGTTCATAGGTTTGAAAGATTTCCAGTCTTGCTGCTCTAATAATAATTTACGATTTCCGTCTATAATCTCCGTTCTGAGCATTTATTTGAATCATGCTTTTAAATGTGTTAGAGTTAGTGGTTGTCACATGTCTATCTATCATGAGTGCATCACGAGTGTTTTGCGTGATAAGATGACGGAGAGGTCACGTGAGTGAAAGCGCGGGAAGAAAGAAGCCTTCCCATCGGCTAATGAGGTGGGAAGATCAGTGTAGAGTTTACTGGTGTCATGGCAGGATGTATGCCACTGTGTTCCACGTTATATAACCTCAAATTATATCTATTGTATAAATCTATATATATAATTCTCTTCATGGGACCATGCCAGGCAAGTAAGTAGCAAAAATATGTGCAACCGAGCATGACGAATGACCCTCGCTCGGGTCAACTAAACACAGTTAACGGTTGGCAAGCGAAGGTAGTGGAGGGGTGGGGCATGTCTTGAGACAGCAATGTTTTTTACATTCACTTTCGAAGTTCCTGCACAGTGTGTATGTATTTCGTAGTGTATTGGTTATTACATCCGCCTAACATGCGGAAGGTCTTAGGTTCAAGCCCAAGTGGCAACATATGTTTTTTTTTATTTTTAAAAATGTCAATGCCTATTCTTTTCCCCCCTTTCTTAGCAAACATAAACACCGCTTCGCATGTCACGGAAAAAAGCTTTGTTCAATGTTATATCAATTCCTACACCAGGTACCTGTCTGTTTCTATTGTTCGCATATTTCGTTCATGGACGAAGTTGTTGCTCTCCAACTGTCCTAAATACTTACCAGAAATGCTTCGGTGGTCCCCCATCGTTCACCCGCGTTGTTCCCATTTGTTCGTGCTACTGTTTGTGTCCGTTCCCCCCCTCCCTTTTTTCCTTGCACTATCTATGAACAAGTCTGCGGCGTATGCTACGCCGCGGGGCGTCTAGTTATAAATATTAAAGTTCTTTTATTTAAAAAAGTTCTTTAGTGGATTATTGTGTACAAGGTTTTGTATTGAGAGAACGCCTACAAGAATTACATATTAATAAGTAAAAACCAGTTACATTGACATTGGCATTTATCAGGTATATACATTTTGGCTAAACAAATGGAGGAGCTGAAAACCTTTATGACAAAAAGTGATTTAAAATAAAAAGAGTGTTGCAACGGAAACCTTAAAATTAAAATTCGATGATGCTTAAACTTCGATTATCGATATATGCCCCAATTCTTTATAAATGTGTTATTTTATTATATTCCTTTATGCTCCATGCTTCATATTAACAAACTAACAAGCATTTAGAAAGCAATTTTTTACTTTAAACATCATAAATTTTATTTAAAAAACATACTTCAGTTCCTTTTCAAGACATAACTATGGTGGGTTTTTATTGTTTTGTTTATTTTATGAATACTTTGCATTTAAATACAATTCTTTTCACTGAATTTGGCATTTTCAAGAAATAATTTTGTTTTGAAATATTAACTTTTGCTTTCCCTAAAAAATGTATATATCATAATACAAATATAGCTTAGAATATTTTTATTTAGGGAATTAAGAAACTTATTTAATGTTGGTACTCGATTATTTATGACTTGTAACTACATTCATGAAGGTTTTTTTTTCTTTCTTTACATTTTTTTAGCAGAGATGGTCGCAAGAATTAATTGGTTGTATTCTTCACTGCATCTTTTTATATACTTAGCCTCATGTTCCGCATTACAAAGTAAGTTTGTTCTTCTTTTACAACAAAATCTACTAGTAAATAAATTTATCAGAAGTTTCTGTTAGAAATGTCAGAACATATAAATTTAGCGTTTTTATTAAAACTTGAGAATATCTTGCTAAAATTGTTATATTTTATTATCATATGCTATTTCTAACAACGCCCAGACTGCGACACTGGATGGTTTGGTTCAAAGTGCCAATTTAAGTGTCACTGTTACTTTAATGTCGCAAGCGATGCAGCAACTGGAGCGTGTCCGAATTGTTCCAAATGTGCCTTTGGATGGTTTGGGAAATCTTGCCAATACCGTAAGTCCAGTTTTTGATAAATTATCTGGCGTCTTATTTAATAAAAGGGGCATTGTGATGGAATTTTGTATTTCAAATATATAACCTTCATGAATTTAAAAATACAAGAAAAGAAATGTGCTTATAATTGTTTTTGATATGGAATTAATTCGGGTATATGAGTACAAAAGTACATATGATGTCATAACAGACGCTCTTTTGAGTCCCTTTTTAAACAAATAGGACTGTTTGAATTCATTGTAATAAAACAACAGCATAAAATGAGGTATTCATTATTTGCTTATTTAATGTATTCAACGAACCATGAAAGTGCTCTACGTTCGACATATAGAACAAGGCTGAACAACAAAGCAATAAATACCTTGGACTTAAGTTATATTATGGAGCGTACAGTGTTTGATTATAGATTTTAAAAAAGTAAAAAACAAATTCTTCTCTCCTGTTTAACCAACTTAAATGAAATAAAAGATGTAAGGACAAAGGCAGTCGCTAAAAAATAAAGAAAATTACCACATTAAACATTGTTGCTATCAAACTCTTGATACATTCAGAGAATAAATGGTGCAAGCGATCTAACTGTATATTTGTAAAATGAAATCAAACATATAATTAATTCAACATGACATAGTTATTTAAAATTTGCTCTGTATAAGTTATTAAAAATAAAGAATTAAATTGGTCATATTATGTGCATTATCTTAATTATTAAAGTTTTTTAGCTTGCGACATTAAAGTTTTCATAATTGTAAAGTTGTAATTACACGTTTATTTCGAAAAAAAGGATAATACTTTACATAAAATATATATTTTTTTACTTGGATTAAAATTTCAAACAGAGAAATGTCATTACATTACTGTTTCTTAACAACATTAGAGATGACGATTTTTAAAACGCACATAGTGTTTTAGTTTAGAAAAACGCACACCTCGACTAATTATTTTTTAATAATTTTGTATAACGTATAAAACATTTTGAAGATTTTAAAAAATATAATAATGTTACATTTAAGAAAATTATAATTGAACATTTCAGAGAAAACAATACATATTAATAAAAAAAATTAAACTTCTTGAAAGATAGAATGTTGCAAACATTAATGGATACGTTTCAGAAAGATTTTTTTAGTTTTTTGCTCAACTGTGCTATTATATTACCGTTGCATCCTTTGAACATTTAATAAGATATTTTTTAATCAAATCTCAATTTACAGAAGATTTAGCCAGTCAGCCCTCAGTAACAATAACTAGCTTACCGTCACAGTTATCCTACACATGGCTGACTGACAGAAATGACACCACCTGTAACACTGACGCCAATCTGGAGAAGGTCATGGTGGCCTGGCCTTTAGCGACTCCTTTTACATGGCTCAGAATTTCATCACGTGACTCAGGTAAAGTTGACATGGTTAAAATTTAGCAAATTTATTTTTATAGAGCTATTTATTTATTTACATAAAGTTAAGCTTAGGGTGTTATTTTTTTTAAAAAATGAGTGAGTATTCTAGTTTTTAAAGGTAAATGCGCTCATCAATGAATTACAAAAAGTTCAAATTTGGATTTAGACAAACATGAGCTTTATATTTAGGGAAGAAGAAAAATAAATATGGGTGTAATGTAATGGAATTAACTTACGTTACATAACACTGGAGGAAACATGTGTATACCTACAACAGTTTGGATAAAACTATCAACATTAAAAAAAAACAAACTAAAAATGAAACGCAATCTTACGTAATAATAATAATAATATTTTACCCTCTCATATGCCAGAAAAATGATTATTTTGTGAATAGAAATTTTGCAAACCATGCCTAAAGGCAAATCTCAATTTAAGTATTTCGAAGCATATATGTCATTATCCGATGGATTTATCATATTTAGTGCCAATATTTTTAGTTTAAAGCATAAAGATTTAAGTAATTTGATGTCTAGCGATTAAGTTTAGTTATAACTTGTATCTTCAAATATTACAACTAGGGCTGGTACTGATTAAAAAGTCGTTGTTCGATTGAGCGGGAAAAAATTTAATCGACTAATCGATCAATTTTGATTAATTATATTTTTATAAAGCATATATGAACTGAGCTGAACTGAGCTATCCCTTAACCCGTTGTTGGGTCGTTGGGGCACCATCGTGAACTGCTCACTAACGCACGCCATTTGTCCCGGTCCTGTGCTGCCCTTTGAGAGTCGCTGAATGACAGGCCGGTCCACTCTTTGATATCGTTCTTTCATCTCTTCTTTTATCTGCCTCTTTTCCTTCCTCCCTGGACTGTGCCTTGCAAAATATTTTTTGCGAGACCTCCAGTTCTTGTCAATTGTCCGTACCATCGTAATTTCCTCTTCTTAATTGATGTGAGTAGGTCCTCGTAGGGGCCAATGACTACTTATTGTGTTGCGGACCGCTTCGTTTGTGATGTGCGCTGTGTAGTAGATGTTCAATATCTTTCTGAAACGCATATATAGATCCCGTTAAATCACGATTCATTCTTTCGCGAAATCGGTTAAGTCGCGGTAATTCCTTGGCTCCCATGTGTTGTGACGTAGCACAGCAATTCGTTTTGCTGCAAGAAATAGGAAGAAAAACCTTTTTGTTTACGTATGCACATCTAAATAAATAATAATAATACGAGTGAAAAATATGAAAGTAACAAAAATATAAATTAGTAATGAATTGGGAAAAACATATTAGAAACATATTAGAAATATATTATTAAATATAATTTGAAATTTAATCGATCAAATAAATTTGAATCGATTAAAATTTGCAAACGATTAATCAGTTAATTACTGCATATACTCAAGCCGACCTTTTTTGGACAAAATCTCGGGGGAAAAGTTGGGGGGTCGGCTTATGAGCGGGTCATATGTGATTTCTGCATGGGTAAGGAATATCGGTGTTGTTATTGTAAATTATCAATGTCCTTTTCTACATTTTACAAGATTCGACTGCTCTACCAGAAGCTATACTATGTTAATAAAAACCTGCACTTACCATATTTAATAATTTTATTTATTTTTGTAAAAGTTTTAATAAATAGTTTTACAAATAATGTTTTCAACAACGAATTTTAATGTACGTGCTTTCGTCACTGCTTACCAAAGAACTTTTTTTTTAAATACCGGTAACTCTTGCCTAAAAAAGAGCACAAAGACAAAGATAGGCAGTACAAAGTAAACAATCATAAATCCCGATTTAGCCTGTAGTTTAAAAATAAAAGTTGTGTACCAGTTTGTTTAAGCTGTCCTATTATTTTTGGGAGGTCGGCTTGCGATTGGGTTATACAATTTTAATACTTTTCTCTTCCAAAGGTGGGGGGGGGGTAGGTCTACTTATGAACGAACGGGATATAGAACGGTAGTTTATATAGGGTAATCCTTAATTTCCTTAGCCTTAATTATAACAATTCTATTAACAATTTTAACTAATCCAATGTTTATTCATACGATATATAAATATTGTATAAGTCAACTTGAATAAACGTATTTCTTCATTTAAATTAGTTAACTTCACAAAATCATATGACAATGTAATGTAAAACATCTGTATTTCCATGTACTAATTTTCTCCTCTGATCCTATTTCCTCCTCTTAAAAAAGACAATCTTGGAAATATAACAGTATCGTTAGGAAGAACAACAACAAATTCTAATTGTATGGACCACAAGATTTACGCCATAAACAATAACACAATCGACATTCGATGCCATGTTGTTGTGGATACAGTTTCTGTTGTCATAGAAGGACATGTTGTTAAATCGTTGTGTTCTCTCTACATAAGTGGAGGTGAGGACATTAACAACACGTCTGTAGTTGTTGCTGGTTAAAGAAAGCTGTCATACGTTTTTTCTATTGGTTTTATTTCTTTTTAGTTCGTTTTAACATTTCTTTCAACCCATATGAAAATAAAATTAAAGAGAAAAAGATTTGCAACATTTTTATTACATTAAAAAGAAATTTTGAATAAAATCATTTGGAAAAGAGTATTTAGGAAACTATAGACATGCAAAGCAAAGAGTTGTAGCCACAAAAACGCATTTATTTTGTCTCCTTTGTAATGACAGGTCGTAATGTTGCTTTAAAGCAGACTGCAGCTCAGAGTTCCACTCTCTATGCTAGTGCTTCAGTCTCAATTGCGTCCAATGCAGTTGACGGTAATACTAATGGGACTTTCGCTAGCAACACTTGTACTCATACTGACGATCCACACCCAAGTTGGAATGTAATCTTTGGTCGTTTACAAGTTGTCAATAGAATAGTTTTGTACAACAGGCTCGATTCCAGTAAGTGTTAACAAAAAAATTTAACATAACTTTTATTTTTTAAAATAACTTTCAAATAAGGAATTTTAATTTTATAGAAAGATGTAAATTGCAGATAGATTTATTGATATTTTAAAACCAGTTGTCGCAATATTTATTTTTAATTATAGTTATAATAACTAGTCCTTACTTATAGCTGGTAAATTTTTAATAATAATTTAATTACGTGTTTGCCAAGCACACGAATAAATAATAAATTATTACTTGGATTTGATATAAAACTTAATTTTCATAAATAAAATTAAAATATAATACAGGTTACCGAACATATAAACAGTTAAATAAAAACTACTTTGGTCATTTTGGATGTGTTTTTTAGTTTTAAAATACTAAAATAAATGATTGTCGCAAGCCTCTTAATAATTATATCTAGACCACTTGCTCCAAGATTTATAAATTCCGATTACACAAGAATGTAACACAACACTACTAACGGAAACGAACTTTAATGGCCGAACTCCTTGCAACATCATCCCATACACAAAACTCTTTAACTTTCTACACAGATTCTAATGACGTCAACAAAAACAACTTACTTTTGCACGCTTTCGCACCGACTAACCAATAACACTAACACGACACACCACCGTGCGCAGGTCACAACAAGTACAAGGTAAAATTGGTCATTGGTGAAAGTAATTGCAGATACACAAGACATAGAAATATTTATAACGTAAAAGTCTTACTAAAATAAAAGATGATGCGACGCGAATGGACAATATCTTGTTATCACTGTGCACCATCGATACATAATCTCAATTGAGATAATCGATTTAAAAAATATATGTCACAACAACATAGTCTAAAATAAATTTTTGAAAGTAGAATGTAATTCTTCTTTTTAAAAAAATAAAAAAATAAATATATTATGCTACGAACACTTTTTTATCGATTAGCTGAAACTGATCCTATATAAATGAAATTAATATCTTAAACATTAAAAAAACACATAGTAGGCTTACTAGTACAACTATAATTGTTTGTCCATACATTTTTCCTAAAATTTTCATTAAATTGGTTATTATATTATATAGAGTTATTTATTTATAACTTTTGACAGGTTGTTACAACAGTTGCCCCTCACGGTTGAACAAATTCACCCTTGAAACTTATAACGCCAACAGGACGGTGTTTCACTTCCAAGAAAATAGTTCAGATCTTACGGACATCTTCAATGTAATCGTTACAGAAGCTGAGAGCTCGATCCCCGTTGTTGGACTGACAATTAATTTAAATAAATCGCTGTCAACAGTCTTGACACTCTGCGAGGTAGAGGTTTATGGAGGTACTGCGTTATTACTTGAAATTTAAAAAATATTATTGTAGTTGCATCCTATATGTTTGGTGATCGCTTTTTCATTCGTAACAGCACCTTAAACAATTAATTCATGATCAGAAATTATCGTTAAAAAATACAAAATATTATGAACTTTGTTAAATCTTACTTGTGATGTTATTTTAAAACTGTTTTAATTAGCTTCAAATAATATGAGTTCAATCATTAAATTCATTTTATTGTAGAGTCTAAGTTTTTACACAGACAAAATAAAATCAATTTTTAAAAAATATTTGCTGCATTGAAATTTTGAAAAAAAAAGTGATATGAACAATTTAATATGTGTAATCTGTTTAAAAATAATTTTTAAATATTTGAGATTTCTATTCTCTTTCCGCTACAGAATGCGTGCCTGGTTCATGGGATTTGTACTGTGATAAACAATGCACTGCTGCATGTAGCTCGACGTGCAATGTAGAGACAGGAGCATGCCGAATTCGTAAGTTTTGCAAAAAGTGGCTGAATAAGTATTTTCCTTTACAATTATCTTAATATATGAAGCTCAGTTGGTGTTTGTATGTTTTTATGTTTGTCTGTTTTCACTTTTCGACTTTAAGTTCGGCAATCACGGAAAAACCAAATGACGGACGGGGACCAAATTTGGCAGGACGGTTCCTTTTAACCAGCAGATGCCTTTAGTACAGTTTTTGTAATTGTCCCATTTGCCTGAAAGCCGCAAATTTAAAAAAAAATCAAAAAATGTAGAGACAAAGAGAGAAAAATTAAATATCATTTCCATATTGAACAACTTTATGCGGACTCTCAAAACGAGTTATTTTTGGTGCATTAATTTTTCCAAAGACTATATTTTTAGCGGTGTGTTTAAAAAAAAATTATTGTTAAATTACGGTGCGCACATTTTCGTGTTCTCATCTTAAATTTAGCTTTGCTACGTATTATAATAACATTCCTATTTGGTTTGGCTTTGCGGTACGGTGGCTGTTTTCGGGTCATTTCTTTATACTATAAATGGGTTAAAATTATTTCATTACATTTTTCACACAATGTATTGGATTTATTTTAACATGTGGGATTAAAATTGAGAGTTTTGTTATGTTTTAATAATAAATCAAAATTAAATTTTTAAAAATGTAATTAGTGAGTGAATTTTATGTGGAAAGATATAACCCAAGTCAAATGAGTTTTATCGTAAATTAGATCACTAAGAAGTGGGCTTTGTTATTTTAAAAAAAAATTTGATTCGTGTTTTTTTTCTTCTTAATATACATTTAATTTTTAATATCTACATATATTCATGCTATTGAATACTACTCCTGTGGTTGTATAAAACTGATATGTTTCATATTCATATAATGTTTGATGGCTCCTTTATATGTTAATGATAATAGATTAATTAATTTACTTTCAATACAAATAAATGTCTAAACATTGAATCACTAATCAAAATTTCTCCAAATTAAATTATTAATGTACTTGCTCATTCCTTTAAATTTACATATTAAAGTTGTGCAACTATGATCTTGACATGCATATAAAAGGCTAGGACCAATGCAGTCATTTTTTTATATACATAAGCTAAATACCCGACCAAGACAGACAGAGAGAGACGGCGGTGAAGTTAAAATAAGGGATTTAAAAAGGGTTGGTTGAAGAAAAAAAGTGGGTGTTGTCATATAATTTAAAAAATATAATGTCGTATCGGATAACGAGAATAAACAAAGAATTGCATACCTTAGTGAAACAGCAACAAATTAGATATTGGAAAATATCGGTTTATTGGACCGTTTTGGTGAAAGGAGCAAAACGGAACAAACTATTTGTAAACGTAGTCATATTTTTTAATTTGGTTTTAAATGATTTTTTTCATTCTTCCTTTAAGTGCTATAAGCATATTAAATACTACATGTGTTTTATTCCGACGGCAATCTCTTGCTACGTTGGTTGTAAAGCAATGAGAAAGTTTTTTAAATTAAATTAATCCCGTCTTGAATTGTTCGTTTATTTTCATAGCACTCTTTATGTATTTGGGGTTTGGACGGAAGCAAAAAACATAATCGTTTGTTGACTTTTTCTTTTGATAGAATGTAAAATATGGCTGTTTATGATTTGCGCATTTAAAATAAATTTATCGGCACAGTAATATATGAAAGTGCACAATTTTGTTTAACAAACTGTGTTGTAAAAAAAAAGAAATGCTTCTAATTTTTTCGAAAAATTGTAGCTCTTTGATATGACAGTTTTCTCTAGTAGTATATTGATGATAATAATGGTTTATTCTATTGCACTTTGCCTCTGTTGGTATAGCGTGTTTACAGCACTCTGATTTTCAAACGTTAGTTTCAGTAAAATGTCTGCATGTTTTCATAAAATAATTTTTTGGCTCCAATTAAAATGTAAATTGATTTTAACTGCTATATAAAAATAAATAAGAGCCTTAAAGTATACAGGTTTAATCAATGGTCCTCATAAACTCGGTGAAAAATAATTAATAATTGATAACACAAGTATGGGATTTTAAAAAAAATTCAATATCTCAGAAGAGATGAGCGGGCAAATACTCCAACTTTACTTTGATTTAAAAAAATAATTTTAAATAAAGAAAAAATTGAAATTGAAATTATTCTTTAATTTTTTTTCTGTTTCCTTCCAGTTCCAGGCTGTAGTAGAATGGGCGTGTTATTTGTAGTAAGTTGTTATAAGTGGTTGTGGAACTTTGGGCGAGCAATTTAGGACAACAGCAATCCTTCTTTTAAAATCGTTAGTGATTATTATTCTAAAAGAAAAGACATCACAAAACCATCAAATACATGTAAAGATGTATTAATAATGTATCTAACAAATATTATTGCTTACATTGTAATACTGCTACTTTGTATCAGAATAATTTCGGTAATTTATTTTCGTCTACTAACTTTTTTATTTGTTTAGCTTGTAGATCAGGAACATGGGGACAAAAATGTGAAAACATGTGTGACATAAGTTGTTTGGAAAATTCGTGTGACAGGGAAACTGGACTTTGCGATCGAGGATGTAACGGATTTTTGGATGTTCCATATTGTCACAAAGGTAAATATGACTTTATTTAATATGTCTGGCAAATAGGAAAATAGGCGCCATTTCATCATTTGCTTTGTTTCCATCTGTTGTAGTGTATTATTATTGGGATGAAGTAGTTTAATTAAATAAAATTTGTGTGTCTATATTGTTGGGGGTGGGGGGGGGTAATATTCGCTACATTAAAAATGAATATTGGTTCAAAAGAACTAGTCATTCTTACCAAATTTAAATAATATTGTAAAACTATTTCTGATGAAACACAAACACCGACCAGGATGTCACGCCAAATCCACATTTACATTCTTGTGGTTAAATGTGCACGTTTATGATCGATTAATGTCTTTCAGTTGATGATAATCCGCTTGTGCTAAGAGAAATAATTGTTTTAATGCTAATCACATACAAGGGCCATACTTTTTATGATATAGTGAACGGCTTTAACATTGCTGGATAATATTCTAAGACATACTCTATAATATAATTTGCAATGTCATGTCTGTAGTGTCTGTCCGTGACGCTACTGATTTTAGAAAGCAGCGCACCAAATTTCTGCACCAATACATCAAAAGGTTTGTAAATTAAAGATACGCTGCAAAAAATATTATATGATGTCATTGTTTTAGCTCATATTTAAATTTTGGAAAAGGAAAAAATGTTAAAAGAGGATTTGATTATGGTTAATTATAAAATCAAAAAACAAAGGGGGCGCCCTGGCGCCCTAAAACTCTTATTATTAAATACTTTGTGCGCATTTCAGAAAGTTTAATATTTCGTATTTATCAAACAAGGACAAATTAGTTGGGCTTTTGAAAAAGGTGGGCGCCGTAGGCTCCCTAAAAAAGTGCATTTTTTCAAAATAAATAGATTACAGCTGAAAATTTCCGTTATTTTTGACGGGTAATACACTAGTACTCTATATAAAACGTAACGTCAACATATGATTTAGATCATCATAATCCCATCGACTTTCCTTGTATATATATTTGAAATGTCTGTCGAGCTTCAACATGCAACTCCTCCTAAACTATACCAGATAGAGGGTTTGTGTCTTTTTGCAAATATAATAAGGAGGTCCCAAGGATGTGCAACGGCCACAGAAATACCGAAAAGGTTTCCTGGATTTCCTGGAAAATCCAAAAACCAGAAAAAATATCAATATTTCAACAATTTCTCACCACTCATAACATCTATTGGGTTGAAACAAAAGCCAAACTATAGCTAATAATATTTAGAACAATGTTCGAGGAGGAAATTTTGAAAAATCTCTTTCGTTCGGCTCCCGTAATTTAAGCAGCAATTTTTGAAAGCAATAGATTCGTTTAGTTTCCAAATTATTGATTTGCAATTACTTTTAATTTAATATAGAAAGATAGTTAATGTGGTTTCCCCGCGTTGTGAATGTGTTGCGCATTATATTGACACATTCTTGGTGTGATGTAGCGTGAGGGGATATGACGTCATATTGTGTTTAGTTTCTGAATTACTGATTTGAAATGACTTTTAATATGATTAAATCCTTTATATTAACTCGTGGTGTCTGAACCCTTGCTTGCTTGCGTGCTTGCTTGTCGCAAAAACTTTGGATCAATTTTGAACCAACTTTCTCGTAAGCTAGCGAGCTGAAATTTTGCAGGATGTTTTGTACCGATGATAAAAACGACGTATCAAAATTTCAGATCGATCGCATGTACCGTAATTAAATTATTGAATTGTTAGATTATTTTATTTATCTCGATGTATCATGTTATTTTTTGAGATAGAGTGTCGCTGTGCGTATTATATTGAACGACCTTTCTGTCGCGCAATAAGGTGCGTATTTTATTGACAACACTTTTTATAAACATGTTCCTGATCGTTGCGCATTATATTAAACATATTTTACGACACAACTGCAATTTTGTATTTTTGGATGATCATGCGCTGCGTATTGTAATGAACATTCTTTTAGTTACGTCTCTTACATAAATGATTGTAGTCAAAAACTTGTTTTTTTACGTTTTTTTTATTGAATGATTTCACTTGATTCAAAATAAAAAGAACCCAAAAAAGCCCCGTTTTTGACTTTAAATCTTTTTTTTTGTACCAGACATAACTAAAAGAACGTTCATTATAATACGCAGCGCTAGACAATCCAAAATACAAAATTTTTGTTATGTCTCGTAAAACGTGTTTAATATAATGCGCATCGATCCGGAATATGTTTATAAAAGGTATTGTCAATATAATACGCACCAAATTGCGCAACAGGAAAGAACTAATAAAAAGGTCGTTCAATATAATATGCACCGGCACACTTTATCTCAAATATTTAACATGATACATAGAGATAATTAAAATAATCTAAAAATTCAATAATTTAATTACATTACATGTGATCGATCTGAAATTGTAATACATCGTTTTTATCATCGGCACGAGTCTGCCTGATAAATTTCAGCTTGCTAGCTTACGTTTAAGTGGGTTAAAAATCGATCCAAAGTTTTTTCGACAATCATCGAGACACCACGAGTTAATATAAAGGATTTAAAAATCGGAGATTCTTTTCGGAAATTGCGTTTAAATACTCTTCGTGTTTTTATTACTTGTTCTAAACATTATTATAAAACACTGGGGCATAACTGGGTTTTTGGCGTCCTTGATAAATTGACAAGTTTTAGCTTTGAGTCTTTTTTCAAATGTTAGAAAACATTTTGAATTACTCTTTTTTTATTTATGACAATAATTACGTAGTCTGTCAGTGACAGTCATAAAGCGTGAATATCAAAATGGAAAAGACAGGAACAACACAAATTTACTGTTTATTATTTACTAAATAATACTTAATAAATTGGTGGACAAGACTGAATATTTCTGTGTTAATAAAGACTACAGCAATACTTAAAGTATCATGTATTACAAAATAAAAACAATAGTGTCAATGTATCATAACCAATGTCTCATACATAACGATAGAAGCTCACACTTAAAAGTAAATTTAAGTAACAGTCCACCGATCCACTCCTATGTCCTGTATCAAAGGCTCAAAGCTTAACTTTTCTTGCTTTAATGGTTTCAAAATTAGTGATTATTTCATCGAACTTTATTTGACTGGTAAGTCAACGTTCGATTGAAAGAAGAGCTAGAGATGATGTGCGTTTTTGACCTGACGTCGATCTCAAGTAATTTTTTTTTAATTTTTAGTTTGCCGAAACTCGTTTCAGCAGTGGATACCGCGGTTTGCATTGTAAGCAATGTTTTCAGAGCTCATTCGATATTCGGGTACGATTCTTGCAATTCCCATGTAGTGAGAACATTTAGAAAGATCTAAATGAAACGTGACATCGGTTTTTTTTGTTTTGCAATAGTTCAATCATTTGGTGTTCAAAGCATTTTATTTCAATTATAAAGTGCTCTTTATTTATTTCATGATATTTGCCTGATAGTAGAACAGAATTAGATTGTAAGTTTGCCATTGCAAAAGGTTGAAACGCTGTGCCTGTCAGAAAATTAAGGTCTTATGATATACTTTGCAGAAAAAGAAATCATTATTTAATAAATAATAGCAAAAATGAAATTTTGAATGTATCCAAATATTAGGACCTTCATCTTCAGCATCCTCTCCTGGCATTCGTTTTCGTTTTGCTTTCCTTTTTTATCTTGCTCGATTTTCATTTTAATAACGATTCTTCAATTTTGGCACAAATATTAGAGATTTAAATAGTTATTAGATCTTTAAAGTAATTTAAAAGTCCTTTATATTAACAACAATGATCGATAAATATACAGGGATCTATGTAGTGCTAAATTGATTTTGTTTATTTTTTCAAATATCAAATTACAAACAGTTATAATTGCAATTAACTTGCAACTATTGATTTGACGGTGCAATGATTTAGCAACAGATAATGCGCCACCAAAGAAGTGATTTTCATTCATTTCAATTAATACTAATATAATTAGCTCCATTTGCTTTCTAAACAGCACATAAAGCATTTGCTTTGGAACACCAGCTTGTGTCCGTAGGCTTCTTTAGGCTGATTTCCGATACTGAGGATTTTTTTGGGTCCATTTACTAGTTTACGTTGAGAAAAAATTGTTCAATGCCTGTATAGTTCCGAAAAATGTCCCAACATCTGCATATAATGCTGGCCGAGTGCACACCTACCAAATTAAGACTATGTGTATTTGTATGATAAGAAGCCCAGCAAAGACCACAAACATAGCTAACAAGTTATAAAAACTCGAATGAGTATTTAAACGCAATTTCCAACAAAGAATTTCCAACTATTCTATTCAAGGGAAGTCGTTCTAGATTACATTGAAAGTCATTTCAAATCTATAATTCTGAAAGTAAACAAAACTATAAATAACTAGCTAACCCGCTGCGTAGCATACGCCGCTAATGATTTAGTGACGGGTGAAGACTTCCTGAAAGACACAGTTGGCCGAATGGGGTGGGTTTGGGCAAACGACTCTGAGTGAATGAAAAGAAGGAACTCTGGAGAGAGCAACATACAATTGTCCATGACTGAAAACAGGTTATGGAAGATACAGGCATATCTTTTTGAACGTTTTGCCCTGTGCTTTTTTTATTGTCATGGCAAAGGCTAATCTCACAGGGAATTGTCTGCGCGTAAAGGTAAAAGGCAAATTTGAATCTGATGGAGTCAGGGATATCCGGGGAATAAGGACAGTTTGTGAGGTAGCAGCTGCGATAGTTTTACACTCCAGTACGCTGAGGTGAATGCTGGTAACAGTCAGTCTAGTGCCATTACAGAGACCTCTTGCTGGCATGAGGTTTCTAAGAAGCATGACCACTGAACCAATTTTAAGTTTTAAGTTATGCGGAGGCATGCCAGTAGGGGTAAGACTGTTCAGAAATTCTTCGGGGAATGAAAGTTGATCTGCGGGATCATCTGTAACGATGGAGTCAACGCTGGTGAAAGTTACTTCGTCGGTTGGGATACGTTTCAATACTTGTTCATTCAGGTGCAAGGAGTCTTCGTTCGTGACACTTAATATAGCTCGCGTACTGAGTTGTTCCGAAGTGACAGTTGAGAAGTCGAGGTCGCCATATAGTTGTTGAACGGGATCAGAATGAACAGGAAAACAATGTGAAGGTAATGTTACAGGAGTTCCATTTGTCCCGTCTCCAACATCGAGAAGCCATTTTGCTAAATGTTGTTATTCAGGAAGAGCTCTCATATTTTTCGTCAGTGTAAGTACATGCATGTGACGCCACAAAGATTGCTTGTTAATGCAACTGGCGACAGTTAGTGCTCGGGAGCCACGCATAATAACGGGGAGTATTTGTCGGAAATCTCCACCCAATAGTATTGTTTTTCCTCCAAATGGGTGTGTCTCACCTGTGAGATCACGTAACAACCTGTCAACTGCCTGGAATGCGTATGCATGTGTCATTGGCGCCTCGTCCCATATAATCAATTTAGATTGCAGAATATGTTGCGCGTGTTGCGAGTTAGGTTTGATATTGCATGTTGAAGTAGTAGTGAGCTTCAACGGTATTTTAAAAAAACGAATGTGCAGTACGTCCACCCGGTAACAATGTTGCTGCTATTCCTGTTGATGCAACGGTTATAGGATTGTCTCCCCTGACTCTGATTGTATGAGTCAGAGTTTGTAGACAAAGGTTTTCCCTGTTCCTGCAGGACCATCTAAGAAGAAGCAGGTTTGTAGCGGATGGGATTCGTTGTATGCAGCGACGAAAACAGTGTCAACAGCGTGCTTTTGTTCTGTGTTGAGTTTGTCGTAGTGTTCCATAGCGTGGGAGTTTTCAGCCTGAGCGTCGAAGACGGAAGATGAATGACACATTGGAAGAATGTCAGTGAGGGGATAGGTGTAATTTGTGCAGGTTGAGGCCATGTTGGAGCATGTCATTTATTTCTGCGAGAGCATACATGCAAGCGGTGCGTGTGGAATATGTTCTTAGAAAAACCTCAGAAAGGGAGAGTTTATGCGTGTCCCAAAGGTGTGGAACGTTATGTGGTTCGCCAAAAACACAGACGAAAACGAAAAGTTGCCGCAAGAACGGTGACATTCGTATCTGAGATGCCTCTGTAAGAGTATCATGCCATATCTTGTCGTCTTTAAGAAGACCCAATTGTTGGCACGTCTCTTTGAAAGTGTTACATTCCACGCCGTTGACAGTTCGTAGAAGGTTGAAACTTGAGACGCCTACGGAACGGGTAAGGAGAAGCCTGAGGTAATAACGTTCGGTGTCGTTAATGGCAACAACAGACATTCAACCGATCACTTTTGAGCCTCGTCTAATTCTCTTTTGCCATTTTCCAGAGGATTGTTGGAATGTGTAATGTTGGGGAACATCAGTGTAATGTAACTCCACAGCTTCAGGATCGGTCTTGTTGAGTTCAAACCAAGCTAAGAGCATGGTGCTTTTGTTGACCTGTTTTTGTAGCGCTCGTTCTTCGTGACCCTCATGAAAGAAGACGACTTGTTGTTCTGGCAAATGAACTGGTAATCGTGTAATAACGTGCGATTTTTCTGAAAGACTGTACTCGTTCAAACGCCACATAGCCTCAGGAGCACTAACATACCTACCATCAAGGAAAGTTTGTATTTCGTCATGTTGGAAAACACCATCGGCTGGCTCCTTCTGAAGTGCAATGGATGCAGCGTAGTGTCCTTTGTAGGCATACTTATATAGATACTTGATACATTGAATGGGACGCGCACACTTCAACATTAATGTCAGCATTGAATTTCTGAGAAAGCCTGGGATTGTAAGGTACTATCCAACGATTATCGATGTCGTATTTGCCAACAATGGCAGTTGTGCCCTGTCTTCGGTGGTATATGGGGTACCCTTGTGTGTTTTCTTGTGTCTCGGCGTTGAAGTCCTTTGGGAAATTTTTGGTGCACTTGCCGTCTTTCATGCAAGGTGAGTTGGCATTGAGCGTGCCACACGGACCATGTACCATGCATTTAGTGACAATTTGGAAAAGTCGAGGGTGTATTTCGGGATTAGGAAGCTCAGCGCATACATATTTGTCTATGTCATCTTTGGTCCTTATTTTGCACTGTGAATCAAGTGTCAGTAACATATGGCAATGAGGCAAGCCTCAATTTTGGAACTCAATGACGAAAATGTATGCGACTACATTGCCGAAAATATTCCTCTCCAGAATTTCAGTTAGGAACTCCCGAAGTGTGATATGAAAGACGCGGGCAACGACATCAGGTCTGTGTTTTTGGCGCTCATGATGGGAAATGGCGTTAGAGATTTCCGGTCAAGCAGGCTGTCGACATTTGCGGACAATTGCCATCGCGTCTTGGTAGTTCTGTTGCATGTACCGTGGACTGCCTTGAAACGTAGAGGGAAGAATGATCAACTGTCCAGGGTGAAGGTTATTGTCTTGTGCTTTCGCAGCGATAGCATCCATCAGTCCCCTGTATTGTTCTACACACAAATCTTGTTGATGGGGGCGTAGGTAATGTAAACGTGTGCCTTCTGTTCTGACATATGCGTCGACGACATATTGCTGGAAGAGTTTGCTGCTGGAATGCAAGATGGTGAATGCAGATTTCATGGCAAGCCTGTAAGCATAAAATTGGAGTTGTGTGACTCGGGTTCTGTTCGCGGTTTGCTTTTCTTCAACATAGGTCAATTGTATGTGCCAGCCTGGATCTCTGTAAGGGAATAGTAGTGGATAAACCATAGGGTCACAGTTCATATTGAGTACAGAGATACGCTTGCAAGCATCTCCTATTGGGTATATGCAAATATCGCGTTGTGCAGGAGGTTCCCCGTCTTCCCCTACAAAGATAGCAGCAACATCAGTTTGACAGGATGGCGCGTTATACCTTCTCATACCCAGAGTTGGATTTTCCATTAACACCATTCGTACAGCAGCAACAGGGTTATTATGAGTGATAATTTCGTGCATTTGCATGTAGGATTTAGCGAAGGGGTTAACCTGTCGTAACATTTTGTCTAGTTGCAACAACAACATATCACTGCAAGCACTGTTACAATCGTTTTGCAAACGTTGAGTGGTAGCCTCAGCAGAATCGAAGATATATAGTTGACCGTATCGAGGGAGCGTGTAAGGATTGGTATACAATGGAGAGACTTGATGATAAATTTGACCGTGGATTCGGAAAGCATACGGTCCATGGCCAGGTGGTTGAGCGATGGGGCGCCCATTGATGCGAAAGCTAAAGCAGAGTTGTATTCCCTGATATGATCACAGAAATGTCGGGACAGCGGATTCTTGTCACTCAAGAAGTTTTGTGATAAAGGAGGAGTTTGGAATAGCGGTGGCAAAGACACTTTGCCGTGACAACAACACGTAGTATAATGTCCGGATTTGTTTACATCTGATGGCCAATGAAGAGCATTGCAAGAAGTACATAGTGCGGTAGGTAGTCCAATGCTGTGTTCCTCGATTGGAATGGCAGTGTGTTCTTGAAACGCAGCGGAAAGTTGAATGCGATGAATGTGCATGTGGTTTGCGAGAAGATGGCACTGTTTGAAAGAACGTTTGCAATGTACACACTCAAAGAATGTGTCATGGTGGTGTGTTTTTGTATGTTTGTTGAGAAGAGATGATGTTGTGAACGATTCAGTGCTGTATTGACACTGGAAGGATTTCGTCAGGGCATGTGTTTTCAAATGGCTAATAAGATTTCTGTGTGCGTGAAACTGTTTGTCGCAAATGCTGCAAAGAAATGTTGTTGAATGTGTTTCTACATGTACATGTTTAGTTTGTAAGTGCTTCTTGAGAGTGCGAATTGTTTTGAAGCATTGCTGGCAATGGTCACATTGCGCCATTCGTTCAGTGGAGTGTGTTTTTAAATGTGCGTTGAGATATCTCTGGAGGCGGAAGGTTTTAGAACAAATGGTGCATTTAAAGTCCTCTGTGGGATGCGTTTGTTCACTGGAGTGTCTTTTTAAATGGGCGTTGAGATTATATTTTTGTGTGAACTGTTTAGAGCAAATGTTGCAATGAAATTCCGGCGTTTGTAAATGTTCATCAGTAACAGGAGAGTGGGAAGGTGAAGTCAGATCAGTGTGGAGATCACAAGGGTGTTTAATTTTGGTGCACTTGCCGACGTTGTCAACAGATGGCACCAGAAGGTCATCACGTGTGTTTGTGACAGGCACGAGAACTTCATAATGGCCATGATCCAAAGGACCGCTAAATAGCAGGGATATGGAGAGACGTTGACCCGGATTGTAAACTCGAGGAGGGTCATGCGGACGTTCTCGGAAGTGAATAGTGATAGTAGCGGGAAGTATTTGAGACATCGCCACAATTTCAGCCTCGCCACCTTAAACGCTGGAAGTATTCATGAACGCAGCGTATTGTCGAGCTGAGTGTATGACTGTGCTTCCGTGAGTAAGAACAACGGACAGGGCGTCGCCATAGTTATCCCAATGTTCGCAAACAAAGCTTACAGCCATCTTGCGAAGTTCGAGAGCAACAGTTTCGTTGATGACATTTTGCCAGAAATATGCGACAGATAGAAATAAACAGTTACCTGATGCAGTAATTTCGACTACACTGAAAGACCCGTTGACTCCACGAAATATATGTGAAGCGGTAGCCATGGTTAGGAAACGAATGGCAATACGAAGGGATAAAATCAAAACAAAGCTTCTGGGACAAACAATGGAAAGGCAACGTGGCTCAGACGACTGTAGAAAATAACAAAGCGACCGAGGACACAGCTTGAGCTTGAGCGACTGAGGTACACACTCCTAAGGGTACACACTATTACGCATGCCTGGAGAGGTGGTGTTTATGTTCACTAAGAAAGGGGGGAAAAACAACGGGCACGAAAAAAAGGGAAGGGGGAGAACGTACACAAACAGTAGCACGAACAAATGGGAACAACGCGAGTGAACGTTGGGGGACCACCGAAGAATTTTTTATAAGTATTTCGGACATCGCCACAATATATAAACAAATATTACAGCCATGAAGCCAAGTTTGAGAGCAACAACTTCGTCCATGCACCAAATATGCGACCAATAGAAACAGACAGGTACCTGGTGAAGGAATTTATATAACATTGAACTAAGCTTTTTTCCGTGACATGCGAAGCGGTGTTTATGTTTGCTAAGAAAGGGGGGAAAAGAACAGGCATTAGCATTTTAAAAATAAAAAAAAACATGTTGCCGCTTGGGCTTGAACCTAAGACCTTCAGCTTGTCAGGCGGATGTAATAACCAGTACACTACGAAATACATACACAGTGAGCAGGAACATCAAAAGTGAATGTAAAAAACATTGCTGCTCTCAAGACATGCCCCACTCCACCACTACCTTTGCTTGCCAAACGTTAACTGTGTTTAGTTGACCCGAGCGAGGGTCATTCGTCATGCTCGGTTGCACATATTTTTGCAGCTTACTTGCCTGGCATGGTCCCATGAAGAGAATTATATATATAGAAGATTGCTATCTACATATTACTGCTAAAATTACGGGAGTCGAACGAAAAGAGATTTTTGAAAAATTCCTACTCCAGCATTGTTCTAAATATTATTATTTATCGTTTGGCGTTTGTTTTCCCCCGATAGCTGTTATAATTGCCGAGAAATCGACAAAATACTGATTTTTTGAGTTTTTTAATTTATTTTCCAGGAAGTCCAGTAAACATTTTCGGTATTTCTTTTAGCCCGAGCACATCCATGAGAAGTCCTTAACATATTTGCACATGACACGAATCCTATTTCTGGTATGGCTCGGGAGGAGTTGCTGTTCAAAGCTCAAACAGACAGGACGGATATTTCAAATATATAAACGCAATTTTTTCCATAAGGAAATTATGTTTACAAATATTGTAATGGTTTAAATGAAATATACCTAATTATTCACTTTTTTGTTATCGAGGATAAAAGTGTATATTTATTTAAATAGAAATTTAGAAGATATGGATTTTGTTGCGACTCGAACTGGCGCATGCGGCGCTCTTGGCAACTGCCCCAATACCAAGCCATTGTGGCGCCACTGGTGAGATACTAACATAACAAATACACATGTTCACGTTATTTCTATTTATAACAAATTCAGCATTCCGCCGTTTTTAATAACAAACACTATTTCTTGTTTCGTAATCACTACATAATTGTAATTTAAAAAAAGGTTTTGATGAATTTACTTAAATTACTCGATAGACAAATTTGGAAATTCTAGGAATGTTTAAATTGATATAAAAAGTTAGTTTTTTTAATTTTTGAAAAATTATTACCTTTCAATGTTTTGTTGTCCTTTAAGGTTTTTTTCTTCGATTTTTAATTTTTGAAAGTTTTTTTCCCCTAGGTTAATTTTTATTTAACCAAAAGTTTTTAAATAATTGGGGTATTTTTATACGTATAAGATGTCAATTAAAAATCAATTTAAAAATGTAGTTACACTATTTTTTAATATTTTATTTTACAAATATTTTATTCTAAATGTCTTTTTCCTTTCTCTCGCAGGTTTGTTGGAGTCATCATTTTATAAGATTTTATTTCTTTAAAATTTTCATTTAAATATATTCCATTTGTAAATGAAATTGATGCTTTATTAATCTTTTGTCAAAAATAATTTATTACATTTTGACCCGTTTTAACTTAACAGAATGTGCAACGTACTACAAACATAGTAACGTCATAACATTTATTACTTAGGTATCCTAAACGTATTTCATGTTTTTAAACTCTTAGAAATATTACAGAATTTTAAATTATTCACATCATATTTGTTTAAAGTAAATTAACTATTTTATGTCCATTTCAGTCATTCTTCATCGTCCAACACGGTTACTTTGATATATAAACTATACGGCAATAGAAATTGCAATAATAGTAAATTTGTAATTAAAGTTATAAAAATAAAGCACTGGGGAAATTCAGTGAAATGCATCTCTACCATTAATCACTTGCTAAAAGCATCTAACTCTGTTGTCTTCATCCCTTTCAATTGATACATTTTACTTTTAGCATTTGATGTGATAAACATTTTTCTTTCAGAAATATCATTTCTCAAAAACGAATGTACAAAACTGTTATGTCATAGTTTAAAATTTTATAATCTTTCCTTTAGAATGTGATGCTGGGAGTTGGGGAGCTAACTGTACAAAAGACTGCAGTTCAAGGTGTTTAAATTCCTCATGTGACAGAATTACAGGGGCTTGTGACTCAGGATGTTATGGATATCTTGATCCACCCCATTGTACTAAAAGTAAGAATGGTCACTTTCTTTTTTAATATTTTGCGAAATGCAAAAAAAAATACATTCTGCAACTTTTTGATCTCTTTACTTTTATAATATTCCAATGTAAAATATTGATATACAAAATTAAAATATAAATTATTATTTCACGTAACCTCTCTTATTTCATTCATTTTTATATACATTTTTAAAAAACCATCCAGGCTGTGAAAAAGGAAACTGGGGTCCGAACTGTTCACACACATGCAAGCTCAACTGCTTGAATAGTTCGTGTAATAGTTTTACAGGTGTGTGTGATGTTGGCTGTAATGGATACAAGGACTTTCCAAACTGCTCCTTAGGTAACAATAATGCTCTGTTTATAGTAAGAGAATAGTCGTCGCAAATCTGATTTTTCTAATTATGAAAACAAGCATTTCTCTTTAAAATTAATTTAAAATTTTAATTGTTTGTTTAAAATGTTTTACTCCATAAAATTCAACTGGTTCATTTATTTTCCAAGTATTAAATAAAAACAAAATAATAAACAAGTCTAACTATCTTAGTGTATACTCCAAAAAAAAATTATTGTCATAAAATGCTGCATTGCATCGTGTATTCTGATTAAGGAATATTAGAAAAGTCAGATCAATAGTTTCATATTCATCAACACCGTAAAAAGAAACCTGCACATACTTTAAATAGTAAAAGTTAGTTAACGGCATACTACCTTTTGGAAATGGAAAAAAAGACATTGATTTGTACTTGTTATAGCAACTGTGGACCAATCGCGGTTCGCGAGCCGCATGCGGCTCTTCTATGTTTACATTCCGGCTCGAGTGCAATTTATGAAAATGATGTTACATGGATTGCTTGAAGATTACCAAGCCAGAACAACAGTGCATCAATACGGCTGTACGTAATTGTTATGTACTTCAAATTGGCTCTCAATTACAACGGGTCTGGCGAGCCCTGAAGTGTAGTATCTATGGGTAACATCAAGGTAACAAAATTAAACTGATGAAATTTTTTAAAGAATAACAATGGGTTTTGGCACTTTATTTAAAGCTAGATGATGCAGTTTCTGGCATGGGTTACGTTAGTTCAGATACGCTTATATTTTACCATGTGAGGAGTTTTAAAACGATCTATTGATAATTTTTAATAAACCATGCTACAGGTCTTTTGTATTGTTTTCGGCATTATTTGAAACTTTGTTCTTTTACCCGTACTTAATTAAATGAGAGCGTATCGCTAATTTAAAATTGTATGAATAAAGTAAATTATAAAAGGATTTTTACGTACAATTGTAATATTGCTAACTGGGGACCAATCAATAACAGAGATAGCAGAACAATTGTTTCAATTCATCATGTGACAGTTACTTACTTATCTGTAATCTGGAATTTGATTCATAGTTTGATTCAACAAAATATACGAAAGATCGGAATCAGTACATGACTCAAACATTGACTCAAAATGTGACCATTTTTACGTTTTAACATTTTTTCATTGCTGGTGTGTCTATAGAAACATTTTTACTTGCAATTCGTTGATATGTTTAAGAATAATAAGATTGGTATTTTTTGCTTTATTTGGTATGCATTTAAGCTAACTTAATTAAAATAATGCAAATTGTGCCTCTCGACAATGGATAATATATTTACTCTAGAAATAAGTTTTCATTTTGTCAGACATATTTTGAGTTTTTCTTAAATTGTTTTTTAATATTTACAACGATTGTCATAAATTGTTGCAAAGAATGTGAATTCTTGTTAAACTAGATTAGAAAATGATGATCGAAGGTAACATTTTCAAAGACAAATTATGAATTTAATGCACATCTTTTAATTTCAGAATGTGATGCTCCTTACCGGGGACCAAACTGTATTGAAGATTGCAGTTTGACATGTTTAAATTCGTCTTGTGACAAAATCAATGGTACCTGTATTCTTTAGATCTAGACAATATGATTACAAATTTCTCCCCCACCAATTGAATACTTACGAATTTAAGATAGATAAATAATAGAATACTGATGTATATCAGAAATCAATATAAAATAATGCGTGTTTATTTAAAATGATCTTGATTTATCAATGCCATATATCTGTTGAAACTAGTGAAGTGCTTCCCGATGTATTCGACACCATCTGCGCTCTTGTTATTTATTTGAAAACTATAAATGTAAAGTATACCTTTTAAATGGTGCAAATTTGTCTAGGTATATGTTAAGGAATTTGAGGCTTAATTATATTTATTTCTTAAATAAGTGTTATCAAATGTAGCTTTTAAGTTCTACATTTAAATTTTATAATGTATTAGCTCCGTCACATAGAGAAATACTTTTTTAAAGGTGTTAAATTATTAATGAAAAAAAGTGTTACGAAGTTACATTCTGTTTAGAATGTAACTTCTAGATGTTGTTGTTGAGCCTCCTGGTTCATTTGGGGCATCCACAGATCATCGTCGGCGTCTGCGATTCATCTAAGGGCCAATTTTCTTCATGATCATGTCTGCCTCCGATTCTCCGTGCCAAGTTTTTTCTTGGGCGAGTTTTTTTCTCTTTCCCTGTTTGTTGCATTTCAGGGCTTGCCTTGTTGTAATTGATGCAGGTTTTCTTAGTGTATCTTCGCCTCTTCCGGAGAATCTCTTCCTCTATTGGCGTCTGCTTTTTCCGCTGCCACAGTTCCAGGTTACTGATTTTGTCCGCTCAGTGAATTCTGAGAATCCTTCTTAGGCAATTGCTGATAAGGGACTGGATTCTGGTCAGGTTTAATGAATTCGTTTTCTACGTCTCGTTTCCATATAGCAGGTCAGGCTTCACCGTGGCGTTGAAGATCCTTATTTTTTTTAATATTGCTCCTGAGGTTTCTGGAGATCCAAACATTCTTGAGTTGTTGGAAGGCTGCCTTTGCCTTCCAAATCCTTATTCTAATATCAGCATGCGTTCAACCTTGCTTATCTACCACGCTTTCACGTTAGATTAAACTGTCCACATCCTCCAGTGTTTCTCATTCAAGCATAATGGCGGCTGAACTGGTGACATTAACTTTAAGGAATTTTTTCTTCCCTTTGTGAATGTTGAGACCCTGTGATTGCAGAAGTGGCTGCAACATTGTTTGTTTACTCCTGCATCTATTGTCGAGTATTTGAGAGAAGAGCAAGATCATCAGCAAAGTCAAGGTCGTCAAGTTGATCTCACATGGTCACTTATGTGCCATTACATTTTGCTGTGTGGAAACTTTCATCACCCTGTCAACGGCCAATAAGAACAGGAAGGGTGATAGCAAGCATACTCGTCTAACACTAGTCTTCGCCTAAAACGCTTCTGCCACCTGCTGGCAATGGTCAACTGGGCAGGTCATCTCTTTATAAGTGTTCCTAATTATATTCGTGATCTTTTGCGGTGACCAATAGTGTCTTATCAATCAGGGTTGGCCTGTCAATACTGAGGAAGGCTTTTTCATATTCAACAGAGATGACATAGAGTGGCGAGTTCCATTCTTGTGAATTTTCCTTGGATGACACATAAACTATTATATCTATAAATAATTAAATATACAACCCATAAGGTCAGAGCACGCAAAAATGCCATGCTAAATTTTAAAAATTAGAGGCCTTTGACAAAACTGACAGGCTGTAGCTAAATAGTTACCAAAACGAAGATTATTAAATAGAAGTCTATTGAGTAACGAATCATCCTATACCACAAGAGCAGAAATTGAATTACTAAAACCCCCAAAAAATTGAAAATGAGAGGTCTCGTATCAATTCAATCATTTAAATATTAATTATAACTATTTTTTAGTCATTAATTGTAAATTATTGATTATCGCGATTTCTGTCTGTCCAAATTAAAATATGAAAATAGTTTAGCTGTGTTCAAAAGATAGAGTATTCAAATGATTAATTTCAACTTGGAAAGGATTTTAAATAATGTTTTAGGTATTTTTGAAACATTGTTTTTTTACCCGCTCACAAATAAGACCGTATTGCAAGTTTAATGATAAACAATATAATAGCCAAAATCACAGGTTGGAGTATGGATCCGTAGCGCTATGACGTCATTTTTTGAGCTTATATTTAAATATATATACAAGTACAAGGTGCGCATCAGGAGGTGTGCAAATTTCAAAAAATTTTTAAAGATAAAAAAAAATATTATATGACGTCATAGCTTTAGCTTATATTTTAATTTTGTAAAAGAGAGCGATGTAATAAAAAAAACACGTAAAAAACAAGTTTTTCACTATAAATCCTTTATGTACGAGACGTAACTAAAAGAATGTTCATAATAATACGCAGCGCAAGACCATCCAACAATACAAAATTGTAGTTGTGTCGTAAAATATGTTTAATATAATGCGCAACGATCAGGAATATGTTTATAAAAAGTGTTGTAAATAAAATACGCACCTTATTGCGCGACAGAAAGGCTGTTCAATATAATGCGCACCCTTACACTCTATCTCAAAAAATAACATGATACATAGGAATAAATAAAATAATCTAAAATATCAATAATTCAATTACGGTACATGTGATCGATGTGAAATTTAGATACATTGTTTTATCATCGATACCAAACTGCCTGCATAATTTCAGCTCGCTAGCTTACGAGGAAGTGGGTTAAAAATTGATCCAAAGTTTTTGCAACAAAGGTGCAAAGGTTCAATTGTGCAAGCAAGCAGACACCAAGAGTTAATTAATATTAAGGATTTAATAAAACAAAAACGTAAAAAAACCAAGTTTTTGACTAAAAATCCATTATGTACGAGAAGTAACTAAAAGAATTTTCATTATAATACGCAGGGCAAGACCATCCAAAAATACAAAATTGTAGTTGTGTCGTAAAACATGTTTACTATAATGCGAACCGATCAGGAATATGTTTATAAAAATTGTTGTCAATAAAATGCACACCTTATTGCGCGAGAGAAAGTTTGTTCAATATAATGCGCACCCTTACACTCTATCTCAAAAAATAACATGATACATAGGAATAAATCAAATAATCTAAAAAATTAATAATTCAATTACGGTACATGTGATCGATCTGACATTTTTATACATTGTTTTTATCATTGGTACAAAACTGCCTGCAAAATTTCAGCTCGCTAGCTTACGAGGAAGTGGGTCAAATTATGTTTTGGCGAAAAGGGTGCAAGTGTTCAAGGATGCAAGTAAGCAGACACTACGATTTAATATAAAGGATTTAAAAAGAGAATTTGAGAATATATAATAATTATAAAATACTTTGTGTACATTTCAGGAAGTTTAATATTTCGTATTTATCAAACACAAATAAGTTACTTGGGCTTTTTACCCAAAATAAATTGGGCACCGTAGGCGCCCAACAGCCCAAGTGGTTGCCATAGGCACCCTAAAACGTCTAGTTATTTAATAATAACTTAATTATGTCCGACTTTGTACTTACAATTATATTTTACTAGCTGGGAACAAAATGAAACAAGAGATTGCTGTTAAAATAGTTTTGATTCATCACGTGACAGCTTCTTTTATCTGTCATCTGGAACGTGATTAACTTAATCAACATGTACAAATGATCAGAATAAGTACATGACTCATGCATTGACTTTTAATGCGACCGCACTTGCGCTTAAACTCCTTTTCATTCCTTTTGTGTCTATAAAAACATTTTTCTTTGCAATTCCTTGCAATATGTCAAGGAAACGTCAGAGTCGTATTGTATGCTCAAATGGTTATGAATTCCAACTAACTTAATTAAAACAAGGCAAATTTCCCTCTGGTCTAAAGATAAAATATTCACTCAAGAAGAAAGCATTTTATTGTAGACATATTTTGAGTTTGTGCTACTAAATATTTTGTTGTAAATTAATAGTTACAGTTATAAAATGTTGCAAAGAATGTGACTTCTTGTTAAACTAGATTATAAAACGATGATCAAAGGTAAATGTTTCATAGCTATTTAACAAGTTAAGAACTTAATGCAGAGCTTTTAATTTCAGAATGTAATGCTCCTTATTGGGGACCAAACTGTACTGAAGATTGCAGTTTGACATGTTTAAATTCGTCTTGTGACAGAATCAATGGTACCTGTAATCTGGGGTGTAATGGATTCAGTGATCCACCTGAGTGTACTAAAGGTCAGAAATAAGGTCTTTTATAACTAGACAATATGATTGCCATTTTTCTTACAACTAATTGAATGCTTACACATTCAAGATATTTTAATAGTAAAATACAGAAGTATTTCAGAGATTAAGATAGTTGAATGCAATATTATTTTAATGATCTGAATTTTCAATTGGATGTATCTGATGAAACTAGATACGTGCTTACCTTTGTATGTATATGACACAATTTTCTCTCTTTTTAATGTTTTGTTTAAAGTAAAAATTTTCCTTAATAGCCTTTAAATATTGTTCACATTTTTTATAATGAAATTTAAAATAATATGACGCATTTGATACGTTGCAAGAACGAAATGAATATTTATAGGTGTAAAAGTATTAATGAAAAATAGCGACGAAGTTATTCTTTTATTCAATACTAATATTTGGATTCGCTTGTAGGACACCTCAAAATGCACAAATATTTTTAAAAAATATATGACCCATTTGCGCAGTGTCTAAAACGAACGTAACGCTAAATGGTGAAAATTGGATTCATTTTGCAAAACTGGCAAGTTGAAGCTAAGTAATAAGCGAAACGAAGATAAAGGAATAAATATCTATGGAGTACCGCAGCGGTTTCCATAGTTTTTTTACCCTGGGACCCCTTTTTATAAACAAATCGTGCCCACGGACCCCCAAGTGAAAAAACTGCATACATGCATAGTAATAAAGTTAAAAATCCTAAAAAGTTACATTTTGATGAAGAAGTATTTATTATAACTTATGTTTAAATTTTATAAAAATAAATTAATGACTTGAATTTAATTGTATGAACGTGATCATATTTTATGAGTTTATTTATGCCACTAATCCCCACCAGCACCAATTTCTAGTTGCTATTTTGTGTGTGTGTGTGTGATGAGGTTCATAACGACACTGAATACTTGTTCTGCCAAATAGAAAGACAGAAAAGCAGTTAAAAGCTTAACAGCTTCTGTAAAATAACTCATAATGCAGGATATACTATTTGTGTAACCAGAATTTGTGGCATCCTTGTTCAAACATTTGTTTTTAAGTGCCTCATTTGTGGATTTTTCAATAAGCTGTTCCAGTATTAGTATGGATTCATCTGTGTTTGGGATATGAGTTTGTCCATGTCAAAAGGGTTCAAATGCCTGTCGGAAATATCCAAGTGAAGAATGTGTTTAAATTGTTAATTCAGACCACATGAAGTTGCGTTAAGTGTTGACAGAAAGAAAGAAAAACGGTATCTCTAGTTTTCAATTTCGAAAGATTTGATAGCTGACAACATTATCCTCTTTCTTTACAGAAAAGGGTTTGCAACAAACGCAGATATTATGCTTTTAGTTTTGATTAAATTTAATTGGTCATCTTATAGTTTAAAATTGGTTTCTTTGAATTTGACAAATAATTAATTTATAAAGGTTATGCCATTTTTTGAGTTAATTGTGTCGCAAATCATTTTCTGTTTTCCTAGAATTCCAACACTGAATCAAAGACAGAATAAAAAATTGATTTAAAAACGCATTTTTTTTTATCAACGTACTTCTGTTTGAATTAGTTAACGGTTATAGTCTACTTCATTTTCCAAACAATGTTTAGCGAATAATATCTTATTGAAGGCATTCCTTTAGATTTTATTAAATGCTCTAATGACATAATCTAGTGATCCATACAAAGTTTCAATTTTTTGGCGAATAAATGAAGTCGATGAACTACACAAGATACTGAAAATACATCCGGTACAGCTTGTTTTAAGTATTCCCGAAATTCAAGCTATAACTATTAAAAAATCTTGTTAATTCAATAATATTATTAATTATTAATAAATGACTTTACACCTTTCATATCCGTTTCCAAACATTTAGCCATACAAACATTCAACAACACTATGTTGTCGGCATTTTTTCTTCGGCTCACTCATTCTCTTTTCTGTTGTAACAAACCACTATTAATAATTATTTAAATTTTTCAATGGAATGCTGCATTAAGGGCCGGTCTTAGGCCATTGCAACCTATGCGGTCACAGTGTGCCCCGCGCTTTCATAGGCCTCGCCTATCTTAATTTTCTATTATTATCCTTATTAATTTCTTATCATTATTCAAAATTGGGCCGTATGCAATCAGCTTCGCATACTAAGTGGCATAGGGTCCCGAAATTGCTAAGACTGACCCCGGCTGCATTAAAGCCCTTTAGAAAAAATATTTGATTATGGGATACAATTTAGATAAATATAACTTCCCGCCATATCGAAAATTATCCAAACTTGCAACACTCGTTGATTCATGTTTAAAAAAATATTATCTTAGCTACTTACAGGAATTTTGCATTTCTTGCGCATCGAACTTGACCTTTCAATGAACTAAGTATTTGATTATTGCTGTGAAATTTACCTTAGGTCTATTTCCTCTTCTAGGTAAAACAACATTTTTTATTCCATGACTGATAGCAGCTCAGATTGTATGTTATAAGTATAAAAAGCAAACCATTTTATATATTTTAATTTCCATAATAAAAATGGTTCACAATTTTATTATTATATATAAACCTTGCGGTTTATTAGGTCAAAAGACAAAATATGCATTCCAGAAATAAGTATTTCATTTTAGTAGACAGATCTTGAGTTTTGTAAAAAAAAATATTTTAAGTAGAACTATAGTTTTAAAGTGTTGCACAGTATGTGAATTTTTATTAAACTAGATTATAAAATGATTATCGTAGGTAAAATTTTCATAGCTAATTTAACATATAATGAATTAAGTATTTAATGCCCTACTTTTAATTTCAGAATGTAATTCTCCTTATTGGGGACCAAACTGTACTGGAGATTGCAGTTTCAATTGTTTAAATTCGTCTTGTGACAGAGTCAGTGGAGTCTGTAACTTGGGATGCATTGGATTCAGGGATCGATCCAAATATACTACAGGTATGAAATAACACTTAAAAAGACGATCAAATATATTAACAATTTTCTTCACGTTAATTTGAAATTAATGCATTCTATATATCATATTAAAGAATGGTAATGTATTTCAGAGATTTAAGTACATCCTTTATGTTATTATATTGATGTGTTCATTTATTCAATGATAAAGACATTTTAAATTTATTTTCCAACCGTCAAGTTAATTAAACTTAGAAAATATTTTGTACATTTTAGTTTAAATTTAATGAATATAACATGATATAGCCAATCAATATTAGTTAAATTGTTATCCAGGAAATCCAACCCGTCTTATTCGGGTTGGTAGTTATACATTATATCAAAGAACCGCAGTTTCAAACAATGAAATAGCATTAAATTGTGTGTGTTGTTCTCTCTAAGCTACTTAACTGACATTGATGTAAACTTTAATCTACCAAGCATTACAGAATGAAAAGTCCAAGCATTGAAAAATTTTCTTAGACGGAGCGAAGCAAATTGTGCAGTGATTGTCTTTAAAAAATCAATATCTTTCGTTTAGCCTAGCATCTACAATTAAGATATCCACAGTAGATGCTTATGAAAATTTACATTAATTTCTATCTTTGAAGATATTTCAGAGAAGGAGACATGCCCGGAGGGCGTTTTGATTGGTGTAGGGGCGGGTCTTGGTTTATCCTGTGCAGTGAATATATTCCTTATTATTTTGGTTTGTGTTTTGATGCGTCGAGGAAGGCAACCCTCAATTACGGGGAAATCTTCCGAAAAAAACCGCAGAGATGAGAGTTATGACAATGTGAAAACGGGAAATGAATACAACCATGAATACCAAAAACCTGAGAAAACAAGTAAATAGTATTTCACTTTATAATATTGAATAGCCTTAGAGTCATATCATCTACATAAAATAACTATAACAATCTTTCACTTTGGGCTGTTTCATTATTCATCAGTCGTGTGTGTTGTGTCTAGACCCCATAACAGTTTGGTGATTTTATTTTTAACAAAATTCATTCATAGAGTATATACAATATATACTTGTGTTAAAAGACTACTTGATTTTCCGAAATTAAAAAAGATAAAGTTATTTATAAAAGTATAAAAATATTTTTTTTAATGTATGTAAAATAACACTTAAAATTTTAAAGTTATGTTTAAGAGTCTAAGCACATCCCAAAAAACGTATACATATACTCAATATTATTATATTTTTGGTGACAAATAATTTCTTTTTCTGATGGTTTTTTTCATGCATTATGTAACTGCTAAATACGAAAACAACAATTACTATTTTACCAAAATTTGTGTTCAAACTTTAAACAATTTTCTTTTAAGTACAATATAGGCATTTCTCAAGTTAAAGTAACGACAAATATATATATATTTAAAACTAAATGTGAATTTTACTTTTATTATAGACTTTGTACTAATCTCGCCTTCACCCTCCTCGGTTACTGAATTTATTAGAAATAAATATAGTAGGGGGTTACTGACTTTTTAAAATTATTTGATAATAAAGAATAGCTCAAACTGCTATTTTTATTATGGTCCTCGACTATTATCATTAGAACTTTGGTAAAAACACAGTTATAAACATATTCCCTTTTACCGCATTCAGTGCATCTAAACTTAAAGTTCACACAAAATTTCTTTAAAACATTAATTCATTACTCTTGAATGCATGCAGATAGACTGATTTATTTACAGTTTTTTTATAACAGCTAAGGGAAAATGCTGTTTTAAGTTGATATAAGCGTTCATGTTTTGTTCCAAACTATATGGGTTTTTAAAAATAGCTTTTTCAAAAACAAAAAAAAATAACGCAGGGAATTAAATTTGATCTACAATATTTTTCTGTAACTAAAATAAATTGATATGTTTTGTAAAACCCGTTAATACTCTATGTCATGCATCTGGCCTTAACTATGTTTGCAGTTATGTAATTATGTAAGTGGGATAGCTGATTATCTTCTTGAAACTATACTTTTATTAATCGGATCATAAGCAAAAGTTTTATATTGAGATGTTTAAAACCAAACATAAAGTACAACTTATAACCATGTAAAATTGTTTCCTCATTATTTTAATCTATCTTAAACCATTATTCTTCATATCTAATAAGAATAATCTAAGTTTTTCAATTAACACAGTACCAATCATCAAGTTGTGACAAATCATTCACGAAAATAAAAACAATACCCATTTACCAATCACTTTCAAGTATTATGTTGAAAAGAAAATCATAGAAAATTAATTTGTTTTATTTATTTATTTTAATCATGATTGTTTTCATTGCATACAATTTTCAAGAAATCTCTTTTTCTTTACAGGTCATCATCAAAAAGAGAAAGATAAAGATGGCGCCATGAAGGCAAGACAAAAGCAAAGAAATTCTCAGTCTAATGTCTATTCAGATATTAATAATGAAACCAATGTATATGAAACTGTAGGAGTTTAGAAATACACTTCATTCTCGGGAAAAGTCGTGATGGTTTATATTACAAAAAAAAATATGGATATAATATAGACCTAAAAGATTTAATATGTTAAAATTAATAATTTTACTATAGACCTATTTTGAATATTTTACATTTCGATTAAATAATAACCAAATTTGAACTTTTTATCTTGTTAAAGCAACATAAAAATTTGAACCAACTTTAAAACTTTAAAAATTGGTTATATTCTATTGTAATAATGCTATCAGGGCAAAGAAAAATTACATTAAACTGTTAATATTTTTTTTAAAGGCCAAATGATATTCTTTGCTGAGAGGTTGCTTTATATTAGAATTATTTATGAAAACTATGTCCATTTAAAACAAAAATTAGTGGTAACATGCTGAGTTTAATGAAATGAAATTTCATTGTTGAGCTTGACATGAATGAAAAAGGAATATTTCGTATTTATCATACAAGGATAAGTTACTTGTGTGTGAGACGTGTTGCTGTGTTTACATTGGATGAGAATTCAATGACTTGACCTAGTATGAAACACGTGGTTTGTGAGGTGAACTGTAAGCGTGCTGGTCAAGGACTGGGAGGTCAGCTGGCTATAAATGTACGGATCAAGCAGCAACCGGGGTTGATTGCATACGAGCTGCTTAGGTAGTTGATTGTACAGTAGATCACAGTGAATTGTATATAGTGATTAAAGACAGTTGTTAACCAGACCACAGTGTGTTAAAGACTTGTCTCTTGACTAGTAATAAGTTCTATTACATGGTGTCAGAAGTAGAGGACCTCAAGATTATTTGAAGTACTGACGCCATATCTATTACATGGTGTCAGAAGTAAAGGACCTGAAGACTATTTGAAGTACTGTAGCCTTCTCTATTAAATGGGGTCGGATGGACCGACTCCACCCGCCACAACCACTGGAGCTACATGGAAACATTACTGCCAACTGGAAGAGATTTATACCGTCTTTCCAGATATACAAGATAGCCAGTGGACTCGACACAAAAAGCAAAGAATTGCAGAGCATGGCAATGCTGCATATTATAGGCCAGGAAGCGGTGAAAGTGTACAATACATTCCAATGGACTGAACAGGAATGTGACGATTGTGACAACGTTTTCATTCAGTGAAGTGCTTATTACGAAAAATCGAGAATTATTGTTTGCCAAGAAAGAATGTGACAGTCGAGAGACACGTGTTTTTCTCCAGAAAGCAAGGTGAGGGAGAAAGTTTCGATACTTTTATAACAGACCTTAAACTTAAAGCAAAGTCTTGTGATTTTGAAAATTTAACAGAGTCGTTAATAAAGGACATAATTGTGGCTGGAGTAAATAATGAATATCTCAGGGCTAGACTACTGAGAGAATTAGACCTGAATTTAAAAACGGCTGAAATTATATGCAAAGCGGCGGAAACGTCAGAATGGCAACTCAAAAGTCAAAATATGCAAGTCAAAACGGGTAAACGTTGTCAACCATCAACTGAAAGATCACGTGGACTATAATCAAGAAGCATTCTGCATAGGAAGTGTGTCCACGCAACACGCAAAGAGTGATGAATGGCGGGAAATCGTTACGCTTGAACAGAGGCCTGTGATGTTCACACTGGACACGGGCGCACAAGTAAACATTCTGCCACACTGATTGTTTAGTCAACTAAGAATGGGAAGAGTGCAGAAATCAACAGCAAGGCTCACTACATACAGTGGGGAAACCTTGCCTGTTGAAGGCAAAAAATCAATCAAATGCTCTGTGAAAGACAAGACAGAGGTGTTGGAGTTTCAAATAGACAAGACGCACTCAAAGCCTATCCTTGGCCTGCAAGCTTGTCAAAAGCTGCATCTATTTAAAATCATGGGCGTAATAAGCAAAAAGCATCAGTGGTCTCAACAACAGAAGAAATATTACGTCAAATCAGGCATAATCAAAAGAGGTACACACTCAGCGTGTAAGCAACACACCGATACAGAAAGAACATAAAGGCTCGTGGCAGCCAGCAGTCGTCGTGTCGGCAGCAACGACGCCAAGTTCATGCATCGTTAAGATTTGCGATGGTGTGACACACCTGTAACTGTTACTTCTTATACTTATTTAATATGTAACTCTTGTAGGCGTTCTCTCAATACATAATCTTGTACACAATAATCCACTGAAGAACTTGTTTCAATAAAACAACTTTAATATTTATACTTTGTACACAGAAATATCATTTGAGGTTACACAACGTGGAATTCTCAAGCACACACATCACGTCCTTCCCTCACGGAAAATATCTGACAACTCCTTGCCCAACCTTCTCAGCCAATGGGAAGGCTTCTCTCTTCCCGCGCTTATTACTCATGTGATCTCTCTGTCATCCGATCATGCAATAAACAAATGATACACTGCTGATTCACTCATGATTCACATGTGACAACACCCATGAAACAATAACATGCTGAGACAGACATTTCCTGGAAGGAGATATTTTTGAGTATGACACACCAGATTTAGAGCATGAAGAACACGCTCCCATCGTTGATAGAAATGGGTCATCAGAAACAGTCGTTACTCAGCTGGTGAAGTCAGCAGCAACAATAACAAGATACAGGAGACAGGTGAAGCCACCAAATAGATACCCAGACAAAGAGACATAAAGGTGTGCTGTGCTTTAAAAGACATTTGGAGATTCAGTGTTGGAGTTCATGTACTGAATTGTTCGATGTTTTTAATTGTAGTATTATCTTATTGATAATCTGGGTCATTCATTTGTTTTGTTAGAATGGAGATGTGAGAGACGTGTTGTGTTTACATTGGATGATAATTCAATGACTTGACCTAGTATGAAACACGTGGTTTGTGAGGTGAACTGTAAGCGTGCTGGTCAAGGACTGGGAGGTCAGCTGGCTATAAATGTACGGTTCAAGAGGAAACCGGGATTGATTGCATACGAGCTGCTTAGGTAATTGATTGTACAGTAGATCACAGTGAATTGTATATAGTGATTAAAGACAGTTGTTAACAAGACCACAGTGTGTTAAAGACTTTTCTCTTGACTAGCCATAAGTTCTATTACAACTTGGTCTTTTGCAAAAAAAACAACAAAAAAACAACCTATTATAAAATACTTTGTGTACATTTAATAAAGTTAAATATTACGCATTTATGATACAAGGACAAGTTAGTTGGGCCTTTGAAAAAGGTGGGCGCCGTAGGCGCCCTTAAAAAGGGGCGCCATGGCGCCTCAGCACAAACTCGTCAACTATATTTCACATTAAACTTAGATCTACTTGCACAAACATTGAAATTTCTAATCAATAATATTTTGAGTCGATTTTACTGGAATGTTAATGCCATACGATCTTATCATGAACAACTAAAATTTAGTTACCTTTCCTAATACTTAAATTTACATAAGTTATAAAAATCAAACTGATAACCATTTCCGTTCAGAACTTTATCCCACATTTGCCTAAGCCATCCGAACAATAAAATACAAAGGGCGACACACTATATTTCTGATAAGAGTCTAAAAACAGTTTTAAAGTTTCGATGTGCAGAAACTTTCCGAGATTTTGAAGAAAAGGGGAACTTTAAATTACATCTGACGAAACTGTATTTGCAAGTGCAGGTATTTTTTTAATCGAAGTTTGAAAGTAGATTTTTGTTGATATTGGCTTTTTTCTCGGATATTTTAATCTAAAGACGAGTGAATAATACGGGTAAGCAAATTACAGCAAACATGATCATCAATTTACTTCATTTTGACACAAGGATATTGTAATTAGTACTCAACGTATTGTAACTATTCAATAGATTTAAAGTATCAAATCCACTGATATTTTTAAAAACACCATTTTTTATAACTTTAACTGTATTCAGTAAAAACTATATTCGAAATGTATGTGTCAGTTGCGAACTTCATAATATGTTAAGACTGCAGTATAAATTATTTGAAAGCATGCTTGATTGTAAAATAAATTCATTCTAAAGGGAAAATGTGTAAATTTTAATGGGGGTCGACTTGTGAATTACAAAATAAAATGGAAAATACCTCGTTATAGTTTTTTTTTAATTTGGTGTTTTTAAATACATTAACACCGAGCAATGGGTAAAGAAATGTTTAAAATACAATTTGAAACCAAACGACATTCTAAGGTGTCTATTAATACTATTAATAATAAGGTGACATGAGTTAGATGTCCTACTAGATATGATAGTGGTTAAATATAAAATAATATGCACAAGGAAGTTGATCCATCCTTCTCTTATCAGGAATTATCGGTGTATTTTTTATATGATCTGATAACATGGAGATTACGACTGAATTCTAAATCCAAGAGATAAAATAACTAATAAAACCATTCTGAATTTGAATTTATGTTCAATCAAAGGTATGAACATTTCTAACTCCCCCCTTTGGCTCTCCCTCTCTTTGTCTCTCTAACTCTCTCTATCTCCCCCCTCTCTCTCTTTCTCTCAAAAAACACATACATGGCCATAAAATAATGTTGGATTTCAAAGCAACAACAGTGCTATTGAAACAGACAACTAATAAAACGTGTTTGCTAGAAATTTGAATAAACCCCAAAAAGGCAAAGTCATACACCTGTGTGGCTGAAATGACTTTTTGAGAAATTCTTAAACGTGTTAAATATTAAAATAGCCAATCAACAAATGGTAAACTAACTTAAAGTATACATCTACATATAACATATATATATATATATATATATATATATATATATAAAGTTATTGTTTAATGTACAATAATATGTGTTTTAATTTCGAGATTTACCGTATTTTCACGCATATTCCCCGCACACGCAGATAACCCGCCCACGCATATACCCCGCATAATTTTTAGATCCTGTAAAAATATTGTAGTTTAACCCGCCCACGCTTATACCCCGCTCCATCCCATCACATTTGAGAAGTCATATCACGCTGAACCACTCTAGTTGAATGAACTGTACCATATAATAATATATATGTAGCCGAGTGGTGGCTAAGTTAAATTAAAACAATGAAGTTCAATTCACTTGGTTAGGATATCAAACAGTTTATTCCGGAATTACAAGAATGGGTCATGAACAAGTTAACACATCAGTCATCGCTCCATGCGCTACCTCAACACTATTCAACTCACACTCACCTCTCACACAGACCAGGGGCAGTGTGTCACTGGCCCACCGGTGTGTCCCTGCTAATCACGGGACTGACCTCCCAGTGCAGTAAACACGGGTAGTTGGTCAGTCGCTCTGTGTGAACTCCCGCCACAACGAGGGCTGGAGTAACCCTGCACTAAACCGTGAAGGTCACATTCAGGGACTGCTGAGGCCAACTCTAGCAGACGGCTACATATATATTATCGCTCGCCACGTTATCAAATCAGATACGTTATAACAAACAATTACAGGTAGATTATGAACCAACTTAGCAGAAATTATACAGAATCTAATTTTATATTCGTGTTTTGCAAGTTATAGCGCCATTGATGCATTATTCAGTAAAACAAAATTCAGATACCCTGCCCAGGGAGATACCCCGCAGGGAGATACGGGGTTTGTAAAATCTGGTATTACCCGCGGGGAATATGCGTGAAAATACGGTATGTTAGAGCCAAATCCATATCTTAAACCAGTGCTTCTCAAAGTGGTGGTCCGCGGACCGGTGCCGGTCCGTGGGCCATCCGCCACCGGTCCGCAGAAGTTATCAAAAGGGGACAGAAAAAATTGTCAGTGCAGGGAAAATAGTGCACCGGTCCCTGGTGCAATGGAAAAAATTGCTGCCGGTCCGCCATTCTAAAAAGTTTGAGAAGCACTATCTTAAACGACTAAAACAGGGTAATAGTAGTTTTAGAGAGTAATAAATTGTAATCGATTGCAGTTTGTATGCCGTAAGTGCAAAAATATTAATTTAACGTGTTTATGGTGATTTAAAAAGACAAGGGTTGCTGTCTACATGGACGGACTGTCGAGTTTGTGGTTCAGTATTCTATTCAAATAAATTACCTCAATCATAAAAATCCACCAGTAGGCTGATAATATTGGACACATTGAAAGGTCACAAACTCATTCAACCATGAATCCACCCTCTCATATAATGATGGTATATGTGACTTTTCATCTTACCTTAAGATAACAATACAGTTGTTGAACATTTTCACCGCTTTACTTTATTTTATTGATTTTGTTCACTTATATGGCGCAGTACTGCAGCCTACCGCTGGGCTCACTGCGTCTTAAATAAATTTCCAACAACTAGATAAAATATATTGCATTTTCAGTCTTCTTAAACACTGATAAACACAACACTACATAACATAAAAATGTTCAGACCTGGACGCATCACCATTATAGACTGGTAGTTTGATGGAGCGAGATCACTGCACATCATCGCTTGTCAACCGTAACAGGTGTCCTGGACTAAAAGAATGTCTGTAGCATAGTCACAGTGTGGGTAAAGAAATCGCGCGTTGACAGCGGCGATGCAAACAAAAAAAATGTAGGTCTCTACTTTTTGTCACCGCCACGACAGGTATGCCTCTGGGAAACATCTCAACCATGAAATATTGTTTAAGGCTACACATGAGATCAGGGGTCACGTGTTTACGCTTGGCAATCAGCAAGCATGGACAGAAGACGATGGCATGTGTAAGAACACAGATCACCTATCTTTGAGTACCTGAGCCGAGGATTGCTACTGAACTTATCTTATGCCTGCATGAGCGATGATCGTAACAAAAAAGTGACTGACACTAGCGGCAGTAAATGGCATGATGCTTCGCCACCAAAACCATTTAAAACAGAAAGGCCAAAGTCGGGAGAGAAGAAAAGCTTAGTTCCACGAAATCAGTTGTCGATTGCGGACAACTAGGCACAAAACAACAAAAAGACAATAAATCTAACGAATCCCGATTATCTTTGAATCAGGAGCTCGAGGCAATATGTCCCCTTAGGCGTAGCCTCGTTCTGATGTTTAAAATATTTTACTCATGATTTGATTTTTTTAAAAAGAAGACAATCTATAAAAGCGTGGAATTACGGACACTTCGATCCCGGACGTTTCGACCCCAGACGGTTCGACCATTCCAGTTCGCCCACAGTACGTTTCGTCCCCAGGACGTTTCGACCCCGGTCGGTTCGAACACGGACGGTTCGAACACGGATGATTCGACCCCGGATGATTCGACCACAGACAATTCGACCTCAGACAGTTTGACCACAGGGCTTTTCGACCCCAGGGCGTTTCGACCCCGGACGTTTCGACCCTTTCGTTCTTACACCGTGAAATGTTTTTATTTATTTTGTGTTGTTTTTTTAAACGTTTTTTAAAAAATATTAATTTTCGGTATATTATCAATTAATAAGTAAAAAGTACAATACAACTTTTTTAAAAAGGACACGCTTTTATTTACAAACATTTACAGACTGAAACGCACTGATCTCCCCTGCCCTTGATGTAAACACGGGAATTTGGTAAACGAGGGCTGGAGTGAAACCAGTGAGCCGTGGAGGTCAACTCTAGCAGACGACTATACATTCTAAATAGTGATAAATAGAGATACTCTAAAATTTGATTAATTTAATTACGATCTGAAATTTTGATACAATGCATTGTCATCCAAGATCTATCTGGGTAAAAGTTTGAGATCTCTAGGACCATCAGAAGTGGTTTAATTTTACGTTTCAAGATTTGAAGGAAGGATTGATGGATGGATACAACATACAAACAGTGTGACTTAAATAAAAGCGTGTAATAAAAATTAATAAAATAATGTAAAAAAATCGATTTTTAAAAACGACACACTTTTATTTACATATAGAAAGTGCACTAAAAAGAAGAAAATAAAATTGTTCTATGAAAACAGGTGAAATCGGTGAACCTATCTACTGCACATAAAAGAGTGGGGCGCCCATCACAAATCATTTCTCATTGCAACTATTCTCTTACATATAGATACATATTTCTAAATTTGTTTTTATGTTTCGCAGCCTTGTACACGATAGAGAGTTGTGATGAACGCCCCACGCTTTTAAATGCAGTAGATAGGTTCACCGATTTCACCTGTTTTCATAGAAAAATTTTATTTTCTTCTTTTTAGTGCACTTTCTATATGTAAATAAAAGCGTGTCGTTTTTTAAAATAGATTTTTTTACATTATTTTATTTTCTACTTTTTAGTATCAACATTTTAAAATTGATTTTTCGACCTTATCAATTCAATTTAATTAGTTAAACTTCATTGTCAATAACTTAAATGTGATAGTGGTAAAAAGAAAGATTATTCATTACGAATTTATGTATACTACAAAAAAAATTTTTTTTCCCTAACCGAAAACTGAACCTCGTACCACCATTTCGGCAATCGATCACGCTTATATTTCGGCCAGCAAGACTTGATGATGATAGTACTTTTTAAAGTTATAATAATTGTATCCCTCTAGGGCGAATTGAGGCATGGTTCATTTACGCGAGTGATACTATTTTATAGAAGACAAAAACTAAAAACTAAAACTGCATTAATTTAATTACGGTATATTCGACCGATCTGAAATTTTGATACAATGCATTGTCATCCACGGTCTATATGTGGTAACATTTTGAGATATCTAGGACCATCAGAAGTGGTTTAATTTTACGTTACAAGATTTGAAGGAAGGATGGATGGATGGATGGATACAACATGCAAACAGTGTGACTTAAATAAAAGCGTGTAAAAATACTATCTCCACTCCTATACCAAACAAAACACACTTAAAAAGGACCTAATTTATTATTGGGTTTTAAAAATGTATATATTTAAGACGTGATAACAAAAACAAACGAAAGTTGTTTTTTATTTTTATTTATAATTATTATTATTATTATTATTACTTTTTACACGCTTTTATTTAAGTCACACTGTTTGTATGTTTTATCCGTCCATCCATCCTTCCTTCAAATCTTGTAACGTAAAATTAAACCACTTCTGATGGTCCTAGAGATCTAAAATTTTTAACACATATGGATCGTGGATGACAATGCATTGTATCAAAATTTCAGATCGATCGAATGTACCGTAATTAAATTAATGCACTTTTAGTTTTTAGTTTTTGTCTATATTTCGTTCTATTTCTCACTCAACGCTTATCGACATGGTAATTTTCAAGGCGAGGGCGGGGATGCCAGAACCAATGAAAAATGGGGTCATGTCTTCTCCAGCCAATCGGCGTTAAATAAACATGAGAAGACAGTGTGCGTTCATGGCCTGTGCGAACGTGGTTTTACTATGGGTCTGTCATGCAGAAATCCGAAATTGTTTACATCACGTGTTTAACAGCTCAGTAATACGAAACTAAATCTAAATTGACATGGTAACACAAGAAGAGCAATAGGAGTTTTGATTATTCAAACATTCCCTTTTATCAATTATGCCACTTCTCACACCCACATTTAAAAAAACAAATTGAGATTTAAAAGTAGAAAATAAAATAATGTAAAAAGAATTTTTTTTTACAAAGGACACGCTTTTATTTACATATAGAAAGTGCACTAAAAAGAGTAAAATAAAATAAGAATTTTCTATGATTACAGGTGAAATCCTGAACCTATCTACTGCACATAAAAGCGTGGGGCGCTCATCAAAACGCTCTATCATGTACAAGGCTGCTAAACATAAATACAAATTTGTATGAATATTTGTAAACATTAAAAGTTTCACAACTTTGATCAAATACATGCTACTATCATATTAATTAGAAGTAGAAGCGCCCCACACTTTTATGTGCAGTAGATAGGTTCACGATTTCACCTGTAATCATATAAAATTCTTATTGTATTTTACTCTTTTTAGTGCACTTTCTATATGTAAATAAAAGCGTGTCCTTTTAAAAAAATTTTTTTTACATTATTTTATTATTATTAAAGTTGACGACTTGCTGAATGCAGGCGCTGAAACCATTACAAACCCCTCTTCCTTTGCATTCACTTCTGTTACTTGTGTTCCTTAAAATGTGTATACCTCCCTGGCGGCAATACTGATTTTAATAAGACGGACAAAGTTGCCATTATTTAAAGTTCATAAAATTCAATAGTTAATACCGCCGCCTAGCAGACAACATTCAAGTTCCTGGACCTGTATGATCTGTCTGAACGTTAAGTTATTGTTGTTTACATATTGTCCGAGGGTTTCATAATCCCATGTTACGAAGGCTAGACTCAGTGACCACCACGGCAAGCCGTGTGCTGGCGAGGGTAAATAGTGGGGCAGAGTGAGTAAAGGCACCATTAGAAAGGACTAACTGACCACATTGCCTTTGTATTGTCCGATTACATCGGACGGGGTGGCGGTTGAGTTGGATAGGTTTGGAAGGATTTTCTACCTCAGAGGAATGGCGCATTTATCACAATCATGAATTCGAGATTGAATTTTATTTGTATATATACAGACTGTTTGTCCTTGTATATACAAATAACGATTTCAAACTGTATTTAATTTTTAATGGATACAAATGTTAAGCTAGATTATTTTTATACCAAAAGTTAATTTTAAAAATAATACATTTTTACTAGTATATTAAAAAATATTTAAAAATTATACGGTGTAGATACGAAGGGGTCGAAACGTCCGTGGTCGAAACGTCCTGGGGTCGAAACGTCCTGTGGTCGAACTGTCCGGCGTCGAATCACCTTGGGTCGAAACGTCCTATGGTCGAACTGGCAGGGTCGAACAGTGCGGGGTCGATCATCCGTGGTCGAAGTGTCCGACCTCCAAAAGCGTGTGCTGTAAGACTGTAAGTTGACAGTTTTCATTCAAATATAGAGTAACTTTTTTTATAAAAAAATCCTACAACATTCAGTTGCATTCCATCACAGACGTCATTGACAATGTGCAGGAGGCAGTGCTCTCTTCTCCTGTTTCTGACGATTTATATGTGGTCAATTACTACAGTCCAAAGTAAGTGTATTTTCATAACGTTTATATTCAGTGAATTTTTGAAAAAATCATAATCTCAAGAAAGAAAATTCCTTTCATACTAAGATAATTACCAAAAAATGTTTAAATTACCTTTTATTTCAGTGTGTAAATAAATTTCAGTAACATCGATTAACAGTAAATAAATTGTTTTCTTACACACACACACAAGAATAATTGTCTACATTATCAAGATTAATTATATTTTCTTATTGACCTTTGATTAATACATTACAAAAAGAAACTTATGACAATTAGTAAAATATTAGTGGTATATAATATAAAAAACTTTAGAGTTTTCCCTGTTGGGAAAAATTAGTATTTTCCCGTCGTTTCTTTAAATGATTTACATTTGTTCTATTACTGACTAAATTTCAAGTGTTTATAATATATTGCATTGTTTAACGGTGTCTTGGAACTTAAAAGTAAAACGTTACTATCATGAATTGATTAGTTGTAAAACAAATAAAATGAAATAAAAATCTCTTCCACAGCAGATTGTCCTAGCGGTTGGTTTGGTTCCCGGTGTCAGTTTCAATGTCACTGTAAGGAGCTGTCACAATGTTATAGAGTCTCCGGCCGCTGTCAGAGTTGCGAAGTCGGGTGGTTTGGAAGTGAATGTCAGTTTCGTGAGTCAATTTTCTAAAGGACTAGCTAGATAAATAACCAGTGGCATTTTTTGTTTCAAATTAATAATTGAGAACGTTATACAAAACTGTTTTTGAATAGGTCTTGTCATTTCTAAAACCTGAAAACCTCATAAATGATTGAGTAATGTTCTATTTTAAAATCAAACATTTTTTTCGGAACAATGTTTTGAAGCATAAATACAGTCAAATCAATAAGTTCTTAAAATTCTTAGAATAATAAAATTACGAAACTGTTTTTCTTTCTTTATTGTTCAAGTCCAATAAACTGTCTTAAATTGACAAATAATTAACAGATTTCTGATAACATACTTCCTTCTCTATATACCTACATTTACATATTAACTCGTATCTTGTATTCAATTTTTATGAAATTCGTTCCAAATGACCCAATATCTCTACTTATAGATTTCCGCCATATTATGACAAGGCCTAAAAAACAAATTAAGTTTATGAGTTTAACTCAAACATGCAATGATGGTAGCTCTAATGAGAAGTAAATTTTAATTGCTCTCATTGAAAAAGTTCTTTAGAGTACAGGTGTGTCGATTGCATTTTCAATATCCTGCTATTAAACGATTTATTTTTCTTACTTTAAAGTCCTAATAAAATTAATCATATTAAAGTACACAATAATAATAAATCATTTTATACAAAGAATGGATATGATTGTCGCACAATATATTGTAAATGAGTTCACTTTAAATTGAAATATGTATTTTTTCAAAGGATGTTGATACACGTTAAAAGTATTCATATTTATGAATACTACAATATATTTTATGGAAATTTTTCCAGTGACAGTTTTGTTTATATGTTAAAACTATAAAGTGTTTTTTAATGTAATTTTGCTTATATTTTAGAAACGCTGACTGAGAACATTGAAAATATTTATTCAACAAAAACAACAACCATACCAACACAATCCTCATATACCTGGATCACTGACGATAATGACGCAACCTGTAACACAGATAGCAGGCTGGAGGCCGTTGTAGTACAAGACGTTTCAAATACAAGTTTTCCCTTTACTTGGCTTAGGGTCACTCTCACAGACAGCGGTTTGTGCAAATGTTTTATATTTCCATAGTTTTTAAATTTTAAAAATTATTTTAAATTTGAAAAATGTGATAATCAAATCACGTGTAAATAAAAAGCATGTCAACTACTTACCTTGCAATGTTTTAAACATAATAATCCCTTTTATTTATTTTAAAATCCGTTATATTAACTCGTGGTGTCTGCACCCGCCCTTGTCGCCAAAATTTTTGATCGATTTTTAACCCACTTTCTCGTAAGCTAGCGAGCTGAAATTTAGCAGGCAGTTTCGTGGCGATGATAAAAACTAGGTATCAAAATTTCAGATCGATCGCACGTACCGTCATTAAATTATTGAATTTTTAGATAATTTTATTTGTGCCTATGTATCATGTTATTTTTTAAGATAGAGCGTCGTGGTGCGTATTATATTGAACAACCTTTCTGTCGCGCATTAGGTGCGCATTTTATTGACAACACTTTTTATAAACATATTCCTGATCGGTGCGCATTATATTAAACATGTTTTACGACACAACTACAATTTTGTATTTTTTGATGGTCTTGCGCTGCGTATTATAATGAACATTCTTTTAGTTACTTCTCGTACATAAAGGATTTATAGTGAAAAACCTGGTTTTTTACGGGTTTCTTTTTTAAATATTTGAACGATGGAAATTATGTATATGTTATGACATTGAAAAGTTTATTTTTGAAAAAAGCATTAAATTTAATTAAAATGTCTTCACATCGTAATTTGTATTAAGGATGAATGTAAACATCATTGTTTGAAGCTCAGCAAGCCTCAATGGCGTGATAGAAAATGAAAGTAATACGATTATAGATGAATTATTATAAATAAGGGTGGCAAAGTTTAACTATAATTAATCGATTAATCGTAAACATTGTGTAACTACTAAAACATTTTTTAACGATTAATCGAAGTATCACATACAAATGTGTTGGAAATAAAAAAAGTGAGAAAAAAATGGCGACCGATAAATATTAAGAAATTTCCTGACGATACACAACTTCTTAGTTTTAAACTATTGACTGACGGGAATGTTCAAAATGTCAATAAAGTTAATGGCATCCATTGTGAGAAATCTTTTCCTGCCAAGGTTCTTACACTTCGCTTACTAATCAAACCAAATGAAAAGCATATTAAGCTAATGAAGTCTGACTCAGACAGAAGAAAAGACGACAGCCCTTCTGATGAATTACTGCATTACAAAATTGAGATGAAAGTTTCTGAATCTGTTGACCCTCTTCAATGATGGAAATTTAATGAACACCGTCACACCGATAACCAAAACTGTCCTTCCTTGCCAAGACCGATTTGTGTATACCAGCTTTACTCAGTTCTATGTGAACGATTGTTCAGCTCGGCTGGTTATAAGTTATATTGTTATTAAGACCCGCGAATCACTTGAACGAAGTAATGTCAACACACTTGTCTTTTTGCGTAATTAATTAAAAGATGACATATAAAGGAGATCTTCAAATGATATTACGCTTTCAACAAGGTCGTTTGATAATAAATGTTAATTATGACACAAAACATTAAATTAAAATTTTTGGATTATTCAAAATTAACGATTAAATAAATTATCGTAACCTTTTCAAAAGTTAACTATTAAATTTAAATTAATCATTAACAGCCCATTTATCTATATATATAATTCACCATGATAAGCACAAGAGAAGTCCAAATAAGCAAGACAAATGACCCTCGCTATGGTCGGCAAATTACAGGTTATGGTTGGCAAACTAGGCTGGTGCAAGGCGGGGGGCAGATAGCATACCGCATTCCCCCCAACCCCGACGTTCACTTGCGTTGTTCTGATTTCTTCATGTTGTAGTTTGTGTCCGTTCTTTCCCCCTTTCGTTGCGCTATCTATTAGCAAGTCTGCGGCGTATGCTACGCAGCCAGTCGTACCTAGTAAATATTAAATCACCGAAAACTTTGACTTCAAATTTGTCTTTAGGAATAGGTAAAATATTCAAAATTTGAAACCGCTATGTGGTTATTTTCTTTTTATTTAAGTAATACTTAGATTTAAAAGGTATTTATGGCATATTTTCAAAAAAGATATAAGCTTATGATTAAATAGATAGCTATAATATATTTTATTGACATTTAATTCTTATTTATTTCAACACTGTTAATGTCAATTTAATTAACATACTTCTTGTTAATTTATTTAATAACATACTTCTTGTTAATTTATTTAATAACATACTTCTTGTTAATTTATTTCAGAGATAAAGGTACTTGTCACGAAGTTTTCATATGTATTTGTAAATAAATAACGCTTTACAGTTATTGTTTTGATCACGCAACTCGTTTGTCTATTTTGTATTATATCCCTCAAGCCAAGCTAGGAAGTCTACGCATTATGTTCAGGACACATAGAGCAGAAAATGTCAGTTGCGAAAATCAACAACTTTACATCATAAGGTCTAAAACAGTAGACATCAGATGCAATGCGGTATCGAACGTCATTTCTGTAATTATTGGCGGACCTGGTGTTAAATCGTTGTGTTCTCTTTATATTAGTGGAGGTATGAGTTTAACATGACAATACGTCAAGGAAATATAAAATGTTGCAATATAATTTGATAATTTTAATCAATTTTTAAAAGAAAATATATTTTTAAAAATGTCTTTGAAATTACTTTCAAGTTATGAATGTTAAGAGTTTTAAACTTTAATCTATTTTATCTTGCTTATTGCTTGTTTTTTTTAAAAGTTCACTCGATGATCACCTTGATAACTCTTTAGTTTAGATTCATTTGTTTAAATTTAAATTGTGTTTTCAAATACGCCAGATCGTAATGTTGCATTGAAACAAGACTTCAAAGAAAATTCTACGCAAAATAACTATACAACACAGGAAGTAGTTGATGGAAGAAATGATACCTGTAGCCACTCGGAATACCAAGATAAAAACCTTAGTTGGAATATCACTTTCAACAACAGTCAAATTGTCAATAGAGTAGTGTTGTATATCAAAACAGAGGATTGTAAGTATGTTATGTTTCTCTTTTCTTTAGTAGGTTTTAGGCCATCTGAATTTTCAGAATTTTAAATAAAGTTACGGGGTAAAAATTATTTCGTATCATATTTTAGTATTTCGTACAAGTTTTTTGTAAGGTATTATCGTCTATTTTTTCTTCAAATTGAATGAACAATTTTAAATATTTTAAAAATAATTTTACAGTTATTGCGCTCATGAAATAGAACTGGACGTTTAAAAAAAGATATCAGTTTTATTGCATTGTATTGCCATCATATTCACACATTTTTTGTTGTTGTATATTATTGTGCGCAATATTGGATCAAATGCGCACTCATAATGTGAAATACAATTCTACATTAAATGTGTCTAGATAAATAAATTATCAAGCAACTATTATGATTTAATTTAGCCATCAATCTCTCTTCATTTATTAACAAATTTATTCATTGTCTTTGGTGAAAACGATATAAGGGAACACATATTTAAGGCTTAAAAATAATTATTCAATTACAGAGTCTAAACATTGTTCAAAATAATGACATGTTTTGGTCTATTAAATTAATTAAAGCACCATTTTCTGTAAATAATTTATAGTTACAAAAATGGGCTATTTTATTTATTTTCAGCATGTACTAACGGCTCATGCAGTTCACAGTTTATCAATTTAAGTCTTCAAACTTTTAATACCACGAATGCTGTGTTTGAATATCACAATCAATTTACTACAGTTAGACTTGTTGAAACATTCGCTATAACAATGGAAAACATTACGTTTCCAATAAATGGACTTGTCATCAGCTTTAATCTTCAAAATTATATGAATATCTCACTATGTGAAGTGGAAGCTTATGGAGGTAAGAAATTTAAAATAGTAAAACTTTACATTTTTAACCTTAAAGCCAAATAAAAAAATAATAAAAACAGCCCTAAACCAACATAAGCATGTATAATAAACATTACACAAGGAATAGACAAACACAGTCGGAAACCACTAAACACGGTTCAGATATGTGTAGTTTTTCTAGATATCCCATTGTATTGTGAATCACGCTCTCGAAGTAGCCCCCAAATGTAGTCCCCCATCATATTTTCGTTATACTGTCCTTGGTAAAGAAATATATCTTGATGAAAGCGCTCGCCTTGCTTCTCGGAGTAAGCGCCAATGTTCTCCTTGAATTTGTCGAGATGCGAATCAAGGATATGGACTTTCAGAGACATTCTGCATCCCATTTTGGCGTAATTCTTTATGAGAGGCTGCACCAACTCCACATAGTTTTCAGCTTTTTGATTACCTAGGAAGCCCTGAACAACTGCAACGAAACTGCTCCGAGCCACTCTCTCCGTCCTGTTCAACAGCTTTGGGAAATCCTTACATTCTATGATCTTCTTGATCTTTTGTCCGACGAATATACCAGTCCCGACCTTAGCCTCGGACAGCTGTGGAAAATGATCTTGGAGGTATTGAAATGCTGCTGACTCCTTGTCAAGAGCAGTGACTGATTTGCTAATGAGGGCTAACTTGATATGCAGCGGTGGCATAAGCTCTTTATGAGGTTCTATCAGCGGCTCCCAATTCACATTGCTCTTCCCAACAAAAAAATCGGTCCGTTGTGGCCAGTCCTTTGTGCGACAATGCGCCTTAGTGTCAAGTTGGAGAATCTTTGATGCTGCTTCCTCTGATCCTTGGCTTGTACGCTATCATCAACCAAGTTACAATGTTTGAGCCTGGATATCAGAAGCTCAGCATTCGATTTCGTAGGCCCGAGGTCCCTAATTAAATCGTTCACGTCTTTTTGGTTAGGGAAGTACGGGTTTCTATCCCAAACTTCATCTGCGGAATCGTAGTCCATATCTCCAGTATCTGCCTCGTTATTTGACTTGCTGCTGTCTCCTGAAGATGGCCGATGCCGCCTAGGAGGGGGCGGAACTGGCATATCGGGGACTGTGTGGTACTGGGGCGATGGAAGAAGGTACGTCCGGATAAATGATCTGAGGGGCATTTTTCCCGTTGCGACGATTTTTTGGGTTTACCATGCAGAAGTAGCAGTTGCTTGAGTGGTCCGTCGGCTCTCGCCAAATTCGAGGGATAGCAAACTTCATGGCTAGCTTCTCTCCTCTGTACCAACCTGTAACATAGTACATAATAATACATAATAATTATAATAATTTGAGGGCAGGAAAATTCAAAATATGGAACGATTTCAAGAGGGAACGTATTTGCCTACAGTGCACGACTTATGACAAAACTTTGTAAATCACAACTCTTTGAAAGGAACTAGATTCAAAGTATTAAAATTAAAAAAAATAAAATAAAACCCATCTAAGCGAGAAGCAACTGTTCAGTTCCATTCAAGTGTTTTCTTGCAATATTCGCATGTGAAATGTGGTGCACAAGATTTGTCTTGGTCCCCGACCGGCACGCCGAAGTATGCCTTGTAGGCCTCGCACATTATACGACTTGCTTCCACCAAATACTTTTTCGCTCTTGTCTTTATGAATTGTCCGCACACGTAGCAGAATGAATCGGCTGGATGCAAACAACCTCTTGATGCCATATCAAATAAATAACTTCTCTTTTCAACTACGAATCGTTATCCTTTCAGTCTGCAATAAAACGAATTGGAATCTTTGTTCGAGACACCTGTGCTTTTATACTTGTACAGCTACTTTTGGAACGTTCAAGAACGTTCTAGACAGCTAAGAGAGTTTCTCGAAAGTTCTGGAAGTTTCTTGAACGTTCTAGAGTGTTCAGGAGAATTGTAGAAACATCTGGACAAATCTAGCAGTTCAGGGAGGAAGCTCAGCATTGAAAGCAAATCGATAACTGTCTCGAAAACACGCGATTTTCCAAATTTCAATGTCCCGGTCACAGAAGCAAAGTTTTTCTTGAATAACAGCGATTTCCTTTCTTTTCTAGACATAACGGGTTTTGAAAACACACTTTCAACTGAGGAACAGAAAAAAGTGAAAATTTGTTACATAGTGATCTAAAAAATTATGAAAACCACTGGTAAAACTGTTTTAAGTTTATTTCCAGCGTTACACCCATTATACTTATGCTATTAAAAATGACATCCCTACAGAATGTGCTCCTGGGACGTGGGGTCTAGAATGTAATAATACCTGTGACAGTATATGTGGATCACAATGTGACGAGGAGACTGGAACTTGTCCAGGATGTTATGGTTTCAGCGACCCCCCAATCTGCGTCACACGTAAGTGTTTATTAATGATTTATATTATGCGAGATATGTTTAGAGTAGAGTTATTTGAAGGGGAAAAAAATTACTGAAAAAAAAGTGTTTGTTTTTTAAATCTTTCGAATAAGAATTTCAGTAAAAATATTTAACGCAAACAAATATAAAATAATATCAAACTAAATTTTAAGTAGCGTTACGCAAAGAAAGATCAAGAAAAAGTGGAGATATGAACCAAATCTTTAACCAATATTTGGAGTTTATTGTGGTCAAAAGTGTTATATCGTTTCTTTTTATTTCAAACGTGTGTCTATACTTTCTGTACATATTTTGTTTTGTGAAATTAATTTTTGATATATATTTTTTAGAACTGCTAATTTTAACTGTGTTGAAACTTCCTTTGATAGAAAGAATTTTTTAACTAAACGTATGTATTATCATTGAAGCGTTCCTTTTTATTAATTAATAATTTAGTATTAAAATAGTTGTCATAACTCACATCCTATTTTAACCGTTTCGTTAAGCAAAAAATTAGCACCGTTAAATATCAGTTTTACGGGCTTAGGGACAATCTTTAACACAGCTTTTGCACACGAGGTCTGTCCTTCCTAATGGTTTGGCCTTTCTAATAGCTCTTCTGTCTATAGCCTCCTCCACCGTTCGTTCCCCGCTACTATGACCATCTCTTTCACAACTGTGCGCCGCGTAAGTCGGTCTTCTGCCTTACACTCCAAGTCGTTTGTGCGTATTCTGACTGCTTTCACGTCTATTTTGCAGACATCTTTAAATCGCAGACGTGGGCGACCTTTCTTCCCTCTTTCCCTATGCCAGTTCTCCATATAAGGAGGTCCTTGGGGATGTGGCCAGGCTCATTCTTTTTACATGTCCTAGCCATCTTAGACGTCTTTCACTAAGGATTGAGTACATGCTTTGGATATTGGCACGCATCAGGACTCACTATTTGGCACTGTTTCTGCATTTAATGCCAAGGATGCGACGCAGGCACCTCAAGTGGAAGCTATTAAGCTTGCGCTCATGTGATGTATAAGTGGTCCATGTCGCTCCCGTATAGCAGCGTACTGATGACGCAGGCTCGATAGACACACATTTTGGTTTTCTCGTTAGCTTGATGTTTTGCCAGACCCGTTTATTTAGTTTAGCTTTTGTGGCAGCTGCCTTGCAAATTCTACTGTTTATTTCGTCCTCGAGACAGTGTATTGGAGACCTTGGACCCACAGTAGGTGAAGCTGTCCACAACCTCCAAGTTTTCATTTGTCGATATTGATGGTATGAGGAGAACTTGTGTCTTGGGCCATGATGTTTGTCTTTTTCAAGCTGCTTTGCAGACCAAATTCTTTGCAGGCGTTGGAGAAGCTTGACACGAGTTGTTGCAAACCAGTTTCTGTGTGGTGCTTAGTGCCGCATCATCCGCAAAGAGTAGCTCACGAATCAGGACATCTGTCGTTTTGGTTTTGGCTCGGAGGCGGGCAGTGTTTAAAAAGTCCTCCATCAGCTCTGGTGTGTAACCAGATTCCATCACTGCTATCCTTGAATGCGTATCGAAGCAGTACAGAGAATAATTTGCGAACAGTGTTGGTCGAGTACACAACCTTGTTTAACTCCGCTGCTGACTGGAAAGGCTTCTGACTAGCTCCATCGAACTGCACTGTGCCCTGCATATTTTCATGGAACTGCTCTATGATGGCGAGTAGGTGTGGGGACAGCCATTTTTTCAGGATTTGGAATAGCCCGTTGCGACGACTAAATCAAAGGCTTTCGTAAGATCCCACAAAGGCAATGTACAGTGGCATCTGCTGCTCTCTGCATTTTCCTGGAGCTGCCGTATGGAGAACACCATGTCTATGGTAGACCGACCAGCTCGGAAACCGCACTGAGATTCTGGGTAAACTCGGGAGGCTAAACTCTGTAATCGTGTTAGTATGACACGGGCAAAGACCTTTCCTACAATGCTAAGGAGTGAGATGTTACGATAGTTATTGCAGACACTTCTATCGCCCTTGTTTTATATATGTACTATTTGCATCATTTAGGTCCTGGGAGATGTAGCCCTAACTCCCAGGAGAGGGACAGAAGCTCGTGCAATGGTTGGAGTAAAGCTGTCTTTCTACTCTTTAAAGCTTCTGGCGGTATGCCATCATACCCAGGGGATTGATATTCCACAAGATAGGCAGTCAATTGCTTTGATAAGCTCTTCCCGTGTGGGCACGACATCATGTTCTACCATGAGTGGCATATCGGGGATGTCATCTAGAGCGGTGCTGGAGACTGTGGTAACTGTTGAATACAGTTCCAGATAGTGCTCAATCCACCGTTTTAGCTGCGCTGCCTGGTCTTGGATAATTTCTCCACTTTTTGACTTTAGGGGGGCAACCTTGGACGTCAGAGGGCCGGTTCCTTTTTGGATATTTTCATACATGGCTTTTGCATTTCCCATTTCGTCAACTGACTGTATACTAGAGCAAAGGTTAAGCCAGTAGGTATTGGCACATTGACGTGCGACTTTTTGGGCGTGCGGTTTGGCTTTTTTAAGGCACGCAGCCTATCGGGTGTAGGCTTTTCCTTGTAGTAGACCACCGCGCCCCTAAGGTGTAATCATAGCGTAAATATATTTACCATTTAGTTTCTTATCAATAATAATAATATTAATTTATTACCAAATACTTTTAAAATATGTGTATTCTGAAGTCGCACTTAGTTTTAAAGTCGTATTAGCCCCATCGCATTCCCATGATCAAATTGGTATAGAACAGTGTGTGCGGAGGGACTTCTTTTCATAATTTTTTTGAAATAAGTGGAGAAAGCTAGGCCGCTCTGACCGTAGTGGCTCTCCTATCATAATTTAGACACAGCCGACATTTAAAGCAGTCGGAAATGTACATCATTAACTTATAGTAAGAGCACCTAAATCAAACATCAACTCATACAAATTTTTAAATCAAGTGCTTGTTTTTTAAATAGAAATGTGTAAAAATTATTTAAGTTATTGGTAACAACGAAACGAGGAATGTTATAACGGATGTTTTCCACTGAAAATAAAATCTTCTATTCGATTTTTTTGTCTCCATTTATTATATTTTAAGCAAGGCAACCTGTTGTATTACTTTTAATAAATTATTTCTTTTAAACATAAGTAAATATTGTATAATTGTATCAAGGGGATTACCGGATATCCGGCATGCCAGATATCCGGTCTTGATATTGGGATTTCCGCCACTATCCGGATTCAGCAAATACTTATGGCAGATCCGGATAGGATCCGGATATCAAATGTTGTAAAGAATTATTTGAATTAAAATAAAATTATTATTAATAAATTTATAAACAAGTATATTAAAAGTAAAAATCAATAACATTAAATGATTAATATATAACAAAATAAACAAATTAACAAGCGTTGATCATGAATACATACAAATCCTTGCAAAATATAGTAAAACAATCAATTTCAATACGATAAAAATATTAAGTTAAAAAGTTAAAAGTATAGAAATTGATTTTCTACATAAGATAACAAACTAAGTTAACTAACAGCATATTAAACTTAAAACGGCTGAATAAAAGAACAGTTTTTTTTATTGCTCTAGATCACCACTTCTTGTACACCACACTACAAACTCAGTACAACACTGTTCGCTTGGTACACACTACACAGTTCGTTGAACTTCATTCAAGTTTGTTCATTCAATTCATTGTAAAATGTTCGTCGTTGACGTTGACAGTGTGACATACTTTTTTTTTAGATTCCAGATACTCTCCATATGTTCGATAGTAAACATTTCAATAAATAGCATTAAATACTAAATAGAAAGTAGTAAAGTACACCTCCTTAGATCTTACACTTAAATTTGGAGATATCCGGGTCTGGAATCCGTATCCGGCGAATATTATACCCAAACTATCTGGATCCGGAAAATAGTAAAAAACCATATCCAGCCACACCCTAATTGTGTTATTTTAGAATGTGCCAAAGGAACTTGGGGCGTAAACTGTTTAAATCGCTGTAACAGCTGTTGTTGGGAAGACTCATGTAATAATGTAGAAGGCTTTTGTGATAAAGGATGTAATGGATCTCTACATTTTCCAAGTTGTGATAAAGGTAAATTAATTTAATAATATCATTTTCCACCGAAAACTATTTTAAGTTAATTATTTAAAATCATGCGGTAAATTTTAATATGACACGTATATTTATAATAATAAATTTTACTTATAATTCGTATCTTCTATCCAAACTGTTTTCTAATACGTTATAAGTAACTATAGCCTGTGAATATATGGTATAAGACATACTTAGACTTTTGATTGACTGAATAACTCAACAATTTCTTGATTCTATAACGAGGAATACAAATTACTACTTGCAAGTTAAACAGAATATTTGAACAACCATGCCTTGTAGGTACTTGCTAGCGCATCATTCTGCGAATGTCAAAATTCCACGCAAAAACTATCGTGGCGATATTAATAGCACATATTATTCGGCCCAGTGGTGATGTGTTGTTTTGAGTAGTTTTCTTATGAAAGCGTCATCTGTGACGTATACCGCTTAATTTTCCAATGAAATCGATACCTTTTTTGAGCGATTTAAAAATTTTGAACGGTTTTAAGTTAGTAATAACATCCTCTCTGTAATCTAACAAATGTCGTGCAAATCCGTTATTTAAGACTCAAAAGTACAAGGATTTTTGTTTTACTCGGGTTTTCACACTTTAAAAGAAAAAAGGGCGGTTGTCGGAAAGGGTTGTACTTTTCAAATGCCTACAAATGCCGCCCCTAAATATGTGATGCCCGAGGCGGACCACCCCCTCTGAGCCTCCCCCCCCCTAGCTACGACACTGAATGTTGTACTTTTGCTCTTTTCTTTTAAATGTTAAATATTTGCCTTATAGATACATAATTATTTTTTCTCATACATTTTATTTAAAAATGCGAAAAAATTGTTGGTTATATGTTTTAAAATTTAGCAATAAGATACATAATAAATTAAAAATATATTTTCTCCTTTTATCACCTTCATTAAGAATGTGATTCTCAGCATTGGGGACTCAACTGCTCAAGCATGTGCAAAGTTGGTTGTTTTAATTTGTCGTGTGACAGCTTTTCTGGTTTATGTGACAACGGATGTTATGGCCACAAGGATCCGCCCACCTGTAATATAGGTCAGAGTTATTTATTTAATTTTAAACTTTAACTTTATTATTTTTTTTAATCTATTCGGAAATTATTTTCATTTATTAAATTTACTAAATTTTAATAATATAAATCGTTCAATTAAAACAAACACATTTGCATTTTAATTAACAAAATGCAATTTAAATTTAACTTTGAATGAATGTGTTGATTTTTTAATAAATAGAATCAGTATGTTTAATTCATACCTTTAAGAAAATAAAAAGCTTAACGAAAATTGGTTGTGAAAATTTCAGATAAGGATATCAAAAATGGTTATTCGAATGCAACGCTTTCATGATTACTTAACAACTACATGTACATGGAATATTTTTTTAAAAGATATACGATTAATTAAAAAAAAATCAACTTCACGATCATTTGTATAATTTTAGACACGTAATAAATTTATAGAAATATTTAAAAATTATATCATTTTTGTCATATTTGACAATGTATTATTATTCATTTTCTTTTTTATAATAATTTAAAAAAAAACATTTAGCCTGTGACAAAGTAAAATGGGGCAGGAATTGTTCACACTCGTGCAATAGCAGCTGCTGGAATCTTTCCTGCAACCGTTTTACAGGATTGTGTGATGAGGGATGTAATGGCTTCAGGGATTTTCCAAAATGCACCTTAGGTAACCAGACAAAAAAATTATTTGTACATGAATCGCTCAAGACAAACGAAAACTAATATTTAAGTCAGTGGCTTAGCTAGGGGGGTGGGGGCGGTGCGCCCCTGGTGGCACACATGTCGAGTGCGGCATTTGTGGGCATTTGAAAAGTAAAGCCATTTCCGACAACCATCCGTTTTCTTTTGAAGGGGGAAAAACCAAGGTGAAACAAAAATATCCTTAATTTCGAGTCTTAATTAACGGATTTGCTCAACATTTGTTTGATAACATAGTGGATGTTATAACTAACACAAAAGCGTTCAAAAAATTAAGATCGCTAAAAAGGGGTATCGATTTTTTTGTGTGAAATTAAGCGATATACGTCACAGATGACGCTTTTATATGAAAACTACACACAAAAACACATCACCGCTGGGCCAAATAATATGTACTATTAATATCGCCACGGCCGTTTTTATGTGGAATTTTGACATGCGCAGAGTGATGGCTAACAAGTACCTACATGACATGGTGGTTCAAAAAATGTGTGTCTAAATTGCAAGTAGTCATTTATATTGTGTTGAGCCTTCTCATCCATGAGGGGCATCCACCGATCATCGTCGGCGTCTGCAATTCCTCCAAGTGCATAGGCCGCCTACGAGAGACCTCCAGGCATCTCTATCCTGGGCCAGCTTCTCCAGGATCTTCCATTGATTGCCAATTCTCTTGATGTCTTCCTCCAATTCTCAGCGCCAAGTGTTTCTTGGACGGCTTCTTTTCCGCTTACCGTGTGGGTTCCATTTCAGGGCTTGCCTTGTATTAGAAGCAGGTTTTCTTAGTGTATGACAATCCACCTCCACCGCTTCTAGAGAATCTCTTCCTCAATGGGCTTCTGTTTTGTCCGCAGCCACAGTTCCTGGTTGCTGATTTTGTCCACCAGTGAATTCTGAGAATACTTCTTAGACAATTGTTGTTGAAGGACTGGATTATGGTCAGGTTTACGGCCGTTGTTCTCCATGTCTCGGCTCCATATAGCAGCACAGGTTTCATCATAGTGTTAAAAATCCTTACTTTTAACTTGCTGCCTAAGTTGTTGGAGATTAAAACATTCTTGAGTTGCTGGAAGGCTGCTCTTGCTTTTCCGATCCTTTCTTTTTGACGTCAGCATCTGTACCATCTTGTTTATCTACAACGCTGCCAAGGTAAACAAAACTGTCCACCTCCTCAAGGGCTTCTTCTTCAAGCGTAATGGGTGATATACTGGTGGCATTAACCTTTAGGATTTTACTCTTCGCTTTGTGAATGTTGAGACCTATGCTAGCAGAAGTGGCTGCGACAATGTTTGTCTTCTCCTGCATCTGTTGCTGGGTATGTGCAAGAAGGGCAAGATCATCAGCAAAGTTAAGATCAGCAAGTTGATCCCACAAGGTCCATTGGATGCAGTAATTTATATTATTGTCATTTATTGTTCCAGTTTTCATAAAATTATTGTAAGGTAACTTATTAAAAATTAAAATTATTTTGTTATTTATTGCATTAAAGAAGAACAAATAATTTGTGTTTTTCATTAAAATATGGTTATTCATTAAAAATGTTACGCCTATCCAACTAAAGTAATGTGTACTTAATTTGAATTCTTCTATTTTATGGAAAATGTAAGATTCATGGCAATAACATAAGAATATTCAGATTTCTCCGATCATAAGCACCTCAATAACATAAATAATTTCGAAAAAGACAATTTAAAATTTCAAGCGTCTTGGAAAAATTGACATTTGAAGAAGTAACTAGTTAAACAAGCCCGTATGCTGGAATTTTGCTCAGTTCAATAAAATCTTTTTCTTTTCTATGTCACCTCAATTTATTGGAACCCGTCTTAAAAAAAATTAATGCAAACCCATTTCATGTAACAAAAAAGATGTTCTAAAACAGAACCCTATTATAGAGAGTTTGACATATCATCTGAACGCCGAGTAAGAAGGAGAAAAAATATGAGTTGGGAAAATTTAGAAGACGTGGATTCTTTAGAGCAAGAAGTAAAACGAGAAATGTTTTTATCCGTGATTGGAATTATACAAGAAAATGAAAGAATGCGCTGATGAGTTGCATTTCCTTGCAAGAAAATATCCGTGTATAATACTATGTAACCTACTAAATGAAGAATTTGAATATCAAATAAATTTCTCTATTGAAATTGATAAAGAACATTTCAATATTGAAAGAAAAAGGATCTAGGTTTTGATAGCTGTACACAGGGCTGGTCCTAGCACTTGCTGGGCCCTATGCGCTTAGTATGCGAAAAGGATAGCGCGGGCCCAGTTTGGGTAGGGATAAAGTATTAATAAGCATAATAAGTGAAAATTAAGATAGGTGGGGCCAATGAAAGCGCGGGCTCACTGCGGCCGCATAGGTTGCAGTGGCTGTACCTACACTACAAGAAGAGGCATTATGTTAGAAAAGGGCCCCTTGATCTATTAAAATATATTCAACAGTTTAGACTAGAAAATTATGTACCCAACATTATAAATTAACTAAGACATTTTTTAACTATTGCTATCCTATCAGTGTATCTAGTTATGAAAGGAGCTTCACCAAACTGAAGTTGATAAAAAAATTATCTTCCTTCCACAATGAGTGATTTAAGACTAAAAAATGTTGTGATATTGTCCATAGAAGGACATATTGCAAATAATTTAAATGTTCAACTATGAAAGTTAAGTAAGTAAATGTAGAAATATATTTACATACTAATGTCTACAATTTCTTTGCTTATAAAAATTCATATATTTTATAAATAAAAAATAAAAGCGTATTAATTGAGAATGGATTTTTTTTTGGGCTGTAAATTAGGAATATGTTTTGTCTCATTTGGTGTGGGGGGGGGGTGGACCTGCGACCTCAATAACTTTCTTGTGGTCTTTAAAAAGTATCTTGTATTTTTATAAATGTGTATTTATAGGTATATCATCTTATGCTGCCTCTTTTATTACTGCTGATATAAATTGGGCATGCAATGGTCAAAATGTTACCCACCTTTACTTCGTTTCCGTTAAAATTATTTATTCATGTTTATTTATTTATAAAAACTATCGGATGATTGACTTAAGGGGCCGTCCGTAATTTACATCACATGATTTTGGCTGATTTATCAAATTTCACCCCCAACCCTTCGTCAAACTTCATCACAAAAACTAAGACCCATTTTTCAATATGACGACACAAAGCTTCGCCCCCCCCCCTATAAAAGAAGTATTCTCTATTTGAAAATGATCATGTTTCAAATCAATTTGTGTGTCATTTAAATATGTTTTAGTGTAAGGCTGCACTCTAATATCGTCGTAACACGCGTGAAGCCATGTGAAACGTCATTAAATAAAGTGTTGGTAATTGTATATTTAAGTGGAACTTTGCGCGTTTTGAAGTGACGTCAAATCTGTGACTCCCCTCCCCGGCTCAGGTGCGTGACCACGTTTATGGTCTGCCGCTAAGTGGGCGGCGAATTGAAGACCGCCCCGGGCGGCAAAAGTTCTAGCTACGCCACTTATTAAAGTAATGCCTTTAATAATCATTAATCCATAGCCATTCACAATCAGTTGCAGTTTATTTTATTCAACACGCCTTTTGTTATCGATGATAATATATGAGGGTCTATCTTCGTTCCAACCCTGTGAAGATACTTAGCGTGTACATTATTTACTATAATTTTATTCATATATTTTAGTTATAAACCATAGCAAAATACAAAAAAGAAATAATAATTAAAAAATGCATTGTTAACAATTTTCGTAAATGATGCATGCATAATTAAATAGTAAATCAGATTTTTAAAAATTTTCCCATAATATCAATCTTTGATTTATTGAAGCTAACAACTTTAAATACCATTATATTATTAGATAAATGATTGCCTACTTTGTTCGATGATTCAAATTTCATCTAAAGAGCTTGGGCAAGTTGTTTGATTTAAAAATATTATCTTTGGTTTTGTTCAAAGATTAATCTCCTGTAATTTGACCTATTCTAATTAACAAAACGGAATTAGTTGTCAATATTATACTATTTTCAGCTTTGGTTGGAGCAGAGGTCGGGAAACCATGGCTCGCGAGCCAGATGTGGCTCAATTGATGGCTGCATCTGGTCCTCAGACAAATTTTCGATTTAAAAAAAAGTTTAATCAGACTTCTTTGATTTACATACTAATTGCATATAAAAAACAACCTAATTATTGTACTTTTAGTGTTGAAAGTACACGAAATGCTCACATATACTTGAATTTTTAGTTTTAAACATAATGTATGGCTCTAACAGAATTACTTTTCAAAATATGTGGTGTTTATGGCTCTTTCAGACACAAAGTTTCCCGACCCCTGGGTTTAAGCATTGGGCTAACGAATCATTCGCATCTAGCCTTTAAAAAAAAATCTAAACGCTTTATACAGCATTGTAAAATCTCATTTAAAAAAATCTATATGTCTCTTTTCCGAGCTCACTTTTAGCTTCTTGTGTTACTTTATTCCGCCATCCTCTAAAATATGTTATGGAGAGTTTAGTGTGTGATTTTAGAAGTGTCAAGAAATTATTTAATTATTACTAACTGGACAAACACTGACGCTTTATGTTCTCTGTTAGAATGTGACTCTATGACCTGGGGATTAAACTGTTCGTCAAAATGCAGTTCAAACTGCTACAATTCATCATGTGACAGAGTTACAGGACAATGTAACCTAGGCTGCAACGGGTACACTGATCCACCTACTTGTAATAAAGGTAAGAATCCAAAAAGGTTCTCCACAACTATGCTTCACGAACAAAAGTTATACAATAACGGAGGTTAAAATGTCTCACCTGAAAATTTTATTAAGAAAAGGTCAATAATAAATTGCCTATAGAATGTTTACTTGACGTTCATTCATTGATATGGATATTTACATTTTTAAATGTCGCATATTTAATACAACCATGCAGTGTGTACAAAAGTAACATGGGGTCGTAACTGCTTAAACACATGCAACACCAGCTGCTGGAACAACTCGTGCAACCATTTCACTGGAGTGTGCGATGAGGGCTGCAACGGCTACAAGGACTTTCCAAACTGCAATTTAGGTAATACTTTTCAGAAGTAAGTTAAATCTTAAATATAAAAAAAAACAAGTTAAGTGTTGTATTAGATGGACTCCTCTAACATTATTCCGCCAGTTTACCATGTCATATTGCGTGTAGGATCAGTAGGGCCGGGAGATGGCGATTTCACACTGCAGATATCAGCAAAGATATTGCGTGGTTGCAAAAGTTGTGTGGGGAAGGTGTCAAAGGTATAAGAATTAATGCGATTAACTCTTTGTGAATGTTTTCACCTAAACCAAATGTTACGCATTTTTTGAAGTTCTGAGCTATAGAAAAAAGTCGAGACAGTGTGAGAATAGAGGATATCGCTCAGTATTTATGATTTCATTTGAGATATATGATTTTTATATTACTACTACGTTACAAGAATTGTGGGTATATATTATTAAAGTGGTTAAAGAATTTCCCCTTACTCTTGAGTTCGGGATTTGTTATTTCACCTACTACGAACGGCCGCATGATGGGAGATTTGGACATATTATAATACAGTCCATCGTTAGACTTAACTTAGAGAACGGCAACACTATTGGCTCATAATGAGTGGATGAAAGGGATGAAGAAGATAAGAAATATTTATAATTTATTTTAAATATATTTGATTATATGATCGACAAAGCTTGGACGATAACGTTGTGCCCTCTGTTATTTCAAAAGTTTTGTTAAGAGTTAAATGAATTATTAAATATTTAGTAATAATGAAGTCTTAATAAATCATCAAATACGTTTCAATTTCAAGCTACTAACTGAGTTTACTATATTTCCAAATGTGTTTAAAAATCAAACAGTATTAATACATGTTCAAGTCTATGAAAATGATCCAAAATTTAGATATGTTCAAAAACTGAGTGTATTTTTGTTTGTATATATATTTTTATCTACACTTCGAAAAGACAAATGCTCTTCTTTTAATGTAGTGCATGGAAACTGAGTAGTATTGAATTGCATGGCTAAATCATTAGTGCTGTCTCAAAATTTAGCAATTAACAAAACACCATATTATCATGATATAATAAAATTATGTTCCCTATTTCTTTCGATAGTCGCATTTTAAATTAAGACATACATACATCCCATATAATAAAAGGCAATTTTCTGTCCGTTCTGTACCGTCATCTATAGCGATTGGTCCCTCAAACACATATGACTCCTACAGCCAATCATATTGAATACGTTTACGCCATTTACGCGGACGTTCAAAGCGAGATATTTTTTGTGCAGTATTTCTTCCAAGACTTTATTTTGAGTTATGCGCGTTGGGATTTATAGCAAAAAGCTCTGTTTTACGAGTTATTTATTTTAACTATAATAAATAGTATTTTTGACTTGATGCATATGTAATGCCGGTCGAGACGGCTGTTGGAGGGGAGTTACAACATGCCACCGAACGGTGGCGGAAAATCCTTGGACGGGCTTTGTTGCTCGTATGGAAATAAATGAATTATTTGATGAAGTTAACTTATTTAAATACAATTGCTAGGTAACTTTGCTCTAACTAATTTTTAAAATTATAATTTTTCACATCTTATTTATTTTTATTCCCTTAGTGTTTATTCTCTTTTAAAAAAAAATTAATTAATAAATAATGATGTAATTTATAAAAAAAAACATAGTCATTGTTTAATATAATTCTAATAACAGCATGTGATGACGGTCTTTGGGGTCAAAACTGTTTCCAAAACTGCAAGAGCAACTGTTACAACAGATCTTGCGATAAACGAACGGGATTGTGTGACTATGGATGTGACGGCTACAGTAATCCCCCATACTGTGACTCCGGTGAGCTTGCTAACATATAACCGTGTACAATTAAAGCAAACGGATTAATGTTTAATGTTTGTAAATCTTTCATTGGTGCAAACATGTGTTTGTTTTTAAAAATAATTCTTTATTTTATTACAAAATTTTAGAAGAATTAAACAACTTTTTTTTCTCTTTTCACGCTTTCTCTTCCCATTTTCTGCATTTAATGAACATCCTTTCTTATCTAAATGATATTTTATGCATATGATATTTTTTTTTAGTGTGCTATGCTGGATTGTGGGGTCTTGATTGTAAATCGGTATGTCAAGAAAACTGCTACGGTCACTCCTGTGATCCTCTCAATGGATTATGCAATAAAGGATGTAATGGATACAGCAACACTCCTTTTTGCAATATTAGTAAGCTATCTAAACTATTAAAAGAATCAATATATGCATTTGATAGTGGATTATTTTTAAAAGACAAATATTGTTAACCGTATTATTTTTTTTATTGTTTTTTTACTCTTGTATTAATTAGTAAATTTATTTTTAGAAATATTTTTATTTATGTTATAAGGGTTAAGACATTAATTCAGTAAAATAATCGAACACTGAAAATAACAATCTTACTCTAGCCCTAGCAGTATAATCGTTTTAATATTGTTAATTTTAAATTACATTTAAACAATCAAAATATGTTTACGTTATATTGAGTCAATTTTATAAATTGAACCGGAAGCAATCTACAAAATCTATTTCTCTTAAGTTGAGTCAATGTATACTGTCAAAATGTTAAACGAAAGATTGTCATCTGATAGTAACTACATTGAAAATTAAACCCAACACTTCAGTATATCAGTGCATTCTATACAAACTTTGACGCCATTCAAATTTTTAAGGAAAGTACATACCTAATTCGCCTGATTGCGTTTAATTCGATTTAATTTTTAGACAATTCAAAACACAGAGAACTGATCGCAGCAGATGTGTCACAAGCAACGCAAACGCATCTCTTGTCTTAGTATTAATTATATTAACGTTTTGCATAGCATAGGCAATGAGCGTTAGTTAAAGGATTCATTCATCTAATCGCCACAATCACACACACACACACAAGACACACACACACACAAAACACACACACAGACATACACACACAAACGCAAAATTATCGTAATACCTTGCTCAACATCTTCTCCTGCAGTTCTGAAGAGTGAGGCACACTTGCTTCTTAGACATATCATTGTTTATAATCGTTTTCGCTGCGTCAGTCTCTCTTTGTCGTTTTATTCTAAATTTGCAAATCTAATTTTGAAGTATAGTAGTTTAAACTAAGAATAATACAACAACTTTCATGATACTCAATAACATTTTACATAATCCTCTCATTAAAAGTATAGAATTACACTAATGTTACTGTGTGTATTAGGTCTTGTTTTGAAACTTAGATCTAGCAAATACCATTACATACTTCGATAATTTCCTTTTTTAAAGTTGCCGTCAAACGAGATGTGTCCATTTTAAAAATATTTTAACATTGGACAAAGTAAATTGATTAAATTATATTTTATCCATAAAAATAAAATGTAATTTGATTCAATGATGATTGACCAGATAAGGACCAAATAAAGATAATAGATAAATCAATAACCTAGAGCAGGATGGAATCTATCCGTCTGACTTTGATTTTAGTTGATTTGTCCGATGAACCTCTGCACGCCAGAGAAGAATCAACCAAAGAACGATCAAGTCAAGTACAAATAATGTACTGTTTGAAAATTTCATTGTTTAGTTTAAAGATTTAAGGAATGGAAAAAAAATATTTTCGAACGTGTAGTTTTATTCTCTCCAGCATCGATGTTAAATAAACGTGTTCTCGTTGGTTTAAATTGATTGTTGAAAAACGTCATTTTCCCTTTACAGCGTGTAACCAGGGATATTGGGGAGTTAACTGTGTTAACAGATGCAAAGACAATTGTTACCTTTATTCGTGTGATCATGTTACTGGAGTCTGTAACCAAGGATGTTATGGCTATTTTAGTTTCCCTTATTGTGACAGGGGTAAGCGTTTTTAGAAATTAAATATCTTTAATAATAATAATATATTCTTTAAACAAATTTTTTAAAAGGAAATCATAATTGCATCCATAAAAATGTGCATGTCTTTTCACGGAGTTTAATGCGTGGTTTTAATAAATGTTATTCATTAAAGAAAATAACCAGAACAATCATATCTACGTAATGTTAATGATATTCAATCTATGATACTTCTGTTTTTCTAAGATTTCAAGAAGTTTTATTTTCCAGATGCTTTAGTTTGAACGATTTTAGCTGTTCAAGAGAGGAATTTAATAAAACGTTTTTAATTAATTGTATGAATCAATCGTTATGTGTTATTTGTTTTGAATAAATTCTATTAGTAACTAAAAATATGTAAAATTGTATTCTCTAGCACAATATGTTATAATTTTGTTTTTATTAATTTTATTTCAATATATTATTTAATATACTTTTTTTTTAAATTTCAATTTAATTTAAACTACATTTTCTTTCTACTAGAAAGAATCTCTATTTCACTAAATGTCATGATCACTATTAAAAAATACAGTAAATTTATTACGGTGGCTTAAAACATTTAAAATGTGTTTAGAATTATCTTCGTTGTCACTTATTTATTTTCTCATCCTGCTCGTTTACATGCTAATAATCTTCATTTTCCTTCTTCTCATCTTCGTTCACCTACAAGTATTCTTAGTTCACTGTATTGCCTTCTTTGTTTACCTGATGTCTTAATGTTAACCACTATCCCTCTGTAACTCTTATCTATATTTTATATGTATAACTCTCTTGTAGGCTTTCTCACAATACAGAATCTCGTGCACAATAATCCACTGAAGAACTTGTTTCAACAAAACAACTTTAATATGTATATTTTGAACACAGAAATATCATTTTGAGGTTATACAACGTGGAAATCTTGAGGCACACACACATTCCGTCCTTTCACAACGGAACTCCACTGACAACTGCTCGCCCAACCCTTTCAACAAATAGGAAGGCTCCTTTCTTCCCGCGTCCACCATTCACGTGACCTCTTCATCACAAATAATGCCAATCACACGTGACATTCACCCCCATCCTTCAAACAAAATGTTTATGAAACACAACATTTTTGGTCTTCATAAAATCAAATTAATCTATATCTATATTCAAATTTCGAATATTTATCATCAATGAACATTCATTGCCTTACACACAACATCTGGTTGTAAAATCAATAAGAAAAAAATCTGTAGGACTGTAACCGTCGACCTGTGCTGAAAAAATGAAACTGAAATTTTTAACACATCTGTAATTTTGTGTAACTAAAATATTTTTAACAATCAATATTAATATTAACTAATAATCCAGTGGGAATTCAAACACTGTTCCTTGTCCATTGTTCAAAGAATAAAAATATTAATATAATTACAGTTTCTGGTTGTATCATTTAGGAATTCACAGACTAATATTAATACAGTCTCTGGTTTTATCATTCAGTGATTCACAGAATGTCTTTTCAATACAGTCTCTGGTTTTATCATTGAGGAATTCACAGAATGTCTTTTTTTATTGTCATTCTACTCAATATGTCTGCAACCACATTGTCCTTTCCCTTCACAGGTTTAATGTCAAATTTGTAGTCGGCTAATAGCATAGCCTAGTTCAAAGATAGTCATTCTTCAGTTGACGAGTATGAATTCAAATCGATTGGCTTTGAATGTTTCTTCAGGCTGTTAAATGTTCAATAATTCACCAACCATGACTTCGATATGTTCATTCATAATTTCAATTCCAGCATTTTTAATAAGTTGCTTAGCTTTTGAAATGTCATTTTCGTTTCCAGATAATTCAATAGAATTTGGACCAGATGAGTTACTGTCAGAAACTTTTATCTGAAAAATATTGACTGTATCTGTGTCTTTGATTTTGCTTAATACACAACCAATCGTTCTTCCTAATTCAGATGATTTCACACAAATGGTTTCAGATTAACTAGTACCATCTCTTTCTCTGCTACTATGGTCTTCATCCCTTTTATCATATACTTGATTTTTCATAGTGGCTAAAGTGTCACAAGTGCTTATTTCTTCTTGATTCATTCTTCTTTTATCATTCATGTCTTAGTTTTCATTCTTTCTCCCTGGTTGATCATAATTTCTTTTTCTGGAATCAAAATTGTATTTGCCTCTCCTTGATCTTCTGTTTTCATTATAATCTCTATTTATGGAATTATGATTATTTCTTTCTCTCTATGATTGTCTTTCTTGATCATAATCTCTATGTCTGGAATTATGATAATATTTTTCTCTCCAAAATTGTCTATCTTGATCATAATCTCTATGTCTGGAATTATGATTACACTTTTCTCTACATGCTTGTCTACCTTGATTATAATCTCTAAGTTTCGAATTATGATTATACTTTTCTCTCCATGCTTGGTTACCTTTGTTTTCAAAGTGATCTTGTCTTGATCTTTCTTCTGTTTTCTTTCTTATAGGGCTGCCATTAGGTGACACCCTATTTGGTTGTCCTTTATTGTGGTAACACTGCTTCACCATATGTCCTGGCTTGTTACAGTACCAGCAAATAGTTTGTCTGTTGCCTTGGTTTGGCAAACTCTGGTTTCTCATACCTTGCCTTTTTTCTTGACTTTTAATTTGTATTGCTGCAAATATGTCTTGTCTCTTATCCATTTCCACATTCGGATGAGAGTATTTGAATGTTCGTAATGCATTTGTTAGCTCTGCTTGAGTACGAACTTTCTTATCAGTTAAATATGTGAATAGAGTTGGTGTTGCATTTTCAAAAAACGTGTCAATTAACACCATGTCTAGTATGGCCTTTGGATTGCTTGTATCTATTGCTGTCAGTTCCAGCCATTTTGTTAGTTTGACTTGTGCTTCATGCACTATGATCTGTGGATCTTTGTCCATCTTGATTCTCATTTCATGAAATTCTCTTCTATAATCATTTTCTGACTTTCCAAAATGACATAGAAGTGCCTTTTTGACATTCTCATATATGCTTTTGTCTTCTTTTGGCTATAATGTTATAAGCTTTCAAATGCTTATCCAGTTAATTGAGTCATCAGTTGTGCTGGCCAATCTTCTTCATTATAGCCTTTCATATCCATTATGGATTCGAAATAATCCAGATAAACATCCATTTTTTCTTTCTGGCTATCATATTTTCTTACTTTGATAGTATCCCTTGGTGCTGACCTTCTATTTGTTTCATTACCAGGATTGTGGCCTCTACTCTCTAAATCAAGTTGTAGTTTTAACTTGTCAATTTTAAGTTGTTCAAGTTCTCTTTCAATTATGAGTCTTTGCCTCTCTTTTTCTTCAGCCTCTTTTTTATTTTATTTTTCTTCAGCTTTTCTTAGCTTTTCTTTTTCTTCAGCAATTCTTTGATTTTCTTTTTCTTCAGCTATTGTTAGCTTCTCTTTTTCTTCAGCTATTATTTGATTTTCTTTTTCTTCAGCTATTCTTAGCATCTCTTTTAATTTGGCTATTTCTCGCAACTCTTCTTCTCTGGCTATTTTTAGCTTTTCTTTAATGAAATCTCTCATTTCTTGTCCACTTAGTCCGATTTCTTTAGCCATGGCAGTGAGTCTTTCGTAGTAATCCATGTTTAGTTGTATTGAATTATATGAGTCCAGCAATTTGGTAAGGAATTTAGGTATATATTGATAAAGTTATAAATCTTCCAAATGAAAAATCTTGAATTCAAAATGTTAAGTTAAAATAAGTGATACGTCTAAACCATGCAATTTAGTCTTGACAAGATGAGACAACAAAAGAATCCTCATACGGGATCTTTAGTATACTTTATATATACGCTCCCTCAGATTGACAAAACATATTAAATGGTCCAATCGTTTTGAATAAAAGTCACTTGGTAAAATTTAAATTTTCGAGTAGTGTTTTTAACAATTTAGTTCACTCCATTAATCCAAAATTGCAATTATCAAACTCTTCACACAATGAATGGATAAAAATTCCGTTCCTTTATTTATAATTCACACTTCATAATTAATAGTCCATAGCCTTCCAAGTTCCAGGTTATGTTTACAAATATTTCCTGGAATCAACTAGCACTGAGCTTGTTGACGTTACGACCTATATATGTTCACCGTGTGTCACCATACAGTAAGCCTACACGACGCAGATTCCAGCACTGTGTAGTATACTTGTACTGTCGTCGACTGTGACGTAGAACAAACTAGGTGACCTAGTTGTATACACCGCACGCCGTGACCATGTGCTGTTTATGCAGCCATCTTGAAATATTCTTGTATTTTCATTGAACCACAAAATTTTATTCACAGCTTCTTACGAACTTGAATATTCACAAAATACGATAGCTGCTAATATTTCTTCTTTTAATGAATACTTTCCTTTTTGAAATATCCAATACTTGTTATTTCCACGAAACCTCCTTTCTAAAATCTCTTGTACGGTGTTCACTTAGAACTTATGCCTAATGACTAATGGCAATCACTTTTACTTCGACACCAATGTAACTGTATAATGTAACTGTAACTATATTTGATATGTATAACTCTCTTGTAGGCGTTCTCACAATACAGAATCTTGTGCACAATAATCCACTGAAGAACTTGTTTCAACAAAACAACTTTAATATGTATATTTTGTACACAGAAATATCATTTGAGGTTATACAACGTGGAAATCTTGAGGCACACACACATTCCGTCCTTTCACTACGGAACTCCACTGACAACTGCTCGCCCAACCCTTTCAACCAATAGGAAGGCTTCTTTCTTTCCGCGTCCACCATTCACGTGACCTCTTCGTCACAAATCATGCCAATCACACGTGACACCCTCCTCCTGTAAAATTGTCTTCGTAGTTTACCTGCTGGTCTTAGTTCTTCACTTTCTATTCTCATCGTGTTTGATGACATGCTTTGATTAAGAAATTTGCTAAAAATTGTATTATGTAGTTATTTTTAAAATTATATATTAATAATTTTAATAATAAAATATAATATATTAATATTTTAGTGTGTTATTATGTTTTTCTCAGAATGTCCACTTGGTTGGTGGGGAGTAAATTGCACAAGCCCATGTAATCATTGCTTCCATAATTCATGTGATCACCTCAATGGAGCCTGCAAGCTTGCGTGTGCAGTGGGTTATAGTGAATTCCCAGACTGCTCTTCTGGTTAGTGTAAATCATGGATCAGATTAAATGTTTGTTGCGATTTTAAAAATTTGGTTTCAATTTATACAAAATCAAACATTTCCAAATTTATTTTAAATGAAATATATATAAATGTTTAAAGTAGTTTTGAACTTTCTTAGATAATAATATACTATAATCAACGAATTCATTTCAACAATATAAAGTAATAATTCAGAAAAAATTTCAAACTCTACAGACTGTCCTCATGGATATTACGGCATCGATTGCGAAGTTCAGTGCTCACAAAACTGTCTAAACGGATCCTGTTATTCTAAAACTGGTCATTGCTTATATTGTAACCAAGGATATCGAGGTCAAAGATGCGATGTCGGTACGTTATCCAACTATGTTCAGTTTGTAGATAATTATAAAGGGAATGTACGAAAACATAATTTCATTTAGTTGTTAATAGGTAATAACAATCAATATGATGCATTAGTGTCGGAGAATGTTTTAATCTTCGCTTTTACTTCAGAGTTTTCAGATTTAATTGAGATTGCGTAGCATTAGATATATTATTATTTATTTACACGTCTGTTTAAGAGGACGATGAAGCCGCCACTCAAAGAATGACAATCGGGCTTGCCTGTGGACTTGGTGTTTCCTGTGCTGTGATAATCTCCCTTCTCATTGCCATGTGTCTGTGGGTTCGGAGAGGAAAACAAGCTTCGGTAACAACAACTTCCAGACGTGACGACAGATGTGCGGATTACGACAGCGTGAGAGATGTTCATGGCTACAGCTACGAGTACCAAACCCACGATGACCGAAGTATGTCATTACTTTTCTTTATTTTCTTCTGTCAATATTAGAAACGGCCAAGAAAGCATTTATAGACAACACCAAAAAGTTTGTTTCGTTTTTTAAAAAAGTTAATGATTTTGTTTAAAATAATAAAAAATAATTTCTCTTTTGTATTTGATTAACACGCAGTAAATAACTGTTCCTATTAAAAAAATCAGTTGGTGACGAGTACGGCAACCTAAAAAGCACTATAGCTTGTGAGAGCGTCAGCTTATTGATTGTTTAGGTTATTAAGCCTGAATTTAGCTATTTAGCCCCTATATGTAAATAGCATAAGCATCCTAGCAGTACTAGGTAAACCCTTAGCAAATATTTTTTTTTAAAATAAAAACTACAACATTAAAAGAAACAATGATTAATAACAAAGCTGTGCTGACCTATAATTTTCAGCATTTGTGGCTTTACTGTTTAGATTAGTTAAAGTTTACGTTTGTCTAATGCTCAATAGAATTGTTGGAAAGAAATTGTCGCACATTATTTCTTTGACAAGATTTAAGATGAAAAACATAATTTAGAAATCAGTTCTATTGATTTCTTCACCTTAAACGTTTTTGGAGGAATACACATACAATCAATTTTTTGCAGGTCAAAATCATTACCAAAACATTAGAACAAGACCAGTACAACGATCCAATATGAGGCTTAATCATGTCTACAACAATGAAAACACAGATGTCAACAATGAATATGAAACTATAGGAATATAGATAGAACATTAATTAGTTATGATAATTGTAATTGATTTGTGGCTAAAACGTTTATAAACTCCGGTTGATATTTGGTCTGAAGAAGTTCAAATCATATGTAGTTTGCAGCGAAATGTATATAGCTTCTTCTCCACAACAAATTTTACATTTTTTTTGTATTAGTTGTATTAAACATTTGAATACCTACATCATGTACAGCTGGAGGAAGTGCAGGTATTCTGCGTAGGATTGTTATATTTTAAGTACCATTATTATTGCGATTAATACACAATGCAAATTTAGTCTTGATTCACTTTCTGTATACTTGACGTTCTTTAACTGTGTCTCTCTTTAAATCTCCCTCTAATTTGATCTCTCTCTCTCTCTCTCTCTCTCTCTCTCTCTCTCTCTCTCTCTCTCTCTCTCTCTCTCTCTCTCTCTCTCTCTCTCTCTCCCTCTTAAATTTATTATGGTGCATATAAGTTACGTTTATCATTTAAAGAAATATTTGAATGTTCTTTAATTAAAATAAATATATATATATACATATTTATCACATTTTGAAAAACATCAAAGAACATTATAATAGAATCGCATTCAATGTAATTTATTGTTTTCTTTTTAGGAGTTATTATACATATTTTCTATTGACCAATATTTTCATATTCATTATTTGCGTTTGAGACCTCACTGTAGACATTACTGGTGTGTGAATTTGTTTGGTTCTCTCGTTTATCCCCGACTTCCGTTTTAGCTTTTGATCTCGAATTTAGACGCATGCCTGTTGGGGAAAAAAACAGAATAATAATACAATTTTAAATACAAATGTTTATTGGAGCTGTTATTGATTAATTTAAATTTAATCGTTAACTTTTGAAAAATTAACGATTAATTATTCGTTAATTTCGAATAAAGCCAAAAATAGAAATTTATGACGTCATTAAACTGTACATTTCAAGGGCAGTATCAAAAACAGGTAATTGACTTTTTTTATTGAGTTATTTCCCCTGTCTCACAGACATTGAAAATTAAGAATATTTTGAACTAAATTTTATGAGAATGTCTTGATACTTGATTGGATGTTTGTGCTGAAGGTGGTACGTCAGCGATGTATCTGATCCCTTAAAAGAGAATTGTTTATGACAGTGAACACAGTAAACTTTTTCACCTTCTTCGACTTTGCCAACCGCAGTTAGCTTAAAAACCATATATTTGCTCAACTTTCTAGTTCTATATTTAAATTTAACTGCGCTGATGCTGTTAAACACTTTTTAGTTGACGTCTGCCAGTCCAGATAAATTAATAAAATAAATTATAATATTACACAGAGAAAATTGTACGTAAAAAATATATAAAAAATTATTAATAATTAATTATTTATTAATAATATCAATATATATATAATTTGCAATGTATGTCACGTCACGTCTGTCTGTCTTTCCTTGACGCTATGCAAGGTAACTCCCGATAAAAAAATGTATAGAAGTAAAAATGTTGCTTTCGAGATTACAGAAAAAAACAGAAAAAAAGATATTTTCAAACGTCCGCATAAAATTGTTCAATATTGAAAAGAGATTTTATTTTTCTCTCTTGCTCTCTACATTTTCTCATTATTTACAATGCGGCTTTCAAGCAAAAGTGACAATTACAAAAACTAAAATATATCCTTTTTGAAAACGTCCGTCATTTTTGACGGGTATTATAAATATTTTCTTTAATTTTAATCGAATTTTTATCGATTAAAATAATATTAATCGATACAAAATTTTAACGATTAATCGAGAAATTAATCGTTAATTTCCGCAGCCCTAATATATATACATATATATATATATCTATATATATAAAATTCAAAGTATGTCTGTGTGTCTGTGTGTGTGTGTGTGCATGTCCTTTATAGCTGACTAAACCATTCAACCCGATCGTCATGAAATTTTTGGAGAAATGTTGAGTAGCCCACCTGGGATGATAACTAGCAACTTTATTTTCTAAATGTAACACTCATGGGGCACCGGGGGCCCATAATGTCATATTTTGCTTATACGAGCTATATAAAAATTAGTTTAAGCGTTATCTACTGAGTAAATGAATAGATCTTAACCAAACTTTGTATACAAAAACTTGGTAGCCCATATTATAATACTATAGGGCAATTGACTCCTAATGGCCACTCCTTCGGGGCTGGGGGCCCAAAATACCTTTTTACTTAAACTTTTAAGATTTTATTCCTCAATTCAATTATTAAAAAACTTGACAAATAATGGTAAATGTATTCACTATTATCCATATTGAAATGAACAGGTTTCTGAACTTCATATCTTGCCCTGAATGGGCCCCGGGGCCCTTAATTTTGTTTTTTGCTTATATGAGCTATATAAATATTAGTTTATGCGTTAGCTACTTAGTAAATGAATAGATCTTCACCAAACTTTGTATACAAAAACTTGGTAGCCCATATTAAAATACAATAGGGCACTGAACTTCTAATGTCAATATCTTCGGGGCCGGGGCCCCAAATGTCTTTTTTTCGTATATGTTTAAGATATTTTTCCTATTCAATTTTTAAAGATCTTGAGAAATATATCCACAATGAAACTGAATTAAAATGAACAGGATTTTGAAGTTGACCTCTTGCACCGAATGGGCCTGGGGGCCCCTTAATGTCATTTTCCCCCTATATTAGCTATATAAAAAGTAGTTTAAGCGTTAGATAATAAGAAAATAACTGGATTTTGACCAAACTTAGTATATAAAAACTTAAGAGCCTATATTACTATAGTGCACTGAACTCCTAATGTCCATTCCCTCGGAGCTGGGGGCCCCAAAATGTCTTTTTACTGAACTTTAATAATTGTATTCCCTTATCAATTTTACACGATATTGAGGAATATAGCTTGAGTACAATGGCAATAAAAAAAACTATATTATCACTCATTTTGGGGCCGGGGCCCTTAATATCGTTCCTTCTTTTGTACGCTATTTAAATAATAATTTATTTATCCGTTTGCTATGAAATTGGAATTTTTTCCACTTTTCCACGAAGGTTTCTGCATAATTGTTTTTAAACATAACACTCATTGGTTTCTTTAAATTTATTCATTTTTAAATCCCTTATATTAACTTCACCGGCGTCTCTCTCTGTCTTGGGCGGGCGGAAAAACAGAAGTCAAAAATGACCCACTTTCCATGATCCGATCGAACTGAAATTTAGCACACGGACCCGTCTAACCTAACAATGCATCGTATCAAAATTTCAGATCGATCGAACGTACCGTAATTAAATTAATGCATTTTTAGTTTATCCTTATATGAGGTATGTAATTTAAATTCACTGTTTGTTATTGTTTTTTTCCCACGTGAAATTTTGAGCTGGCGCATTGAGGCGACCCAACGAAGCGACGGGCGCTTTTGTTTACATTTTACGTGTCACTCTGAGCTCGGTCAAGCGAATCGGTTACCAGACTTTTCCCCTCTCCTCCCACCCACCCCCCACCCACCCCTCCCCCCACCACTAGAGTTATGATGCAAAGTTGAGTTAAGACAGATTCAGTCTGTAAATGTTTGAAAATAATCAATACTGTTAGTTATGTCTCATATATAAGGGATTTATAGTCAAAAACTTTGTTTTTACGGGTTTGTTTTATTACTGAGATCGTTGCAACGCACGACGGGTCTGCTAGTATATATATATACTAGAAAAATACATGCACTTTGTAGCGGGAGTGTGCTGACCCTTTATCCAAGTATTAGTTGCTGGTTATTACAATTTTTATTTTCCAAGTTAAATTTCAGATTTATCTATTTAGTTAAAATCTTATGAGAAACAGAGATATGCCATTTTACCGCATGAGTTGTTTTCACTTAATGCAGTGCCTTTTAACATAACCTTACTATTTAAAAGATATGATTTATTAAATAATGAATCTTGCCGACCATAATAACTAAATTTACAATTTCATTCCCACTTGCACAAAATTAACATAACTTATAGGTTTTCCGAAAGAGCTCTACCACCCTCGTCACTCAAAAATTTAATATATAATTACGAAACTGAATCGTATCACAATTGTAAGTTATATAATATTTGTAACCACGTCTATGAGATAAAGAACATGTGGCACTATCCCTTTAAAAGGCAAAAGCTAAGTGATCTCATAGCGCAAATAAACAAAATTATAAATGTACTTTCTAAAATACTTTTTTAAAAAAAAACCGGTCGTATTAAAATGATATAAAAAAAATGTGCACACCATATTTAGACAATATAGAAAGCTGGCCGCATAAAATAAAGTCTTGTTATAAAGTACATGTACTGGACCAAAATAACTCCTCCTTTTGACGTATTCATAATTGTTTAAACAGGGAAATAATATTTAAAATTGTTTTATGTCTCTATATTTTACGATTTATATTTACGGTTTATAAGCAATGTGTATAATTTCAAAAAGGAATATTTTTTTTGGTTCCCTATTTCGGATAAGGCATCATATTTTGTAAATTATATTCAATGCACACACACACACACCAGATTTTATATATGAAAAATAAAATAAAAATGAAAAAAAAAGATTCAACCGTCTGTTAATAAGCGCATCTTAAAAATGATTAAAAGGCAATTTTAGAAGTGGCCTATGCTATTCTGAATACAAAGGAATGAACATAAAAACATATTCAATTCGCAATTCATATTAATTAAGCGTTTTCAGGATCACTTCATTAAATTTAGTCAACTTTTGTTAATACTTCGAGCGAGTTTAAATGTAAATGTTTATAAAGCTGTAAGTGTAGTTTATTTGACATAGGCCATCACTTTCAACATAAAATAAACTCGCTACATCTATGGTTTTTAATTAAATGTCGAGTTATGAATTAAATTTTTTAAAATCCCAATTTTATTCATTGCATGTAAAATATTAATACAATGCATCGTGAAAATAATTGAAATAAAATAATTTAAACGCATATGTAATATATAAAGCTCAGTTGATATTTTTATGTTTGTTTGTTTGTATCCATTAAAAAAAGGCCACTGCTTTGTTGACATTTTTCCAAAAGATCTCTGCCACTGTCGTCACTAAAAAAGCTCTTATATATTTACGACACTGCATCGTAACACAATTGTAATTAATACAATATTTGCAACAGCGTCTATGAGATAAAGATAATAAAGATAAATAAAGAAATTAGGCTATATTCCTAATTTTAAAAAAACAAACAAAACAAATCAATTTTATGTTAAAAACGCATGTGAAACCATGACAGTAATTGATTTTAAAAATGGCCTATGTTAATCCATCATCAAAGGAATGAACATAACATATTCAATTCGCAATACAAAATAATTAAGCGTTTTCAGGATCACTTTATTTAGTTTAATCTACTTATGTTAATTGGTCCGGTAGCCTAAGTTTAAATAGTATAAGTGTATAGGTTATGTAAAAGACAATAGCTTATGTAAAAGACAAACAAAATATAAATGTTATATTAATAGGACACAGCTAAATTTAAGATGAGTACACGAAAATGTGCGCACAGTAATCAGGCGATAAAAGATTTTAGAACGCGCACCGCTAAAAATGAAGCCTTGAAAAAAATACTGACACAATTATTACATAAATAGGTTTTTATTAAATGTCGAGTTATGGAACAGAAAATAATTAAAACAAATTCGCAATTAAATTTAAACGTGTAAACAATTAAATCTAATGCATCGTGTGGCAGTTGTAATTAAATATGTTTACGTGTCTATCTAATATATATAAAGTAACAGTAAAGAAAATGACAATGTTTTGTACTGCACAGCTCAAATTATGAAGCGTACACGGAAATGTGCGCACCGTAATTAGACATTATAATATCTTTTGAATGCGCACCGCTGAAAATAAAGTATTGGGGGAAAAAAACGTCACCAAAAGTAACTCGCTTTGAACGGCATTTGAACGTCCGCGTAAATTTGTTCAATACAGAAATGAGGTTAAATTTTTTATTCTTTGTCTCTGCATTTTCTGATTATTTAATTTACGGCATTCGGGCAAAAGGGACAACTACAAAAACTAACTTAAAACCAACTTCGGGGTAAAAGGAACCGTCCTGTGAATTTGGTCCCCGTCCGTCATTTTGTTTTTCCGTGGCTGTGTAACAGAAAGTCGAAAAGTGAAACATACAAACATACAAACATACAAAGATACAAACACGAACTGAGCTTTATATATTAGATTGTCCGGGAAAAAGCATGATTGATCTTCAATCTCATTGATAGCAATCCAATAAGCAGTTAACCAGTTTGTCGATATTACTTCCTCCTTGAAAATTATTTTTCTTTACAAAATCCACACTAACCGCAATCAATTTAGTAAGAAAATAATTTAACCATCTTTAATATATGTATCTATGGAAAAAAAAGAAATATATTTATTTCCTTCTCAGGGTAAAACAAAAGAAAACAGAGGTAGTAAGGGTTTAAACATAGACATTATTTTTTTTAAAATAAGAGAAAAATCTACTTGCCTAGTCACTCATGGTGGCTCTTAAAAGTGTAAGTGGTGGCAATTAAAACTATTAATCGTCCAATTAATTATTTTTATTCCCTTTTATTGAGGACAGTTGTTTCAATAGGCAGATGTGCAACGGTCAATCCGAGTAAGCTAAAGTAATTTTACATCCTTTCACGAAAATACTTAGCTGTTGCTAAAAAAAAGTACCAGTCTTCAATTGTAAGAAAAACGTTATTTAGCTTAGATTGTCAAATTTTGTTGGTATTATAAACATAATTATGATGCAGTTCCTGGTGAAAATGCTTTGCCATACACATATCTATATAAAAAACGTAAAAAAACATGTTTTTGACTATAAATCCTTTATATAAGAGATATAAGTAAAAGAATGTTCATTATAATACGTAGCGCAAGAAAATCCAAATATCAAAAATTTTAGAGATGTCTCGTAAAACATGTTTAAATTAATGCGCATCAATCGGGAATATATTTTTAAAACATTATCGTCCATAAAATCTTGGGGGAGCTACCATCTCCTACCAAAAGCGTCCTCAGGCGGTGGATAGAGGAACGACCTTTAGATATAAAGGTTAGCCGTGAATATTGAATAAGCGGCCGCGGACCAACTGGTTTGCTGTCGTTGAGGATGAGGTGGGGTACCCTTGGTAAGGATACTCTTAAAAAATGCCTCATAAATCCCAGGAAATGACTGCAAAAAGCGAACATAGAGCGCTTAAACTCTAAACCCGGACAGATGAGGCCGTTAGCTAGGGATAGCAATCATCTAGGAGAGAAAACTCCGAAATAAAATCAAATGCTGCCTTGCAGGAGGTGGAGGGATCCACAAAGGCTAGGGAACCTTACCCGAAAAATAAGGCAGTTATCCAGAGAGCTGAAAGGGAACCCTCCCAGATGGTTTTGCGCAGGGCCAACAACCCAGCCATGTAAAAAGAAGATTGTTACTGAAACTGAAAGCAAAGCAAACACACATAACACAGTCAGAGGCGAGAGTAGAGCTCCGCAAAGGAGACTAATGAAGCCTTGTGGGGAAAGTCAACAGAATCCCACAAGGCCGACCACCCTACTCAAACGATGAAAAAGAAAAATTACCTCATCCACAAAGGCACCTCTCAACTTGGGAACATGGAATGTCCGAACACTACTAGAACCAGGCAGATGCGCCCAAGTCGCCAAAGAGATGGTAAAGTACAAACTGCAAATTCTGGGACTAAGTGAAGTACGGTGGAACACATTTGGAGAAACTAGACTTAAATCAGGTGAAATCCTGCTCTTCTCTGGAAAAGAAAATGAAGAAGACACTCATGAAAATTAAGTAGCACTCCTATTGAACACAGACGCATTTAAGAGCCTCCTTGAATGGGAGCCAATTTCAGACAGAATAATCAGAGCCAAATTCATGTCCAGGTTAAAAAATGTCCATATCATTATGTGTTATGCTCCAACCAACCTTGCACCCTGAGGAAGATAAAGTTGCATTCTATGAACAACTTCAAAGTATAATGGATACAAGACCGAAAAGAGACATACTGGTCGTCATGGGCGATATGAATGCTAAAGTTGGCAATGACAAAATAGAGAGAGAGAAGGTAATGGGCATACATGGACTGGGCAACATGAACGAAAATGGAAAGATGTTTGCAAACTTCTGCACATTCAAATGAGCTGGTGATTGGAGGCACCATCTTCCCACACAAAAATTGCCACAAAGTAACGCGGGTCTCACCAGACAACAAAACAGAGAATCAAATAGACCATATGACTATAGGTCGCATTGGAGGAGCACATTGCAGGATGTACGAACAAAAGAGGAGCAGACATTTGGATCAGACCACCATCTGGTTGTGGCCAAGTTAAAAATAAAGCTAGCCAACTGTGGCGGATTCGTTGCCGAGGGGGATCGAGGTCCGCCCTTGGCCACAGATATAACCACACTGCGTGATTTAACGTTAAAGTCAGAAAACTTCCGCTGCACAAAGTGCGGGTATATCTCTAGTTGAACAATAAACGCCAAGTAACGAATATAAAGAATCTAACAGTTTATTTAATTAGCAAACACGATACACCTTCTTTACATCGGTCCTCTCCATGTCACATTAACTCCCCACTCTCTCAGACCAGCTCTTCAGTGATATTCTGGCCAAAATAAAGCGCTGAACGTTTCACTCCATATTCGGCTAAAAAAAACTCTCTCTCCATATCCTTTTACTCCCTGTGCGTCTTGGTGAGACGCACAATAGTATGGTGAGCACACTGCATTAACTATTATGTACCATTAAAACCAGTCATTCACACACCATAACATCCAACCGTGACACCCCCCTCCTCACGAGCGACCTTAGCAATAATGTCGCGAGTTTATATGCTCTTTACGGTGTTGATGTTTTGGTGTGTTCTAAACTAAATATAGCATATACCCGTTCTTACACACACTCATATCAACAATATCTAGTCATTGTAAAAACAGTTACAATTAAATGTGAAATGTCAACTATATAATACTTCACTAAAAAGATGGTACACTACGAAAACAGCTTGAACATAATATCAAGGGGACAACCGGAAAATATTAAACCACATGTACTGGTGCAACACACAACTTCATAATAACGAATCATTCTATCTACAATGAGAAAACCAACCGTTTTTCGTACTGTATGTACGTCTTCAAGAATACACTAACTCAATTTAGAGGACAGCAAAGCTTATAATACATGCTCTATATATGGTCGATGCAAAAAGAAAACAGTTCGCATTTTAATCATTAATATGCATGTTATTATCATATGCAATATCAATCACCTTTTATACATCAGAAAAGGACAACCAACAAAGAAAAACTTTAGCGCTTATAGCCCTTGTTCTCATCATTGTATCCTTTACGGAGTACGTTTTCCTTCTCATTAAATAATTATTCTCCTATTTATCTTTGAAATCACCATAGTGCGTGGGACCTGGTATGGAGCAGTCATTGATAATCTATGAATCTTTGCTGTCCCCATAGTGGGTCCTGTTATAACCACCTCATACTTGGTTACAAAAAATTGCGCGTCATCATAATCATAAATATATTAATCATCAACAAAATTCTCAAATTATCCTAATAATCATAAACCGTGAATCATAATCAACCTTCTAATCATCACAAACATAATCCTCATAAATGACATATTTTTTCATAATCATCATAATCATGAATCCTATCATCGTAAATATATATCCTTAAACTAACAAATTTGGTCTGAGGTCTACATGGGCGAAAATGCTTAGATAATCAACAATAATTGTGATGCACATAAGAAACACCTCATCAATCCATATTTTAATAATGGCACGAGGTCACCCGGACCCCAAATTCTAACCAAAAAAGTACATTATCATTACTGATCCTAGTTATCAAAAAACATCATCATCAATATAGAATATACAACACTCCTTTCCTCTTTCTTTAAACCAATCAAATACCCAGCAAAGGAAAACAATTTAAACCACAAAAATCATAACCATTGTTTTGCTGGTGGTATGTTGTTTACCCATTATAAACAAAAACAACCCTTATTAGCACTACAACTTTGGTTCCTGTGATTACCCCAAAACTTTGGTAACACCTAATATTTTTCATTCTCCCGGGATCAAATATTAGTTTTTTTTATCAATAATTGTAATCAACATTACCAGATATGTCATGATACTAGTGGTCTCAGTGGAACCATGATCTTCTATCAGAGTTTGTTTGTCCCGATAACAATTTCAACCAATATCATCTCCCCTGTCACCCACCTGTTACACACGTGTAATATTTTACTTACATCAATTGCGCAAGTTGCTATATTAAAAGGTTCTTTACCACTGTCTGCTTAGTATGTCAGCCAGTGTATTATCAGCCCCTGGAATCGGTCTGATTGTAAATTTGTATTCTTTTAAGGTTAAAGACCAGCGTGCAACCCGATTATTAATGGTCTTATATGTCTGTAACACAGTCAATGGTTTGTGGTCAGTCTCGATTGTAAAATGACTACCAAAAAGGTATCGTGAAAACTTTGTGATAGTCCACACGACACCTAAACATTCCTTTTCAATTACAGAGTATCGGGTGTCACGAGGCAATAGTTTTCTACTTACATACGCTATAGCAGTGGTTCCCAAACTTTTTTGACTCATGGACCCCTTTTATAGTCAAAACTTGCCCACGGACCCCCCAAGTGAAAAAAACAACATAATTACATAGTAAAAAAATAACAAATCCAAAAAAGCAATATTTCGACGAGGACGTATTTATTGATATTATAACGTTTGTGTAAAATAAAATTTAAAACAATTAATGACTTGGATGAACGTGATTAGATTTTATGAGTGTATTTATGTCCGATTCAATGTTTGTAAGTAGCAATGGGCATATGGCCACGAGCACACATTTCTAGCTGGTTTCCATTATTTGTGGTGAGGTTCATGATGTCACTAAATTCACGATTTACCATATGGGAAGATAAGAATCAGACAACAACTTCTGTACAATAAGACATAATGCAGCATTTAAAACTGTGGTCTTTTTTTGTAACCAGAGTTTGTAGTATCGTTGTTCAAACGTTGGTTTAAGTTCCTCATTTATAAATATTTCAATAAGCTGCTCCTGTTTTAGTATGGATTCATATGTGTATGGGATCTGAATTTGTGCACGCGCAAAAGGGTTCAACTGCCAGTCGGGAATATACAAGTGAAAAATGTCTTCAAAACTATGTTTCAGACTGCATGAAGAGCCGTTAAGTGTTTACAGTAAGCCAGCAAATATTTATCTCTATTTTGCATTTTCGAAAGGTTTTGAAACTAAGATCACTTTCATCTTCCCAAGGTGTGTTTATTTTAATAGAAAAAGGTTTGCAACAAAAGCCGACATTACGCTTTTAGTTTTGATTAAATTTAATTTGTCACCTAGTACTTGTAGTTTCAAATTAGTTAAGTTAAAATTGGCATATAAATCATGCATAAAGGATATGTCTTTTTTAAGGTTAATTGTCTTTGCTTTCCAGGAATTCCAGCACTGACTCATAGAGATGATAAAATAAATGTAAGCATGTACTTTTAGATAACCAACGTACTTCTGTGTGAATTATTAAATAATTATAGTCTTCATCATTTTTCAAACAATGTTAAGCAGTAATCTCTCATTGAAGAAATTCCTTTTGATTTTATTAACTGCTGTAATGACATAATCTAGTAGTGATCCATGCTAATTTTCACTAATATTTTTTTTCAAATAAATGATATCCATGAATGCCACGGTGTACTGGGAATGCATTCGGTACATCTTGTTTTAAGTATCCCAGAAAGGGTACATAAATGTAACTTCCCGACACATCGACAATTACCTAACCTTGCAATCCTCGTTGATTCAAGTTAAAAACTTGTATTTTTCTGACGAACTTAAAGGAATTCCACATTTCTTACGCATCAAACTTGACCCTTCAATGAACCAAGTATTTTGATTGGTTATAGCTGTGGAAATTACCGTAGCTCTATTTCCTTTTCTAGGTAAAACAACATTGTATTCCATGACTGATAGCAACTCAGACTGTATTTAATTAAGAGAAAAAGCATTCGTTTCATTTATTGTTATTTATTTTAATTTCAATAAAAATAAAAATGGATCACAAATTTATTATCACATATTAAATGTTGCGCCGACCCTCTGACTTTGTTCAGGGACCCCCAAATCAATTTTAATTTTCCACGGACCCCCTGAAAGGTCCCGTGGACCCCTAGGGGTCCGTAGGGACCACTTTGGGAACCACTGCGCTATAGGATGTAATAGTCCCTCTCGTTCCTGCATTAGGTATCCTCCTTTGGCGGACTCGCTAGCATCCGTTCGGATTACAAACTCACGAGTTAGATCTGGCAGCATAAGGATTGGTTGTGTAGATAACGCCATTTGAAGTTTATCTAGTGCTTCCGTACATTTGCCAGTCCATGGTACTTTCTCCGGTTTACCTTTCTTCGTCAGATCTGACAGAATGCTCGATATGTTTGCGAAGTCAGGAACAAATTTTCTATAATAGCCTACCAGTCCCAACAAGCTCCTCACTTTTTTCTTGGTGTTCGGCTGTTTGATATTTAGTATCTTACTTGTAACAATGGTATTAGGTCTCTGTGTACCCCCTCCAACTATATGACCAAGAAACTCAATTTCTTTAAAACCGATTTCCATTTTGGTTGGCCTTGCCGTCAACCCAGTGGTTTTCAATCTGTGTAGAACCTGATCCAATGCCTGATTATGTTCTGTTATGGATCTCCCAAACACGCAAATATCATTAAAAAACTAACAACATTGTTTTGATCACCTACAACACGGCGCATGCCGCGTGCGAAAGTTGCTGGTGCATTACACAGCCCAAAGGGCATGTATTTAAACTGATACAATCCTAAATCGGTTTGAAAAGCGTTGTATTTCCTGGAGTTTACTTCTACCGGTAGTTGCCAGTATCCCTTTACTAAGTCAATTTTAGAGAAATACCTAGCATGTCTCAACTGAATAAACAAATCTTCCTGATTGGGTATGGGTTCTGCGTCTGTTATCGTTACGGAGATTAGTTTTCTATAATCGATACAAAAACGCGTGGAGCCATCTTTTTTCTTCACTAGGACTATTGGCGAAGAATAGGGCGAGGTTGACTTTTCTATAATGCCCTCATCTTCCATTTGCAGAACTTCCCTTATTATTTCTGGTTTTGATGAGAAGGGTATAGGGTATGGTCTCAGACAGATTGGTTTGTCCGTGTTTAACTCAATAGAGTGAGACACGACAGTGGATTTCCCTGGTATGTTAGTTATTATGTCAGCATTTTTATTTAATATTTTTTCTATTCTTTCTCTGTCAAAATATTTGAGGTCAGGATTAATTTTTACGTCTTTCACAGATTCAGTAACCCCAATAGTTTGAGTGGTCAGCGCGTTAATGGTTGGGTTCTCATTTTCTGTCTCGTTATCTTCTATAACTACTGCATAAGCAGTAACTATCGCCTTTTTCTTAATATTATTATCCATACCAGTTTCAGTCCGGTTTTGTCCTGAATGGTCCCTCCTAAAATATTCTACTAACATATTGACATGATATGTTTTCCTTTTCCCTTTTTCAAGGATTATATAGTTACAATCCCCCTCTTTTTCCACGACTCTATATGGTCCATGCCATCGGGCTCTTTGTAGTTTACCCTCCCCCCGACGCGTTCATCACCACAACAAGACTCCCTACTGTAATCTCTCTTCTTCTGGCTTTACGATCATTCAGTTTGTTTTGTTTTTCTTTCGCTGCTTTCAAGTTCTTGCTCGCAAGTGTGCCACTTACCCGTAATCTCTCTTGTAATTTATCTAGATACTCGTGTGGTTTTTGCCCCTCTATCTTTTCATTTCTTCCATCAAAAATATTTCTATGGATATTTATGGGGCCTCTTATTTTTCGCCCGAACATTAGTTCAAATGGGGAAAATCCAGTTTATTCCTGCTTAACATCACGATAAGCGAATAATATCCCAGGTACGTGGGCTGCCCAGTCTTTCGGTTGTTCGATTGATAGTTTAGTGAGTAATGTTTTAAGTGTACCATTGAACCTCTCTACCATCCCATTACTTTGTGGGTGTAAGGGGGTGCTGAAACGTTGGGTTATTCCCATAAGTTTAGTGACCTGGGTTATTAAATCACACTTAAATTGACTGCCGTTGTCTGACAATGTCTCATCAGGTAATCCCATTCTTGTAAATATGATGAGAAGTGCTTCCTGTATGTCTTCGGTACCATTTCTTTTCAGTGGTATTGCTTCTGGCCATCTAGTCGCTGTGTCTACCAGAGTGAGGATATAGCGATACCCCTTCTGTGACATTGGTATTATTGGCCCAATATGGTCGACTGCTACCTTACTCCATTGTTTTTTTTAATAACTCCATTTCGCCTAACGGAGCTATCCCAACAGCGCTTTTATTTTTAACTTTTTGACACACATCACATGTCTTACAGTGATACCGTACGTCACTGGCTACACCCGACCACCAAAACTCTTCAAGCACTCGCACCTTTGTGCGAGCTATCCCCATGTGCGATGATAAATTATTATCATGGGCTACCTCCAATATGACCTTTCTCAGTGCTTCGGGTACAACCAATTGTTCCCACCTAGTATTAGGCCTGGCATCTGAGTCATAATACTCTTGAGCGGTTAACCCAAAGTGCCTTGATAAAGCCGTTTTTACCTCTTCATAGGTGGCCTATACACCTTTTCCACTCCCAGCAAAGCATACCGGTAGTACAGAATGTGGCATTAGCTTTCTCAATTCATAACCCCACTGTTCCACTGCCCAATCATTATGTCTCGCTTCATCTTCAAATCTAATTAGAAAAAATTCTAAATTGTCTCCTACCCCATCAAACATGGGTAATTTACTTCCTGAGCGACCCGTGTTCCCTTGTTCCATCTTGCGAGTCAGTCCCTCACTAGCTTTCAATTCTTCCATTTTTCTAGTGTGTTCCAACCCTTTTCTCTCCTCCTCCCGCTTAAAAGCTTGAATTTCCCTTTCTTCATTTTCTTCCCTCCTCCTTCTTTCCCGTTCCTCTTCTTCCTCGAACTCCTTCCTTCCCGTTGCTCTTCTCGTGCTAACCTGTGTTCCTCTATAATCCATTTCTTTGCTTCTTCCCCTTCTAGTCCTAGCTCAAGGGCCCTTTGTTTAATTTCTTCCAAATTTGGCAACCCCATTTTAAAATATCTTACTTGGCTAAAACAATTTCTATAATATAGTGCTTCAAAAACAACAATAATATACAAAATGTATTAATACTAAAAATAATTCCATATGTAATTTACCTCTTAAATTAAGTGTCTTCATCTACCAATACATATCAACAGTAATTTTGAAAACACTACACTCCAGTGTCAATACATATTCTGAAAACAACAATTCAGTGTCAATCGTCAATTTTCCTGCATCAACAATCCAGTGTCAGTTTTGTATACCCAGTCACCGACCAGCATCCCTCGTCACGCCATCACATCCGGTATTCAAAAGTCACGTTAATCCTGTTATCTGCATCATTAAAAGTCACACAGACTCAACTACTTCCGGTACAGCTACCTCCGACACAGAAACTTCTGACAGCTACCTCAGCCACAGCCCCTTCTGACAGCTACCTCCGACACATCCACTTCTGACAGCTACCTCCGAAACAGCCACTTCTGACAGCTACCTCAGACACAGCCACTTCTGACAGCTACCTCCGACACATCCACTTCTGACAGCTACCTCCGACACAGCCACTTCTGACAGCTACCTCCGATACAGCAAACTCAGCATCCAAATTAAGATGAAACCGTAGTGTCAACGTTTGCTGACTTCGATCAAATGGCTCAATAACTTTGACGAGCCCCCACTGTGGCGGATACGTTATCTATGGGGATCGAGCTCCACCCTTGGCCGCAGATAGTAACCAGCGTCGGCAACTCCGACAGAGTCTCGGCTAGTTAGTGTAAACACCAAAGTACCATACTGTACGGTGTATAATTATTTATAATTAGTTACCAACACACTTGATTTCCGTATAAACAAGTTTAATCTCATTATACTCTCAAAGGGACGAAAGATTGAAAAGATTGGTGAATATAACATTCCAAAATCCATCACACGCCAATTCACTCACTCCATATTTGGCTCCTAACAACCATCTCTCTCTCCATATCCTTTTACTCATTGTGCGTCTTGGTGTGACGCACAATAGTTGGTGCGCACACTACATTAACTATTATGTGCGCATTTATGACAGTCATTATCACACCATACCATCCGACTGTGACAGGCTTACTTAAAATTTAAAAGTTGAAGGGAGCAATTGGTTTGTAAGGGGTTGGTGATATAAACTGTTAAATTTATTGTTCCCGTTTCGATAAAAATCCACAAAATATGGCAATAATGTGCAGGAAACGAAAATATAAAGAGTAAAATAGAAGCTTTCTACCAGAACAGGAAGAGGATTTTGCATTTTTTGATAAAGAAGGTTCGCTGGTCCTTGTGCAAAGTAAAACAATTCGTGTGCAAATTTGCACAACATCCATTTGTGTGCAATATTTTACATAATTTTGCTGCGTGGTAATTCTAAACTGCTGCGCGGCGTCGGTCAGATATATGCGCAGCCACGCAGCTTAAAGGGAACATTGGTTGGGACGTGTGATAATGTCCCAATGTGGCTCTCAAAATTTTTGAATATTAATAAAATGGCTCTCAGTTACTACAGATCTGGCCAACCCTGTTTTATATAGTCAATATTAGGAAAAAAACGCGTTTTTGGGCCCCGGCCCCCAAGAGTGTGAATTTTAAAATTCTTTTTCATCAATGATCGTCGGGAGAGTGTACTCTGCAAGTTCCCAAAGTTTCATGCTTCTACCTACACGGGAAGTTGGAGAAATAGTGATGATTCAGAATTAAATATAAGAAAAAATACATTTTGGCCCCCGGCCCCCAGTAAGTGATAATTTAACAATTGTTTTTACCTGTTACCATCGTGGAAGTGTACTTAACAACTAACCCAAGTTTCATGCTTCTGCCTACACGGGAAATAGGAGAATTATTGATTTTACGTTTTTATATAGCTAATTTAAGGAAAAAAATTCATTGGGGCCCCCGGCCCCTAAGAAGTGATAATTTAAATATTTTTTCTCCCGTTACCATCGCGGTTTGTACTCAACAACTCCCCAAAGTTTCATGCTTCTGCCTACTCGGAAAATAGAAGAATTATTGATATTCAAATTTTATAAAAGCCATATAAGGAAAAAAATGTATTTGGGCCCCCGGCCCCCATAAGTGTTTTTTTAAAAATGATTTTACTCCAATTTTAGTCGCGAGAGGCTACTCAACATCCTTCCAAAGTTTCATGCTTCTATCTACATGGGAAGTTGGAGAATTAGTGATGCGTTAGTTTTTATATAAGACAAAAGTACATTAGGGTCCCCGGCCATCAGTAATTGATAATATAAATATTGTTTTAGCTTGTTACCATCGCGGAAGTGTAATTTTCAACTACTCAGAGTTTCATGCTTCTACCTACACGGGAAATATGAGGATTTGTGATTTTCAGTTTTTATATAGCTCATATAAGGAAAAAACATTATTTGGGCTTCGGCCCCCAGGAAGTGATAATTTAAATATTTTTCCCCCGTTAACATCGTGAGATTGTATTCAACAACTTCCCAAAGTTTCATGCTTCTGCCTACTCGGGAAATAAGAAAAGTAGTGATTATCATATTTTATATAGGCCATAAAAGGGAAAAAAACGTTTTTGGGCCCCCGGCCCCCATAAGTGTTATTTTTAAAATTCTTTTACTCAAATTTTTGTCGCGAGAGGCTACTAAACAGCTTCCCAAAGTTTCATGATTCTAACTACACGGGAAGTTGGAGAATTAGTGATGAGTCCTTTTTTATATAAGAAACAAACCACATTTAGGCCCCCGGCTCTCAGTAAGTGAAAAATTATATATTTTTTTACCTGTTACTATCGCGAAATGTTACTTAACAACCACCCAAAGTTTCACTCTTCTACCTACACGGTAAATAGGAGAATTATTGATTTTACGTTTTTATATAGCTCATATGAGGAAAAAACTACATTTGGGCCCCCGGTCCCCAGTATGTGATAATTTAAATATTGTTTTGCCTGTTAACATCGTGGAAAGTGTATTCAACAACTTCCCAAAGTTTCATTCTTCTATCTACTCCCAAAATTGTAGAAGTAGTGATTTTTTTTTAATATAGCCCATATTGGAAAAAAAACGGTTTTGGGCACCCGGCCCCCATGAATGTGAATTTTAAAATTCTTTTACGCCAAGTATTGTTGCGAGAGGCTACTTTACAACTTTCCATGGTTTCATGCTTCTACCTACACGGGAAGTTGTAGAATTAGTGATGAGTCAATTTTTTATATAAGAAAAAAACTACATTTTGGCCCTCGGCCCCAAGTAAGTGATAATTTAAATATTGTTTTCGCTTTTTACCATCGCGGAAGTGTAATTATCAACTACTCAGAGTTTCACGCTTCTACCTACACGGGAAATATGAGAATTTGTGATTTTCAGTTTTTATATAGTTCATATTAGGAAAAAACTTAATTTACGCCCCCGGCCCCCAGGAAGTGATAATTTAATCTTTTTTTCGCCCATTACCATTACGGGTTTGTACTCAACAACTCCACAAAGTTTCATGCTTCTGCCTACTCGGAAAATAGGAGAATTGGTGATTTTCAAACCGTCCCCCATGAGTGTGATTTTTAAAATTCTTTTACGCCAATTTTCGTCGCGAGAGGAATTTAAAAATTCATTAATTTAATTACAGTACATTCGATCGATCTGAAATATTGATACATCATTTTTATCATCGGCGTGAGTCCGACTGCAAAATTTCAGCTCCCTAGCTTAAGAGGAAGTGGGTTAAAGATCGATCCAAATTTTGTTCGGCAAACAAACAATCAATCAAGGCCTCAAGCAGACACCACGAGTTAATATAAAGGATTTAAAAGATTTACGCTTTATTATATTTGTTAATATTGATGTTACATCAATTTTGAACATGAAATACATAATTTTTTTAAAAATTTAAGGATACTTTGTGCAAATGGATTCAATTGTATTTTGTTTCCATCTGTGTCTCAGTCAAGATCACAAAAAGATTGTAAAGTTCGTTCTTAGATTGTATTTCAACAAGTGGAATACTTGAAATGACTTTATTTCTGAGATGCGGCATGATTTAAGTGTGTACAGCAGAAGAAATGTATTTTTTCTATTACACATTAATATTTATAAACCTTTTCAGCTAAATATAGATAGACTGATAAATAAGTGTATGGTGAAGATGAATAGTTACAGACAGGATAGGACGAAGAGATGCATATGTTATTGATTCACTTTGAAATAGAGAATATTATGATGTTTGAATTTAAATATTAAAAAACGGCTTTGGCCGAGCTTTATTTTTGAGTTGTGCCCCTTACGTGTCCACATACCTCATCATGCAATAAGATCTGTACAGCTACATGACTTGAACACGTTTGAAAGCCTTACGCAATCACTCACATATACACGAACACTCTCACACACATATACTCACACGAACATAAACAAATATATGTACGCATACGCAAACAGATACTCACACACATATATACACACAAACACACATTCACACATACACATACACACACACTAAAACACACTCACTTACATATACACAAACACACATCCAATGCACATATAATATCTCAAATCCAATGAAAACTTAGGAGGAAGTAAATTAGATTCCATTAAATCTAAAAACTGTAAGTGTTAAACACTTAACTGTGATCCGGGAGCTTCCTTGATGCAAATGTCTGATAAGAGCTCATATTGTGCTTTTTGTGCAATGTATAATGTATACTTACAAGAAGGCACGCCACGTTCTTTGATGCTTATCTTGAAGTGACGTCAAATAGAAACATTCAACCAAGTAGTTTCATTTTGCAAATTCTAACTACTGTGAGGGAATAAATGTTTTACCACAAAAATAACGAAGGCATTAGAAAAAATTAATTGAATATATTATTTTAAAGAGTCAAGTTTCTATTAAAAATTTTAAAAAATGGGTGAGACTGCATTCAGGCTTATAGATAAGTACATAGATGTCTTATATACCCTGTTTGCATGACATCTATGTACTTATTAAAAATCACCAAAAATAACTGCCATTTATTTCTCCTTATAGCCGTAACTCAGCTATAAATTTTTTTGCCCTAATTATGAACTTCTTTTAAAAAATGTTTCTTTTAAGATGGAGGATTTTTCCAAGTTCAGGATACTTTTATTTCAAGTGAAAATATTTCTCGATATTGTCTATAAAGTTGATTTCGTTCTTATTTCCAAATAACCAAATCCCCAAAACCTATGGCGCATTACTTCAAATTTTTAAAAAGGTAATTTAACCAATACTCCTAAATTATTCTCTGAAGTCTCTGCATTATCGATTACGTGACCATGAGGTTCAATTATTTTAAATCATGTTATTCCAAGAAGCTAGTTGTGGAGGGACACCTTTAGATAATAATAATATAATAATAAGTTTATAATTTATATAGCACAGTACACCAGCAAGGAACTGGGCTCAAAGCACTTTACATAAAAATAGTAACACACATAATTATCAATTCAGTTAGTATAAAATATTAATATCCTAAATTCAACACATAATGGCATTTAAGTTGATATAAGATATGTTTATCATTTAAAAGAAATGTTTTATTTAATTTTGAAAGTAAAGTTTGAAGATATAAGTTTTTAGTGCAGTCTTGAAGGCCTTAGTAGTTGGAATACTGCGAATGTGTAATGGTAGAGAATTTAATTGTTTGTGGGCACAACAATAGAAATAACTTACGCTAAATGTTTTAGTGCGTGTTATTTATAGGAACAGAGAGAATACGTGTGTCTGTAGAAAAGCGTAGGTGACGAGTGAGTTAGTAGACAGAGAGAATTTTAGTAAGGTAGAAAGGGATACAAAAGGTTGTGACAGAGAACAGAGTGCTTTTAACTAATTCGTGCTTGTATAGCGAGCTAATCAAGTCAATAAAGCAGCGGAGCTATTAAATTTGTATTGACATATGTGTTTTGTTATCAATGTCTGTCATTTTGAAAAATTCAAAAAAATAATTTACAACTTTTATTGCGCTAGAAAAATTTCTTTGCTTTTATTAAAGTGTCATGATTCGATTGATCTATTTATAGTGAGTAAAACATAATTTTGAGACATTTGGTTAGCTGCTATTGCTAAGTCAAAATAAAAAATTGTTTTAATTAATTGGTCCTTTCAGATTACTTTCGAGGTCATCAATTCCTAATTTCAATAAAACGTCTCTACTAAAAGCTTAATTAAAAATCGTACATGTGTTTTGAAACACACAAAAAAGAAGAAAAAAAACAGTATTAATTATTTACCTAAACATCCTTTTCAAAATCATATTTTTTATAACTTGTTAAAATTTCATGTTATTAAAACTCGAAAAAGAAACTTCAATAAAAACTGTTTTATATTTTTAAATTACAAAGTAAATTACTAAAATTAATATTATAACAAAATAATTTATTTTATTAAAATATATCATATAGAATGGGACTGCGATAAAGCTTTTAAATAAAATACAAATACACAAACAAATTGTCCAATGAAAACAATAAATTTGAACTTTATTTTAAACTAAAACTACAATAGACGTTTTGGCTAATGACTTTATCAGTTCAATAACATAAAATAGGTACCTACATAAGGGGCCGACCATAAATGACGTCACGCGCCTGGGGGGAGGAGGGTCACACTTTTGTGACGATGCGTGACCAGGATGAGGGGGGGGTTGAAGAAATGTGACGTCACATCAAAAGGGTAACTAAATAAAACTTCCACTGATATATTTGGTTGCTTACAATTTATTTAATTACTTTTTAAAAAAAATAATTAAATTTTTATTTTTATTTTAAAAATCAGTGCTTCTTAATGTGCCAGTCGGTAGGCCATCAGACGCTGGATGGCGTAAGCTGTCAAGACACGAACATTAAATCTAATTAGAATGCTTAAGTTTGAGAACCCACAAGATAACGTATGAAATTGCGTCGTTTGATGTTGACATCAAAGCATTTGTGATGTAACTTATCATGTAACCGCAGCTCCGTTTGGTTCTCTCACGGCAGGAGTCGGCGAACATGTTTGCCCACAATATACAAGTGTATGTGTGCGTTACCCCCCCCCCTCATAAACCCCCAGACTCTAGGTCCTTCTCACATGACTCGGGTATTTAGGGGAGCGTCGTAACGAAAATGAAATGCTACTGGTGAGTTTTACAAGCATGACAAGTGTCTAAAAACTATCTGAATAGGATTATGTGTAGGTATTTTAAGTCAAAACAACACGGAATATAATTTTTCTTTAAAAACGGCTCATCTATTGAAAGAATTATAAACGTTTTTGATATAATTGTTTGATTGGTTTTTGGTCAAACGCCCCTGGCCATTCTAGATATATTGATAAATGAGCCCATTTAAAATTAGTCAAGTATTCATTAAATTTATTGAATGCATCAAATTCTTGACATCGCAATTCGAGAAGAGCTCAAAACAACTTTTCTTCATAGCTAATTTTTTAAGGCATTAAATTTAAATATCACAAAAGGATACTTGATACAGTCAAGTCATGTGGATTAAGATTATTGTCACTCATGTCAAAATAAATTAAAGTAGGGTAGATTTACGTGTATTCGTATAGTATGTAGGTAAGAAATCTACATAGTTGTCAAATTTTAAAAAAATGCATTTTCTGGAAGGAACCCGTTCAATAATGGGCATATGTTCCAAGCGTACACGTAATAATGACGTATTTTAATATATCTAGTGGATTGTAGTGGATGTTATATGAGTCTGCATTACCTCTTAGAATTCCCTTTTAACCCCAAATGAGGTTATTTACCCCTGTTCGACGATCTCTTTCTTAAGGGATGCCCTTAAGTCAATTGAGGGATTTTTTAAAAATACATTTTAAAAATATTATTTTTAAATATTTTTTTCTAAACAAAGACATTATCAGTGATGACTAATAGTAAATGTTTAATTTGTATGTGTTAAAATAAAATATAATCTAAGGATGTTAACACAGTTCGTTTTCTGAAGGCCGGTTAAAAGTTTTAATACAATTTTTCACGCAGGTTACGATATTACAACGTAGGTGTAGACATTCACTAAATAAATTATAAATACTTAAATGACAATAAAAGTAATTTGAAACATACTTATTTTCAAATAGAAAATAAGTTTTGTTGTTTTTTTAATAGGGGGGGGGGTCAAAATTTTGTGACGTATTTTTAGAGGGGGTTTGTAGCTTTTTGTGACGACGCGTGACGAAGGGGGGGGTAGTAAAAAATCGGCCAAAATCGCGTGACGTCATTTATGGACGACCCCTAAGTAATATTTAGATTCTTAAAACATATAATATCATAAAATATTTATGTAAACTAAAAAGAAAGGTAAAACAAAACAAACAAGGACACAGGATATAGGAAAAAGGAGGAAGTATCAGAAATTAAAAGTGAAACCCACAACGGAAAAAAGATTAAGCAGTTAGGTAAAATTATGAATTTGGTTATTGCCATATGGAGCCAACGTACCAATCGTTTTATAAGCTGTGCGTATTTTATTGAACATAATCAATACTTTTAGTTATGTCTCAAATATAAAGGATTTATAGTAAAAAAAACTTTGGATTTTACGGTTTTTTTTTAATTTCGCATACCATGGTGCTATTATGTACCTCGCATAATTTATTTTCTCCAGAAGAAGAGAACAAAATGTGGGCCTGTTGCAAAATAATGTGTGTGCATTAAAAGTATTTTTGCTTGCAATACATTTTTAATTTTACTTTCTTTAGTCTTTGAAAAAATGTGTAAATATATTTATCCTAAATACTTTTCAGCCTTAGGCCAGATGCTTTATCACTCAGATATTTCTGATTTAAAAACTATTTGGCAAAGAATTTAAAAAATAGAAGCAAAAAAATTATTTTTAAAAACCCCGTTTTTATAAGCGGACTAAAAAGAAGAAAATAATTTAAAACTTATAAGTTCAAGTACTTTCATTTAATATGACTAAAAACGTGGGGCGGGCGCTTATGAGGTTTACATATGCGGTTCACTCATTCTCTCGCTTATAGATCTCTCTTTTGCCTTTCAGAGACAGACCCTAATTTAATTTTTATACGAAACACCCGCCCCACGTTTTTAGTCATATTAACTGAAAGTACTTGAACTTATAAGTTTTAAATTATTTTCTTCTTTTTAGTCCGCTTATAAAAACGTGGTTTTTAAAAATCGTTTTTTTTACTTCTATTTATTTTATTCTTTCTACTCCACTTCTAACAACCTGGTTTTTTAAAATATTTTTTACCTGTATTTATTTTACCAAACCCCTCACAAGCGCCCGCCCAACGTTTTAAAAACATTGTAATGTTGTCACGGGGTGAAGTCACAGATGTCAACAAAAGCAGACGGTACAGATTCTTATATATAGAATATAGATAAACTAAAAAGTTCAATAACTTAATAACGGTACATTCGATCGATCTGATATTTTGATACAATGCATTGTCATCCGAGATCTATCTGTGGTAAAATTTTCAGATCTTTTGGACTATCAGAATTTGTTTAATTTTACGTTGGCAGATTTGAAAAAATCTTGGACAAACCAACAAACCAACAAACGGGAACGAAAGCAAGTTAATAAAAACGTGGTAATAAAAATAGACTTGGTAATTATTTATTTAGAAAATTGTTTTTCCTCATAGTAATTAAATGGTATGAATAAGAAATATTAAGAAATATGAACATACAATTCTCATCGTGATCTACTATATAGATCAAACTCTAACTTCTGCACTCGTAGTCTTCTAAGATGAAATGCAAAATGACTGCATAAATTCAAATTGATTTAAAAAATATAAATATATTAATAGATTGAGTCTTAAAATTAGCAAAAACAATACGTCAATCATTCATAAAAACAAGTATGGATGACTAATATATAGTCAAATAAAATCTAGATGTATGTCTACTTCATGTTTAATCAGACTACTAAAAGTATGTGAAATATAGAAAACAAACTTAGGACATAAGAATTCAAACCGACAAGGATACTAAAATACAACGTTTAAAATTTATTTATAGTTTACATATTTTCAAATTTGCCAAATATAAAACATAAAAACCGGATAACACTCTTTATATAGCAAGCTATTGTTTCTATTGTTCCCATGAGGATGGACCAAGACTACTCTCTAAATCATATTTAGAGGCGCTGGAGTGTCGATGCGTCAGACGGTGGCTGATAAGACCAATCTTACATTTCTGTCTGGAAGATAATAAGTGGTTTTGAAGATTAAGGCTATTTAAGTTTACACAGGGCTCCTGCACACTTCATAATCCTTTTCACTATAAAAAAAATAGTAAACAAACAACAAAAAAAACAACAAAAAACAAAAAAAAACACACAAAACACAAGCCTCTGTAAGGCTGACTGGTGCAATAAATAAAACATTCATATTTGATAGCTTATTTTTTAATTTCACAATTTATGCTAAACACACTCACAAACACATGTTTTTATATATGGTATAGAAATGCATCATTGTCCCTAAGCAGTTCATTGACATAATATGAATATATTAAAATTTATTATGTTTAATCTCCGTCGGCTTGTTTAGTTTGTCTTTAATTAGGGTCTGTCTCTGAGTACAGCGCATCAGTGATGTTACAGTCAATAAATTTGACCCTTGAGGTGCGCAAACAATATTAACATATGTAGTTTCACCCTTGGTATTGACTCTGATTTTTATATTTACTCTTGGAAAACTAGCCAAACCATAACATGATTTTAATTGGAGACATTTTCACTCTTACCATTCTTCGATTTTCGTTTGAGGTGTAGCAAATTTTTGTTTGGTGTGACCAGGAAAAGTCATCGTGTAAAGAGTTAAGAGACAAATGTGTGGGTGGGAATTTAAGTGAGTGCTCTCTAATATCGTTTGTGTTTAGGTGTAGGGGGGAGGGAGGAGGCGTGTTTGGACACAGATCAAAACCTGACATTTTTCAAGTAGACTATTGCTGCGACAGCTGGATTGAAGGATCCTTGAAGTAGAGAGTAATTTTACAATAAACAATAGCAGTCTAGCAATGCTTTAAAAGCGTGGTAAATATCCGTTACACAAATGTCCAAATTTACATGTGTACATTTTATATCTGGAAATTAAAAAAAAATTAAAAAACTTTTTAAAACAAATAAAAAGAATCGTTTTGTTACTAACAATGTCATAAAATATTTGGGTATATTCATCCTCTTCTGCTATCTTATATTTTTGTTAAGTACCTGTTGCAGATTTTCATCTTTTCGTTTCTCTGTTTTTACCGCCTTTTATTATTTTTTTTATTGTGTAGTAGGTATTATGGGGCCGTCTATAAAGTACGTCACGTTTTTTTTTACCCCTCCCCGTCACAAACTGTCACAAATCCCGGGGACCCCCCTAAAGTACGTCACACTTTCAATTTTTTTTTAAAATTAACACCTCATTAAAATATTTAATTTAATACTTAAATTACACTTCACTATTAAACTGTATTAAAATATAAAATTTCAACTTTAAAGTAGGAAGGTACCTTATTCAAAATTTTGAAACACGGCCGTTGCTGAATTTGCCCGGATTTATGAATTGAAGTCCGGCTGGAGCTGGAATCAGATTTGTTAAGATGGCCGGATTCCAGATTTGCCGGAGTTATTATGAATATATATATATATAAATTAAGGATCAACTGACCAGCCGGATTTATGAAGTGAAACCTGATTTTATAAAAATATCCGGATTCCGGATTAGCCGAAGCCGAAATCACGTACACCCCACTTAAAAGAACTATCAGATTATTAAAATGACTTTAATACTATAATAGTTAAGTACTAGTATCACCTGTAAATTGCTAGAACACATAATATATAGTAAAATAATTAGCCATCTAGACAAATATAATGCCCTATGCCCACATCAACACGGCTTTAGAAAAAAACAGATCATGTGAAACACAATTAATAGGTTTAATAGATGAATTATCAAAAGGCTTAGACAATAATGATCAAATAGACACAATATTACTTGACTTCTCAAAAGCATTTGACAAAGTTCACCACCTTAGTTTACTTAAAAAACTTAACTACTTTGGAATCTCAGGTCCCTTACATCACTGGATCCAAGACTTCCTTTTGGGCAGGGAGCAAACTGTAATAATTAATGGATCTAAATCTGCACCAATAAAGGTTAACTCAGGAGTTCCACAAGGAACTGTGCTAGGTCCCTTACTCTTTTTGATTTATATAAATGATTTACCCAACAACACATCAACAGGTACAAAATGTAGGTTATTTGCTGATGATTGTATAATCTATAGAACAATTAAATCAGAACAAGTTAGCAAAACTTTACAAAAAGACTTAGATGAATTGATAAAATAGGAAACGAACTGGAGTATGTCTTTCCACCCAGAAAATTGTCAACTGTTAAGACTAACAAAGAAAAAGAAACAAATTAATTCAAAATATTACATTCATGGAAAAGAACTGATGCAAACTAAAGATGCAAAATACTTAGGAGTCTTAATAAATGAGAAACTATCATAGAATCCCCATGTCAATGAAGTTATTACAAAATCAAACAAAATCTTAGGCTTTATAAAAAGAAACTTTAACAAATGTAATAGAAATATAAAACTAAAATGCTACCTCACTTTGGTGAGACCTGTACTAGAATATGCATCTTCTTTATGGGACCCAATCCACCAAAGAAAGCATTGATAAACTAGAAAAATTCAAAAAAGAGCTGCCAGATTCATTACTGGAGATTATTCAAAACGGACAAGAATAACAACATTAGTTAAATAATTAAATCTTGAAACACTAGAGGACAGAAGAACCAAGAGCAAAGTAATAATCATACATAAAGCAATTAATTCTAATTTAGAAATACAACACAAAGATAACTTAATACAACCCTCAGATAGACATAAGGATAAAAACACCTTTCTTATTCCGTATGCAAGAACAAACACATACAACTTTTCATTCTTCCCGTCCGGAATTCGGGCGTGGAATGGGTTGCCTGAAGAATCTGGGAAAACCAACACTTTATCAACATTTAAATCTCTAATAAAAATGCAGAACTAAACACAAACCATATATAAGCGTAGGACGCAATAATCTTCTGTATAGAAGGAGCGTCTGTAAACAGATAAGATAAGATAAGATAACAGTTGTCACAGTTATTCAATGAAACAGTAACTCAATCTAGATCGAATTTGAAAGAAAAAATTGCAAATACTAGACTTGACAATTATATAATCCACATCATTTATCTGCTACCTTTTCATTTACAATGGATGACGTCAAGTTTTAAATAATCTTCCGATTATGCATCCTATTGACACAGGATAAGAAGTAGATTAGCGAAACTTGACCTCAACCAGTGATTAAATTATAAAAAGGAAACAAAACAATTTGACTAAAATAAAAGACTAGATTGACAAATTATGTGACCAACTCTTGTGCAATATTGAATCTGTTTATTATTATCCTAGTTAATTATGTTTCATTCAAAAATATTCACTGGACATCATCTCACTACTGTGAAGTAGTGAAGTATCATCCATAGTTACGACTGACATCAATCTTTCATCATCATCGTTTCCTTGAAGGATAATTGCAGACAGATCAACTCGTCCTCATCTAGCCACTCAACAGCCTCTGTATGTGCATTTTCTCTTCTGGGAATAACTGCCATAGGTTCTCTTTGCCTTCTAGAAGCGATTCTCAAAGGACGGATGCGTTTGATCTGTGTTGATTCTTGAACAGTTTGGGTGGGCACATTCTCCTGAGCCAGAGCTCTGTGTTGTCCAGTAAGTTTCTTCATCATTGTTTGTGAGGCAAAATATAAGTGACAAACTTTGCAAATTCGATGAAATAAGCTGGTAATCATATCGTGGTACTTTGAAAATTCATGTTGAACTTGGCATAATGTCATCAAATTTGAGAGTTTGTGCTACAAATAAGGAAGGAAATTTATGAGAATCTGCCTCTGCTCTTTCTGAAGCTTTGAGTCCATCAACATTTTGGTTGATTAGGATTAGAGGAAGGTCGAATTTTGAAGGTAATACGTTGAAATATGAGCTTCGTACTTTGTCTCAACATTTTATGTCCTGATATTTAACAATTGGAGTGAAATATTGGCTGGTGCGAACATGATTCTCAAACCATTCCTGATCCTTCGATATCAGTCCCGCTGCATCTAATTCAGATTTATGAACACATTCAGGAGATACGCATTTCATGCTATTTTGGCATAAAACGAATTCTGATGTTTCACAAGATTTTTGAAAATTATTTCTAAATCTTTTTCAATTCTACTACAAAAATATAAATAAATTAGAAAAAAAAGTTTTTAAAAAATAAATGTGTGCCATCACACATGGCCTGACATCCCCTCCCCCCCCTGTCACAAAGTGTCACACTTTCTTACACCCCCCCCCCTCGGAGCGTGACGTACTTTATGGACAGCCCCTATATATATATTAGGGCTGTTAATTATTAATTTAAATTTAATCGTTAACTTTTGAAAAATCGTTAATTTCGATTAAAGCCATACATTTATTGTGTCATAAGTAACATTTATTAAACGTACTTGTTGAAACTCGAATTAACACTGGGATGACTTCTCTGTATGACATCTTTTAACCAAAAACGCAAACAGACCAGTGTATTGACATTATTTGGTTCAAGTAATTAGCGTGTCTTATTGACATATAACAAGCCGAGCTGAAAAATCGTTCACATAGCTTTAGATTGTATCAGCTGAAGTTTCTGATACTGTGGTGGATGTTATGTTTGCAGGTGATATGTAAGCAAAGTGTTAGAACCATGGTAGCAATGTTCCCTTTAAGCAGCGCGACTGCGCAAATATTTGACTGACGCCACGCAGGAGTTTAGAATCACCGCACAGCAAATTTGGTAAAATATTGCACACAATTGGACGATGTGCAACTTTGCACACTTTTTTTAAAAACTTTGCACAAGGACCAACGAAGCTTAGACTTAAGGGGAACATTGCATGGTAGTCAAACGATTTCTCTCAATTGACGCAATAACCTTTACAAAATTTTGAACATTCACTGAAGTCAATGTTTTAAAACCAAAGTGTTCGTGTAATCGTCCGGAAATTAGTTTATATTTATCGGTCGAAACATTTTACTTTTTGACTTTTGTATGGCATCTGTCCGTCTACGAAAGACGATAGATTTATCTTTATTATCTGCAGCTCTTGGTGTGGCTGATGAGACCAATCCTTGAGTGGCAGTCTCTTCTGCATGACACACACACGAAAGCAGTGGGGCAGTGTTTCCTGGCCTTTCTCCTCACTCTTTTCCCGACTGCTTCTGCCCTAGTTTGCTCCTCTGCTCTTAGTGATCCTTCTTTCACTATAGCCCGCCACATGGACCTATCCTCTGCCAGGTTTTCCCAGTTTTGTATATCAATGTTGGCTACTTTCATGTCTCTCTTGCATATGTCCACGTATCTGAGACATGGCCGACCAACCGACCTTTTCCCTGTCGCCAGCTCGCTGTAGAGCACATCCTTGGGTATGCGACCACTTTGCATCCTCTTGACGTGTCCAAGCCAACGGAGGCGTCTTTGGCTTAATAATGCTGCAATACTACTCATGCTTGCTTGAGCCAGGACCTCTGTGTTGGGGACTTTCTCTTGCCATTTGATGTCTAGGATGCGGCGCAGGCATCTGAGGTGGAAGCTATTGAGCCTTCTTTCATGCCTGGTATAGGTGGTCCAAGACTCGCATCCATAGAGGAGTGTGCTCAGTACGCAGGCCTGGTATACCTGCAGCTTAGTCCTTGCTGTGAGTTTGGCATTGGACCAGACTCTTTTGTACAGTCTAGCCATAACAGTTGCTGCCTTCCCTATCCTACTACTTATCTCATCTTCCAGTGAGAGGGTGCTCGAGATGTTTGATCCCAGATAAGTAAAACTGTCAACAGCATCCAGGTTGCAGTCGTCAATGGTGATAGTCGGGAGAGAGGCAGCATCCTGTGCCATAATGTTGGTTTTCTTTATACTTATGGTCAGGCCAAACTCTTTGCAGGCAGCGGAGAAGCTGGATACAAGGTTCTGCAGGCCGTCTGCTGTGTGGGATATTAAGGCGGCATCGTCTGCAAATAAGAGCTCACGCAGCAAAGTCTTCCTTATTTTGGTCTTGGCTTTAAGTCGGGCAATATTGAATAATCTCCCGTCAGCTCTGGTGTGTATGTATATCCCCTCGCTGTTGTTCTTGAAGGCATACTGGAGTAAGATGGAAAAGAATATTGCGAATAGAGTAGGTGCCAACACGCAGCCTTGCTTTACTCCACTACTTACTGGGAAAGCCTCGGAGGTGGCACCGTTATAGCACACTGTGCCCTGCATGTTTTCGTGGAATTGCTTGATGATGTTAAGCAGATGTGTGGGGCAGCCTATTTTTACTAAGATCTGGAAAAGGCCGCTTCTGCTGACAAGATCAAAAGCTTTAGTTAGGTCGACGAACGCGATGTATAGAGGCATATGTTGCTCCCTGCATTTCTCCTGCAGCTGGCGCAGAGAGAAGATCATGTCTATGTTTGATCTTCCGGCTCGAAAGCCGCACTGCGATTCTGGGAGTACACGCGATGCTAGGGTCTGCAGGCGTGTCAATGCAACTCGGGCGAAGGCCTTTCCAACTATACTGAGGAGAGAGATTCCACGATAGTTGTTGCAGTCACTCGTGTCTCCTTTATTTTTATACAGTGTAACGATGTTGGCATCTTTTAACTCCTGTGGTATCTGCCCCTGTTCCCAGCACAGAGTGAGGAGGTCATGCAAAGGTTGTAAAAGTATTTCTTTTCCACATTTGAGAACTTCTGGTGGAATTCCATCATTACCAGGGGCTTTCCCGCAGGCTAGGCAATCTATGGCTCTACTTAGCTCGACCATTGTGGGTAGGCTATCGAGCTCTTCCATGACCGGCAGGTCTGGGATATCGTCCAGGGCAGCAGTTGAGACATGGTTTATAGTTGCGTACAATTCCAGGTAGTGCTCGATCCACCGTTTGAGTTGCTTGTCCCGATCGGTGATAATTTCCCCTGCTTTTGACATTAAGGGTGCTGTCTTGGAGGTCAGAGGGCCTGTTGCTTGTTTTATATTCTCGTACATAGCCTTTGTATCGCCTCTATCAGCAGCTGACTGTATGCTGGAACTTAGATTGATCCAGTACGTGTTAGCGTAGTGGCGAGCTGCCTGCTGGGCATTTTTCTTGGCGCTCTTAAGGGAATGTAGAGTTTCTGGGCAAGGCCTGTCTTTATAGGCTAAAAGAGCCTTTCTTTTTACATCGGTGACATGCTTCATTTATTTCCTCCCAGTGGGCCTCAAACCAGTCTGCACTTTTGCGTTCTCTCTTGCCGAATGCCGCAATAGCTGAGCCATATATGGTGTCCCGCAGATGTGACCACTTGGAATCAATAGTGTCTACTGGTGGCATTTGTACAAGAGCTTCTTTTAGTCTCTGGGTGTATTCTGCTGTTCTCTCTGGATTCTTGGTGGAGCAGATGCCTATGCGTGGTTTTCCCTTGTTTTTGTTGCGGTACAATTTCTTTGGCAGTAACCTTACCTTGCTAGCCACTAAGGAGTGATCTGTGTCGCAGTCTGCACTGTGGTAACTGCGTGTGAGGAGGACACTGGCCAGTTGTGTGCGTCTTGTGATGATGAGATCTAGTTGGTGCCAGTGTTTAGAGCGGGGATGCCTCCATGACACTTGGTGGATTGCTTTGCAGTTGAAGAAAGTATTTGTGACACATAGTCCATGTAAGCAGCACATCTCTAGTAATCTCTGCCCATTTTCATTTAGCCTGCCTCTTCCAAAATAACCGAGGCAAGTTGGCCAGGCCATGTGATCACGTCCAACTCTTGCATTGAAGTCACCAAGGATGTAGATTGATTCATTGGTGGGTATGCTGGCTAGTGTTTGATTGAGATCATCATAGAACTGGTCTTTCGCTTCTGAGCTCGAGGATAAGGTTGGAGCATAAGCACTGATGAAACATGTTACTTTTTGACTTTTAGTACAATTATAAGTTGTGGATTGATTAATCGTTAAAAAAATTTTAATCGTTAAAAAAGTTTTTAATTTCTTGTTAATTTCCGCAGCCCTAATATATATATATATATATATATATATATATATATATATATATATATATATATATATATATTGAATAAAATTTTAATGCATGTTTTTCTTTATGTGAACTGACGGAAACATTAGCGAAAATTTGCATATGTAGGTGACGATCAATACATTTTTTAAAAAGACTTTCCGTTGGTGTATCTGGTGTTGTGATTTGATTAACAATTTAGTTTTATAAAGTATTGTTCCCGAAAAAGCATGATTCATCATCTGTCCCATTGATATCAATCAAATAAGGGGCCGTCCATAAATGACGACACGCGATTTTGGCCGATTTAAAAAAATCAAATAAAACGTCACAAACAAAGCTTTGAAACCCCACATCCCCAAAAACAAAACCCCACTTTATTTTCTATTTGAAAACAAGCATGTTTCAAATCACTTTTTTGTCATTTAAGTATGCATTATTTATTTAGTGTAGGTCTACATTGTCATATCGTAACACGCGTGAAGCTATGTAAAACGTCATTAAATAAATTGCAAGCTAGTGCTTCTCAAACTTTTTCGTATTAGACGACCGGCAGGAATTTTTCCAATTCATCAGGTACCGGTGCATTCTTTTCCCGTTTTGACGTGATTTTCCCTGTACTGACGTGATAGCAAAATGAGCCCCTACATGGCTTAAAGCCCTATAAGATTAAGTATGAATTAGGCTTGTTTTATATAATATATATTTTTTTAAAAATGTGTTTAGTTGCAAAGGCATAGCAAGACAGCTAACGAACAAAGCAGCGGTAATGTCAAAAATGATTTGATATGAATAACCTTCGCGATTAAGCTCGTGAATGATACTATTGATATTTAAAGGATCATTTCATTGTTGATAAACCTAGAATATATAGATACAGGACGATTCCTCAAATTGATTTCGATCTTATAATGACAGTTTTTCTGCTTTAGTATATGCACATCAAAGGAATTTGATCTTAAATTACCACATTGATATCAAATCTCATGTTTTCTAAAAATTATTTGGTATGTGCTGGAAGAGGAATATGGCGAGTACTGAACGAACCCCACATTTTTACAGGAAAATAGGGTGTCATCTTGTGCGTCGCAAAATACAGTAATTCCTGCAAGTTGAAGACTGAAGAATACTATAACATTAATAAAATATCCAATATTATCATAACTTTTTACTCGGAAGCTAACGAGTTGTTTTTTGTTTCTTTGGTTTGTTTGTTTTTTTCAATTTTTTTTTCACGATTTCACTTATGTCACACACGAGTTTTAAATATAATGTCACCAGTGGACTAGGCGTGTTTAAATTGTTGCATTCTCTTGAGGAATTTATAAACTAATGAAAAATACATGGCTACCGCTATCGGGCGGTTTAGCCGAGGGGTCGGGGAACAGCGGTAAATTATCTCATTTGGGTTAAAAATGGAACTCATGGGGGTAATGCTGAATCATTGTGGGCATATAAAATTCGCTAGAATCCGCTCCTTTTGGGTTAACAATAATGTTAACATAAACTTTTATAATTGTTAATTTTTAGGTATCCGGTTGAACCGGTCCGTTTTTAAAAAACGTTTAACCGGCCTTCAAAAAATAAAACGAACTGTGTTAACATCCTTAGATTATATTTTATTTTAATGCATACAAATTAAACATTGATTATTAATCATACCGGTTAACTTCTTTGTTTGGAAAAAAAAATTATTTAAAAATAATATTTTAAAAATGTATTTTTAAAAAATCCCTCAATTGACTGGCGGGCATCCCATGAGAAAGAGGTTGGCGAACAGGGGTAAATTACCTCATCTGGGGTCAAAAGTGAATTCTTGGGGGTAATTCAAACTCAATTGGGACATATAACATCCACTACAATCCACTAGATATGTTAAAATACGTCATGTGTACGCGTCTGCTTGGAACATATGCCCATTATTGAACCGGTTTCTTCCAGAAAATTCGTTTTTTAAATTTGACATCTATGTAGATTTCTTACCTACGAAATATACAAGACACCTAAATCCACCCTACCTTCATTTATATTTACACGAGTGACAATAATCTAAATCCACATGATTGACTGTATCAAGTATCCTTTCTGTGATATTTAAAATTAATGCTTTAAAAATGTAGCTAAGAAGAAAAGTTGTTTTGTGTTCCTCTCGAATTGCGATGTCAATAATTTGATGCATTCAATAAAGTAAATGAATACTTGAATAATTTTAAATGGGCTCATTTATCATTATATCTAGAATGACCAGGTGCGTTTGACCAAAATCCAATCGAACAATTATATCAAACTTAAAACGTTTATAATTGTATCAAATAGATTCACCACCCCCCCCCCAAAAAAAAATGAAAAATGTAAAATTTAAAAAATGGATATTCCGTGTCGTTTTGACTTAAGATATCTACACATAATCCTATTCAGATCATTTTTAGACACTTGTCATGCTTTTAAAACTCACCAGTTGGATTTTAAGGGGTGGGGCTAACGACACTCCCGCAAATACCCGAGTCTTGTGTGCACGACCTAGAGTCTGGGGAGGGGGGGTAACGCACATATAAACTTGTATATTTTGGGGTAACAGTCAAAAATGGTCGCCGACTCCTGCCGTGAGAGAACCAAACGGAGCTGCGGTTACATCACAAATGCTTTGATGTCAACATCAAACGACGCAGGTTAACAATTTCATATGTTGTCTTGTGGGTTATCAAAGTTAAAGATTATAATTAGATTTAACTTGAATGTCTTGATAGCTTACGCCAACCGGCGTCTGATTGCCTACCGACCATCACATTGAGAAGCACTGATTTTTAAAAAAAATCATTAAATAAATTGTAAGCGATCAAATATTTCATTGTAAGTTTTATTTAAAGTTACCCTTTTGATGTGACGTCATATTTCTTCAACCCCACCCCTCGTCACGCATCGTCAGAAAAGTGTGACCCCCTCCCCCCCCAACCTCTAGGTGTGTGAAGTCATTAAAGGACGGCCCCTAAGCCGTTAATAAGTTTGTTGATATTACTTCCTGCTTAAATTTTTATTTAATACTAAATCCACACTAACTGCAATCAATGAGTTACAATGTAATTTAAAAATCTTTAATCCATATCTATCTCGGCATCCTTCCGTCTCGAGAGACGATGGTGCATCACCGTTTGGTTGGGTTGAATTTCCTCGTGTAGCTAAGCGACAGTCCTTGAGTGACAGTCTTTTCCTCTGCTTTTGCAAACGAGCCTTGTGCTTCCTAATGTTTTGTCCTTTCTCGTAGTTCTCCTGTCTGTAGCCTCCTCCATCCTTCTTTCCTCGGCTGCTATGACGCCCTCTTTGACAACTGTGCGCCACGTAGATTTGTATTCTGCTTTGCATTCCCAGTCACTTGTGTTTATTCTGGCTGCTTTCATGTCTCTCTGGCAGACATCTTTAAATCGGAGACATGGGCGACTGTGACGAAATTTGTGTTGACTCAAATATCTGCTACCCAGCCTACGGGTGAAACAAGGGGGATAACTCACACACGCTTGATTAGCTCGCCTGTGTCAACGGAACCCTATTAAATATGCAAGGATGTCAGGTGAAAGAGTCCAACCTCTTTGTGAGATGGAAAATAATTAGAGGCCAATCGGACAAAACTGGACCAAACCGCCCCTCAGGGTATAAATACCAGCGCGCCCCTGGATCTCGTTCTCTTCTTTTCCGGCCAACGACCACATCATCAGAACAAACGAAGTGTAGTATTCGCGTCCAGATTCTATCTGTGTCCATCCTTGGTCAAGAGAGCCGACAAGTACATCCAAAACCCAGAATCTGGTAAGAGTGAGCTCTAGCTTTATTTGCCATATTTGTATTGTATGCATTACATGTAAATACTTATATATGAACCATTGAATTTTCCGGTTGTAAAATTGTTGGAATGTTTAAGCCCCACGGTCGACAGCTCGCCATGCGGGACCACGTGGGACACGTGAACATTCCATGTTGTTATTTAACTGTGTGATTACCCACGCCCTCCATCGAATGGATGGTTTGAGCTAGATTTTCACAAAATAAGGTGCATTTAATGCATTTAAGGTATTTATATATGTTGAACCATGTACCCGGGTGTCAGCCCGCTAGGTCTGCATCCGTGGTTTAAGACTTAGACCTAGTCTAAGCACACCCCCCCCCCTTATTATTAAATTAATAATTCACATTGTATATGAATATATGTAATCCACTTTTGGCACCTTGCTCTGAAGGCTTGGTTGTCGGAGGGTGGAATATAGACAGACTGAATTAGAGAAACTACCCTAGTTTTCTTTTCTGTTTTAGTCTGGTTCCTGGATACTGGACCTGTGCAGAGAGGCAACACGCACTCCTGTCCACAGTCCAACCCAGGCTGACTTGTCGTCATACCCGATTGGTCACACACCGTACCAATCGAAGCTGGTGGCCACACACATAGCTGTGCCCCAAAGCTCGCACATCACACACGTGAGTGCGAATGATAACTTATCACACTTCCTGTGAAAGTTAATGCCGTCTTAACCCAAGACGAGATAGCCAACACGCACCCAAGCATCGAGTATCAGGAGCACGCCCAAGTGACCTCCTTACTCAACACGCCAGCCAGAGGAACGACCTTGCAGTACCAACTGCGTCCGCCCCTCAACCGAAGGAACCCGGCGCAGGGCGAGGTGACCCAGAGTTGACCCAGTGTTATCCAAGCCAGTGAACCGCAGCGGCCAGGAAGGACTTGCAGAACCAACCATCCCGCCCCTTACACAGGACACGGGTGGGGCAAGAACACCTGCAGCCAACCTCAGTACGAAGCACAACCCGTGGAGCTCGTGAGGCACCCCTACCCGCCCCAGCTACAGAGGGAACCCGGAGTAGATGAGACGACCCACAGCACACCGTGCAAATATAAGTACCCACCATTAACATAAAGTTAATTGCAACTTAGCCTAATGATGATTAGTGTTATGTGAAGGTGACATTGCGTTGCAGCAATCCCATCCTTGTAAAAAGTGTATGATAAATTAAATTGTGTTAAAATTCAACCTTTTAGTTTGTTGATTGTCGTATGCGAGTAGATCACTAAAGTATACCTTGTGAGCGAGATTAACTTAAACATACATATATACATATATATATATGCCCCTAGACAACAAGCCACCTAAGATTTCATAAATATCGCCACAAGGCTATAAATGGGGACCCGTCCGGGATGATTGTAGGATTGTTCTAGTGATCTCTCGCATGCGATATATCTTGACATAACGCTAAGTTAAATCATCATTAGCTTGCCATAACTTATGTTAATTGGAATTAATTATACTTAGTCATTTTAAGTAATTAATGAATTGAAATTTACTGGCATTTGTAGTTAAGCCGTGTTGTCACATTACCTAGTTAGAGTTCACCTTACCGGAACTGTGTTTGGTAGAACATGGCAGAATTTGTAAGGGCCAAGGCCGAGGTCAAGGCCGAAGCACGCCGAGAGGGCGAGAGTCTCGGACTGGAGGGAGCTGAACTGGTTCAGTACATGAACCGAGAAGTCGATTTATTTATAGAGAGAGAGAGAGAAGAGGCGGAACGGGAGATGGCCAAGGAGAAGGCGGAACGGGAGATGGCCAAGGAACAGGCAGACAGGGAACACGCCCTGAGATTGGCCGAGCTAGAGATAGAGAAGGAGAAAGTCCAGGCGGAACGAACGACCACCCCAGGAAGCAACCTTGTCCTGGATTCAAGGACTGGCCAGATTCATCATTCACTGCTATTCCCGCTGGACCCATTCGACGAGAAGTTAGAGTCGATAGAAGTATACTTGGATAGGTTCGAACAGATCGCCAAGATGTATGATCTCCCCGAGGACAAATGGAATCTTCGCTTAGCCCATGTACTCAAGGGGAAGGCCTATGAAGTGTATTCGAAACTGGCTGAGGAAGACGCCAGGAACTATGCCGCACTTAGAGCAGCCCTCCTCGTAAAGTATGAGCTAACGGCATCCACGTACAGGAAAAAGTTCAGGGCGGCCAGATTGGAAAAATCTGAAACCTACAGTCAGCTCCTGGAGAGACTGACTAAATGCCTGAATAAATGGCGCACCCTGGGGAAATACCCAGATACATTCCAGGGCGTCATGGAGATGATACTGGTAGAGCAAATGAAGGAGTGTATGACCCCTGACCTCCGGATATTTGTGGAAGAAAATGGAGCCACCCACCTCGACAGGGTAAAGGACTTGGCTGACCGGTACCTGACGGCCCATCGAGAAGGCAAGGAGCCTATTAGGCAGAAACCCACCGGCCAACCCGTGGACGACCAGATGCCGAGGGAGGAAAGAGGAACGGCGCCCGTTATCCCGAATAACAGGAGACCCGGATTCTCACCAAATAGGAATTCCAACCCGACATCCGTACCTTCGGGAAAAAAACGTACATGGTGTGAATATCACCAGACGTCATCTCATTCCATCGAAGAGTGCCAGAGAAGAAAATCCCAGCCACATAGTCAAGCTATTGCCAAGCCCAGAGCGTTTCCACATACGGTGGGGGCGATACTTAACGTACCTGCGACTGGAGAGAATAAGTTCATCGAAGCATCGTGTGAGCAAGTCATGGTCAACGGAAAGATGATCAAGTGCCTATATGACACGGGATGTTCGTGTGCAGCCATTGTCAACCGATCATTGGTCCTGCCAGGGGACATGACCAATCAGACCATAAGGATCCAAGGCATTGATCGGCACAGCCACCCAAAGACATTTCCCGTAGCACGCATTAAAGTGGACACTCCTTTCGTCAAAGGAATAATCCACGCGGCAGTCATGGATGCACCGGCATTCGACCTAATACTGGGAAGTAGATACTTCACAGTGGAGGAGCTAAGAAGGAGGTATCATGATAAGATGGAGGCAACTAGAGTTGAGACCAGGCCTTCACAACCGGAACTTACCCCTGGAACTGGAAGGTCACATGGAAGGAATCAGGGAGAATCACTCCAGCGTCCCACTGGGTCAACCCTTAACCACGGTAAGGGGCCTCAAGGACACAAGAGACAACCTCACTTGAACCCAATGGTTAATAAGTGCCAAAACCCTCAGGGCATGCATCACAAGAATATTAGCTATGCGGCTGCAGTTCTGCGTGGGCGGAGTAGCCCCGACCCACCAAAACCGGCGACGGCTAAGAATTCAGTGAGCCCAACATTTAATAAGAAGAATGTTGTAATAGACCGTAGGGACACAGGAATGGTTAGCCAACCCATCACGAGGCGACAGCCAGAGTTAAACACACCCAAGGTTAAAGTTACAACGTCAAAACATGACGGTAAACTTGAGCCAAGGCATCAACTTGATGAGACCCCAACTCAAGCAAAACTTATTCATAAGGTCACTGTCTACCCAGTTAACAAGAAGGTTGTACAGGAGACTATAAATGTCAAATCGGAAGGTAGAATAAAGGTGCTAGAAGAAAAGTATAAACTGATGGATAATGCTTTCAATCAAGCCCTTATACTTAGGGATGATGAAATAGCGTCATTAACAAAGCAACTTAGAGAATTGCAACAGGCAAATCTCTCATTAAGAGAAATAAGGAACGAGGATATAACTCCACCAATCAGTTCGGTGAGAGATATAAAGAAGGCCACCGTGATGTCCCATCACAACGTGGGAACCACCGTGCCAAAGCATACACCGGGATTGAATACCACTGTGACGTCCCACCTCCAAAGGGGAACTACACAGGATCAATCAGGATTGAGCGAGAACAGGACGGTCCACATAAAAGGGGAAGTCACTGAGTCACAAGCTCAACCCGTCTCGAAGTCAGAAGAAGAATCTACTTCGTCAACCGAAGTTGCGTAACCAAAGAAATGCTAGATGCTCTACTCAATACCAAAATTAGGGACGTGCGGAAGCCGATCAGAGCCTCATCGCAGATAATTGTCGTCCACTCTTAGATAATTCATCAAGATGAATCATCTCAAAAAAAGGGCCTCTGTGACGAAATTTGTGTTGACTCAAATATCTGCTACCCAGCCTACGGGTGAAACAAGGGGGATAACTCACACACGCTTGATTAGCTCGCCTGTGTCAACGGAACCCTATTAAATATGCAAGGATGTCAGGTGAAAGAGTCCAACCTCTTTGTGAGATGGAAAATAATTAGAGGCCAATCGGACAAAACTGGACCAAACCGCCCCTCAGGGTATAAATACCAGCGCGCCCCTGGATCTCGTTCTCTTCTTTTCCGGCCAACGACCACAGCATCAGAACAAACGAAGTGTAGTATTCGCGTCCAGATTCTATCTGTGTCCATCCTTGGTCAAGAGAGCCGACAAGTACATCCAAAACCCAGAATCTGGTAAGAGTGAGCTCTAGCTTTATTTGCCATATTTGTATTGTATGCATTACATGTAAATACTTATATATGAACCATTGAATTTTCCGGTTGTAAAATTGTTGGAATGTTTAAGCCCCACGGTCGACAGCTCGCCATGCGGGACCACGTGGGACACGTGAACATTCCATGTTGTTATTTAACTGTGTGATTACCCACGCCCTCCATCGAATGGATGGTTTGAGCTAGATTTTCACAAAATAAGGTGCATTTAATGCATTTAAGGTATTTATATATGTTGAACCATGTACCCGGGTGTCAGCCCGCTAGGTCTGCATCCGTGGTTTAAGACTTAGACCTAGTCTAAGCACACACCCCCCCCCCTTATTATTAAATTAATAATTCACATTGTATATGAATATATGTAATCCACTTTTGGCACCTTGCTCTGAAGGCTTGGTTGTCGGAGGGTGGAATATAGACAGACTGAATTAGAGAAACTACCCTAGTTTTCTTTTCTGTTTTAGTCTGGTTCCTGGATACTGGACCTGTGCAGAGAGGCAACACGCACTCCTGTCCACAGTCCAACCCAGGCTGACTTGTCGTCATACCCGATTGGTCACACACCGTACCAATCGAAGCTGGTGGCCACACACATAGCTGTGCCCCAAAGCTCGCACATCACACACGTGAGTGCGAATGATAACTTATCACACTTCCTGTGAAAGTTAATGTCGTCTTAACCCAAGACGAGATAGCCAACACGCACCCAAGCATCGAGTATCAGGAGCACGCCCAAGTGACCTCCTTACTCAACACGCCAGCCAGAGGAACGACCTTGCAGTACCAACTGCGTCCGCCCCTCAACCGAAGGAACCCGGCGCAGGGCGAGGTGACCCAGAGTTGACCCAGTGTTATCCAAGCCAGTGAACCGCAGCGGCCAGGAAGGACTTGCAGAACCAACCATCCCGCCCCTTACACAGGACACGGGTGGGGCAAGAACACCTGCAGCCAACCTCAGTACGAAGCACAACCCGTGGAGCTCGTGAGGCACCCCTACCCGCCCCAGCTACAGAGGGAACCCGGAGTAGATGAGACGACCCACAGCACACCGTGCAAATATAAGTACCCACCATTAACATAAAGTTAATTGCAACTTAGCCTAATGATGATTAGTGTTATGTGAAGGTGACATTGCGTTGCAGCAATCCCATCCTTGTAAAAAGTGTATGATAAATTAAATTGTGTTAAAATTCAACCTTTTAGTTTGTTGATTGTCGTATGCGAGTAGATCACTAAAGTATACCTTGTGAGCGAGATTAACTTAAACATACATATATACATATATATATATATGCCCCTAGACAACAAGCCACCTAAGATTTCATAAATATCGCCACAGCGACCTATCTTCCTCTTACCCGATGCCAGTTCTCCATATCGGAGGTCCTTGGGGATATATCTTGAATATATCTTAGGAAAAAAAATAAATATTTGTATTGCCTTCTCATGGTGAAATAAAAGAAAACGATGGTAGTAAGGGTTTGAACATTGATATTATTCTAAAAAATAAGAGGAAAATAAATCTACTTGACTAGTCACCCGTGATGGCTCTTAAAATTGTAAGTGGTGGCAATTAAAACTATTAAACATCCAATTAATGATTTTTATTCCCTTTTATTGAGGTCAGCTGTTTCAATAGACAGATGTGCACTGGTCAGTACGAGTAAAATATTTTACATCTTTTCACGGAAATACTTAGCTGTTGCTAAAAGAAAGAATCAGTCTTCAATTGTAAGAAAAATTGTTATTTAGCTTACATTGTCAAATTTTGTTGCAATCATAAATATAATTATGATGGACTTCTTGGTGAAAATGTTTACTCATGCATACATCTAAACAAATATAGAAATCAACAACCATTTTCATCTCTAGATAAAGATTTTCTTTGATAAGTTTCGACGAAAGTGATATTGTTTTCTGAATTTATTATAATAAACAAACAACTATTGAAAATTTAAAATTAACCACTTCTAAAAAATGATATAAAGCATTTGTTTTCTGGTTCTTGTTTTTGGTTATTGGTTTTGTGATTTAAAACAAAATAAGTATAACTTAAAATCAAATTTAAGATCTATACTTCAAATGAAACAACTATTTATTTTTTCAAAAATTTCTTGAGAAAAATGTTTTTATGAGTTCACAAGCATGTTATAAAATTTTCAAAACGTTTACAACTATTATGAAGTACTACAAAATTAGATCTGTGATTAAAAAAACAAAAACACTAACTTAACTACATGTAAACTAAATTTATAAAACTTATGATAAAATGTCTAGTAAAATGAAAAAGAATAATAATGTAAGAGAAACTTTAATTAAACTTATCAGCAATGTTCCCTTTAAGCTGCGCGGCTGCGCGTCCGCGCAGCTATTTGGCAGATGCCACGCAGTAGTTTTGAATTACCGCGCAGCAAATTTCAATAGGGAACAAATTAGCATTTCTATGTCTTTAGTAGCGACTTTATTTCTTATTCTACCTGTGACTCGGCTGAAGCTGTTGCTCAAATTCAGTTAAGAAATTTAAAAAAAAACAGTTTAAGTGTCAACAATGTATCTCCCATCTCTCACACACAGTAAACAGATTTTAACATTATTCAACTCATTCGTTTAACACTAATACAGGAAAAATATCAAAGACTCCCTTAAATAAAAAAAAACAAACATTGTTGACTAGCCTTGAAGCAGAACACAGACTTTGATATCACTCACCGACTACTTACAACAAAGACTTTGATGTCATGAACAAACCGTGAGGATATATTAATTAAAGAAAATTAATTTAAAAAAATGATTTACCCTCATACGACATATTTACACAATAAACTTCGGCTTATAAGCTTATTTGTCGGAATTGAAGTAACGGTTAACCAGTTAAGATTTAACAGGACTGAGCCATGCCAATAGTAACATTGGTACAGGGTATAGTAAGTTATGAGATGTTAGACTCTAAATCTACTATTATATTTCCGTGACTAAACAAACATTCAAGTAACGCTTCCAACTGAGTATTGTTTGTATTAAAAACAATTGGAGTTGTGTTGGGGTGACTGTGTGGTGAAAGGAGTGGTTCGAAACAACTCAGTTTGACCTTGGACACCTAGAGCAGGATTTGTTTAGACGACACCGAATGAAGTCAGATGGCTTTCACGGCACTTTGCTTTACAAGCATTGTTGAATAAAAATATATAAAACACACTTTTTAAAAACTAGTCTTATATTTTAGAAATGCACTAAAAAGTAGAAAATAAAAATTTAGGAACGTTAAATCGTAGGTGAAATCGATTATCTCGTTGTTCGCCATGACTATAAGACTAGGGTGCTTGCTAGGTTATAAAAAGATATTCATCAAGTTAGGCAAAGCTATACGCTAAGTTTAAATTGAGCACCCTGCTCATCACGGGACTGACCTCCCCGTGCAGTAAAACACTGGTAGATGGTCAGTCGCTCGTGACCCGTGCCGGTCACTAAGGCGGACTACTAAGGGCCGGTCACTAAGGCGGACTACTGATGTTTAACTCTAGCAGACGTAATTCGAAAATATTTAATTAAATTAAATCTAGCCATGGAAAAATTCCACAAAAATTCACAAAAATACTATCATCAAAAATGAACATGTGTGCAAATTTTCAGAATGATTGGATAACGGGAAAGTGTTCAACATTTGGATATTAAAAATAGTCGAAGTGTCCGATTAAACTTACATAGCAAGTTAATATAAGACTAGTAAAAACATACGAGTACTGACTGAATACTGCAAAGAGCAGGTTCGCTTGTATAATGACCAGGACAATACATATTGATTAAAGAAGCTCAGAGACCAACAATTTCGAACTGTTCTTAGTGTCATTGGTGAAGTGGTTTGAGAACTTGCAGAATTAAACAAGCTGTTAGAAAGGAAAAATCTAACGTCCATCGAGGCATACCAGTTTGTTTAATGAAGGTTCAATAACCTAAAAGGACAGCACCTTGGTGAAAATGTTCATTGGTCTGCAGAGGTTGCTAAAATGCTTTCAGGCTGTAAGGATGAAAACATGAGTCCCATCCTCAAATTCTCTGAATGTCTGTTTGAAGGTGGACTCTGTTTTCTTGAAAGCGACTTGATGTAATGGCCAATACTTGGGTTGTCAGCATTATTCGACACGTCAACTGTTAATTTTGGGCAATCAGAACTTGGTGCACTTACGGATCAGTATCGTAATTTAAGATTTGAGCTTGCAGAAAAAAATACAATGTGGGTTGATGCAGACTTTGGACGAGATGATTCAGTTTGTCATTGACTGAGGAACAGTTCAGCAACATTGCAATCCTTTTGGATATTTGTGCTGATTTTCTTGCATCGAGCGCTAATTACTGATTGCGAACGTGGATTCAGCCTAAATAATTCTATAAAAGTAAAATCTAGAAATAGATCGGAGGAATTACGTTTAGACATGCTTATGAGGATTAAATCTTGCCAGAATGATGGACATCAGATCAACCTTGACCAAGTCTATAAAACATGGATCTCGTTGAAGGACAGATGCCAGAGTGCCCCCAGAATAGATTAGCGGCAAATGTGAATGTTGGCATTTGGTTGCTTTATACATAATAAATACCGTTGAACAGAAATATGCACTTCTAATACTTGTTTATTTAATTATAATATATTATATTATTTTGATAAAAGTTTTTGTCACATAAAGTATATCGGTCAAATTGATGCATATATTTTAGTGGGATGTCAAAAAATCTGCACACAAAATATGTTACACTTTGAAACTTTGCACACGAGTTTTTTTCATTTTGCACAACAACCGGCAAAACTTAGAGGGAACATTGCTTATCAGGGAGTCAGCACGTAAAATAAAATATTTTAATTTCATAAGCATTTGTTGTTTTTTTTACATTGCTCGTATATATTTAATATACAAATAATGGAAAATATGGCGATCTCTCCCACCGCCATGTGGGAGAGATCGCCATGTCTCACTGAGCATCTACCGCCCGCCTTAAGCTGGGCAGCCCCCAGCCAGTAAGGTGATGTTCCGTCATGGCTCGCCTGCCCCATTGGGTGCATGGGGCTCAGAGTGATCAACTCAACAAGCAAGCCATAAACCCAAGCACCAACTGAAAAAATAAGAAAGAAGTTACCAGCACTTCGTTTAGCAAGCTGGAATGTCAGAACCCTCTGCACTGGTTTTAACTCTGACCCCTCATGTGCGGAAGATATAAGGAAGACAGCGGTCATTGACAGGGAACTTTCCCGTCTCGGCATCGACATTGCATGTCTACAGGAGACGCGGCTGGCTGAAAACGGCAAAGTGGTTGAGGCCAACTACACATTTGTCTGGCAAGGACTACCATCAGACAGACCAAGGCAGCATGGCGTTGGTTTTGCCATAAAAAACTCTCTTATGTCATACGTTGAACTGGCGGCACTTGGCACTGAGAGGATACTCGGCATTAAACTTTCAACATCATCTGGCGCAGCCCATATCCTCAGCCTGTATGCACCAACTCTCTGCTCCGAAGAAGAGTTAAAAGACAACTTCTACGAGGCTCTAGACTCCGCAGTAGCAAATATTCCCACATATGAGAGTCTATACCTCCTCGGTGACTTCAACGCCAGGGTAGGTGCAGATCACAAAGCCTGGTCCACCAGCATCGGCTTACATGGCATTGGTAAAATTAATAACAACGGCCAGCGGCTGCTCGAGCTATGCAGTACTCACAATCTGTGTGTAACTAACACATTCTTCAAATGCAAGGACATCCACAAAGTGTCTTGGAGACATCCCCGCTCCAAGCACTGGCACCAGCTTGATCTGGTTCTCACCAGGCGATCTGATCTGGCCAGTGTGCTCCAAACACGCAGTTACCACAGTGCCGACTGTGACACAGACCACTCTTTGGTCGCAAGCAGAATCAAATTAATACCAAAGAAATTGTGTCACTCAAAGAGCAAGGGTAAAACTCGCATCAACACGCAGAATATCAACTGCCCTGAGATAAGTGATCAACTTAACACCAAGCTTGAGCAAGCTCTTAAAGCCAACACCTCGCAGAAAGAAATCCCCAATCCGCATGATGCTATAGGGACAGAACAAATCGATGCGAATTGGCTCCATATTCGAGACACTATTTACAACACCTCTCTTGCCGTCCTCGGGAGGAAGGAGAGAAAAAATGCAGATTGGTTTGAAGCCCACTGGGTTACAATGAATCCCGTGACGGAGACAAAAAGAAAAGCTCTACTGGCCTACAAAGCTTCCCCAGGACCTGACACCCTGAAATGTCTCAGAAGTGCCAGAAACACAGCCCGGAAGACTGCACGTTTTTGCGCTAACACTTATTGGGTGGAATTATGCAAAAGCATTCAATCTGCTGCTGATCAGGGAGATATAAAACAAATGTACGAAGGCATAAAAAAGGCCACTGGGCCCACAACTTCAAAGTCAGCTCCAATCAAGACAAAATCAGGTGAGATGATCACAGAACGAGACAAGCAGATGCGGCGCTGGACTGAGCACTATCTAGAACTCTATGCGACACAGAATGTAGTATCTGACTCTGCCATAGAAAGAATACCAGATCTACCAGTTCTAGATCAACTTGATGCTCCACCGTCAATAGAGGAGCTTGGTAGGGCTATCGATCATCTGAGAAATGGAAAGGCCCCAGGCAACGATGGCATTCCTGCAGAAGTCCTTAAGCACGGCCAGCCAGCACTACTGAAGCCTCTGCACGAACTCATATGCGATTGCTGGGAACGCGGTCACATCCCACAGGACATGCGTGACGCCAAAATAGTTACGCTTTATAAGAACAAAGGAGATCGCAGCGATTGCAATAACTATCGTGGTATCTCCTTACTGAGTATTGTGGGAAAGGCTTTTGCCAGAGTGATCCTTGCACGCCTGCAAATTCTGGCGCAAAATGTCTACCCAGAATCACAATGCGGTTTTCGGGCTGGCCGGTCAACAATGGACATGATCTTCTCACTCCGTCAGCTACAAGAGAAGTGTCGGGAGCAACAGAAAGCCCTCTTTGTTGCCTTCATAGATCTAGCAAAGGCATTTGACCTGGTCAGCCGCGAGGGTCTGCTACGTATATTGGAAAAAATAGGATGCCCGCCGCGGCTTCTCTCCATCATCGAGTCCTTCCACACCAATATGCACAGCACAGTGCTCTTCGATGGTGCCACCTCAGAACCCTTCCCAGTCTGTAGCGGAGTCAAACAGGGTTGTGTATTGGCTCCAACACTCTTCGGTATCTTTTTCTCGATGCTACTGCGTCATGCATTCGAGGACTGTTTCGAGGATGTAAACATCCATACCAGGGCGGATGGAAATCTGTACAACATCAGCCGTCTCCGTGCAAAGAGAAAAGTGGAAAATGTTTTAATTAGAGAGCTGCTCTTCGCGGATGACGCAGCCCTTACCTCACATTCAGAGATAGGTCTCCAACTTTTGGTCGACAAGTTCTCAGAGGCATGCAAAGATTTTGGTCTAAAGATAAGCCTCAAAAAGACCAACATTATGAGACAAGGAACCATTGCTGAGGAACGCACCTCCTGGCGGGCTAAAGTACGCGAGGGCATCCAAGTCGCGGAAGCTTCCCTTACAGTCAAGAGCGAGGAGAAAAGGGCCAGGAGAAAGGGGAAGGGGGGCAGAGGAGCAGGAGGAAACGCCATCATCCCATGAGGATGGACGGATGCCATAGTAGTAGTAGAATGGAAAATAAAACATTTTTCTGCTTTAAGAAAACAGCATTAAATGCTATAAACTTCTTTTTAAAATTTTGAACGATTTTACTGGAAAGACCTTACGTTGTTTGAAATAACTAGCCCAATACTTAAAAAAAATATTGCCTTGCAATGTATATATATATATATATATATATATTTATTAAATAATAACAAAAATCATCATATTCCTCGTTAGTGTAAAAATGTTATTGTTGCTACTTAAGTATAATTATATACGTCTATCAGGCACATATAGCCCCACTCTGATTAAAAGATGTTTTGGATGTTTTGGATTTGTCGCCTTATTGATGCTTTTGTGGCTAGTTGTCCGCAATCGACTGCTGATTTTTTGGAACTTTTCATCACTCCTGACTTCAGCCTTTCTCGTTTAGATGATTTTGGTGGCAAAGCTCATGACATTTCCTGCTGCCAGTGTAAGCTATCTTTGTAGCTGTTGCGATCATCGCTCATGCAGGCATAAGACAAGGTCAATAGCACGAATCAGGTCACAAAGGTAGGCGATATGTGTTGTTACACACGTTATCGTCTACTGCCATTGATTCCTGATAGTCAAGAGTACACATTTGACCCCAGATCTCATGCGTAGCCTTGAAGAAATTTTCATTTTTAAATCCCTTATATTAACTTCGCGGCCGTCTCTGTCCTCATCTCATGGGTGGGCGGGCGAAAAAATAAAAGTAAAAAATGACCCACTTTCCGTAATCCGATCGAGCTGAAATTTGGCACACGGACCCGTCTCACCTAACAATGCATCGTATCAAAATTTCAGATCGATCGAACGTACCGTAATTAAATTGATGCGTTTTTAGTTTATCCTTATATGAGGTATGTAATTCAAATTCACGGTTTGTTATTGTTTTTTTCCCACGTGAGAGTTTGAGTCGATGCGTTGACGCGACCCATCGACTTATCCGCGTGCTTTTGTTTACATTTTATGTGTCATGCTGAGCTCGGTCAAACGAATAGGTGACCAGACTTTTCCCCCTCTCCCCCCCCCCAGGGTTATGAAGCAAAGTTGAGTTAGACAGATTCAGTCTGTAAATGTTTGTAGCGTTTGAAAATAATCAATACTGTTAGTTATGTCTCATATATATTTATAGTCAGAAACTTTGTTTTTACGGGTTTGTTTTATTGAGATGTTTCCCAGAGGGTGAGGAAAAGTAAAGACATACATTTTTTTACACCTCCGCTGTCAACGCTCGGTCTTTTCATGCACATAACCAGAGAAACACTGTGACTATGCTGAATACATTATTTTAGTCCAGGACAACTGTTACGGTTGAGAAGCGATGAAGGGCGCTGATCTCGCTCCATCAAACTACCAGTCTATGACGGTGATATGTCCATGTCTTAACATTTGTATATAGAGTTGTGTGTGTAACTATGTTTAGCAGGACCATTTAGAGTGCGATGTGTTTTCTCTTGTTGTTGGAAATGTCTGTAAAGGGCAGTGAGCCCAGCCGTTGGCTGGAGTACTCCGCTATATAAGTGAACAACATAAATTATATATATATTTGGTATTCACATTAAAAAATTTTGTGCAGATAGAAAATTAGGTGTGTTTAATCACCTGTCAACAAGACAAGTTGAATATCCACAACAAGCAAAATAAAATCACTGCCAAAAAGTAAAACAAGAAAGCATCAATTGGCATGATGTGTAGGTTAACGTACAACTTAATATGTTGTAGAAAATTGATTTTAAAAATTCGAAATTCCATGAATTGTTACTTATGTTTCAATTTATATCCTGGTTAAGGTCAGCAATAACTATAAAATGTCGGGCATTCAAATATAAGTAGTATTCTACATATGTTTGAAGGCTAAGTGCTAGTGTTTTTATAACTTCCTTCTGTTACATGGACATATACTAGGCGATGTTTATTATATTGACAATAATGTAATACTAGCTGCTATAATCTCGAATAAGATATAGTCAAAGTAGTTTGTACTTCCTTGTAATTTCTTGTTCGTACCTACTTGATATGTAGTATTCTTATTCAGGAAATGTGAAGCTATAACTATTCATTATATATTCTTTCTTTATGAATTGGTAGTGCATTTGTCTTCAAGAAAAAATTGTGAATAAAAGTTGAATTCAGCTGGAGACTAAGACGGCATTGTATCTCACAACAAAAAAATCTAGATTACAATTATAATGAGTTGGCTTCAAGCATTCATGTGCTTCACAATGTGTCTGTCATGTGTGAAAAAACAAAGTAAGTTTTCTTTTCTAATTATTTATAAATGCTTTGGCGGTGGTGTTTGGTGTGGTGTATTGGCATTTCAAGTGTAGTGTATGTATTTTCATAAAATAAAATGTTATAAAAGGAATAAAGAATTCTGCTTCGAAAAGTCCTACAATATCTTTAAGAAGATTTTGTAAATTAAATGTAACGTTACTTGTGATTAAACGTTAATAGCTGTGTAAACTTTATCACAAAGTATTACACAATAAGACGATTAAAATAATAAAATTGAAAAAGCTTTAAGCTACTTGTTAATTTCTGTGTTTTTTTTCTATTGAAATTTTCTTTATTTTAGTTTAAGATTGAGCTTGGTTAATAATTGTTCCACTAATTTTTACGGAAAGCGATAAAACAATGGAAAGGTTTCGTGAGGTTACATATATTCTAAACTTATTTATAATTTTACGTATTAAAGTCAGATGTGAGTTTAAAAAGCGGGCTTATTTTAAATTTAACCGAATTCTTGCATTTATACGTAACGAATGGCACTATATAAATTTAGGAACATAACTACTTATGCTAAAAGTTTTTTGTTTCCTTTTTATACAAGTATTTTAAAGAGAAGAATGCTATAGATTAACATGTTTAACAAAATTATAATATTTTTTTATGCGAAACGTAATTCAGAATATAATTTATATTTTGTAAGTGTCTATAATGAATGTCTTGATAATTAAGCCTCTATGAATGTTTAGGTTTTATCAACGCATTTGTGACAATGTAAATTTGCGGGTTGTTTTATCAGGCTATAAATGATTGAAAGTAGGAGCTGGCAATAGATAAGTTCAATGAAACGAAAAAAATAAATAAAATAATACCATACAATTGTCAGAGCAATACCAGAATATGCCTCTTAAGTATGGGACTCATGTATCTAAGAAAACTGAGATAAATAGATTGACTCATTATAAAATGAATTGCAAGAAGCAGATCTTCTGCATATGCACGTTTTACAAGAGTTTAATTACTAAAGCAATAAACACTGGAGAATATACGAATACAAAGTAAAATATATTTGATAAATAACGCATTAATATCTCCATCCTATATAATAAAAGGCAATGTTCTGTGCGGTCATCGATAGCGATTGGTCCCTCAAAATCCTACAGACTCCTACAGCCAATCACTGGCGGAGAAAAATTATGTCTCATTTACATATTGAACGACATTCAAAACGAGTTATATTTGGTGCAGTTTTTTTTCAAAGATTTTTTTTTGCGATGCGCGTTGGGATTTGTAATCAAAAACTTTGTTTTTACGGTTATTTATTATAACTCTGGACACACCTTCGTGTGTGGGGGGAGGTAGGGTCTCTGTAAAGACCGCGTGTTGGGGGAGGTATGGTCTCTTGACAGACCACGGTGTGGGGAGGTAGGGTCTCTGGACAGACCGGTGGTGTGGGTGAGGGGGAGGTAGGATCTCTGGACAGACGGGGAAGGGGAATGGTGTTATAACTATGATGTATTGTATTTTTGACGTGATAAACATGTATGGCCTGTCGAGACGGCGCGTCTCTCGATAAACTGCGGTTGAGAGGATTTAGGGTCTCGCGACAGAACGCGATGTTGGGGGGAGGTAGGGTCTCTGGACAGACCACATGTTTGGGGGGGTAGGGTCTCTGGAAAGACCACGGTGTTTGGGGTAGGGTCTCTGGAAAGACCGCCGTGTGGGGGAAAGTTAGGGTCTCTGGAAAGACCACGGTGTTGGGGGTAGGGTCTCTTGACAGACCGTGGTGGGGGAGGTTGGGTCTCTGGACAGACGGGGGTGGATAATGTAGTGATGTCATTCCATGAATTTCATAGGTCAACCTACACGTATTCCCGTCCTTGGACAACAATTTAATTCTATAATCAGATAGACAAAAGGATAAAGAAAAATGTTATGATTCATTAGCAAAAGAAAAAAATCTCTTTTTACTCATATTGCATTCGGGTGTTGAATTTTCGGTTAAGCAACAGGTGGAACATGCATTTACACACACCAATAACCATCTTGATAAGTCTACCATAGGCTGTTCTGCAAATCAGACACTGCATTAGTGCCTGAAAATGAAATATGTTGAGACCCACTTCAGTCTGCTGAAGTGATGATAAAGATGAAGATAATCATAAAATAAATCAAGCATTATATCCAGGACCATGGATTTACTTCTCCGCTGATGATGGGGCTTACTGGGTTGGCTGTAGGCCCACTGTCATCATCATTTTGATCCACTTGATAAATCTTGCCTTATTTATGCTGGAGGAAAAATAACAAGATATAGTTCTCAAAAACTCTTTTATGTCACAAAAACAAATGGTGAGCAGTACAGGAGAGAATGGTTATTGTATTCACAACACACTAAACGTGGTAGGCAGAAGTGCCGTATACGCTTGTTTAGAGGGAGTAAACTTCTTCCATACAGTGCAATTGATCTATACTTTTTCTCCTCTTCAACCAACAAATGAAAGATTCTGAGAGGACACCTTGTGATACCAGATGAGAATCACATGCTGTTGCAACTGTAGATATTCTTAAGTCTCATCCTCATATTATAGAGGCGTTAGAATGTTTACAAGAAGACCATCCAGAGAAGGGAACACAAGAAGAGAAGAAGAAAACATTGCAAAGCAGATGCAAAAATAATAATTTTCTCTCATGCTTGTCTTTTGGGAAGAAGTGTTACACCCTTTTTACAGGTTCAGTCAGCTCTCCAAATGAGCAAGTGACCTTGAAAACGTGTGCTGATTTGTATTCTTCACTAGCAGATCACGTACATGATACTAGGAATGAATTTAAAAGATTTGAAGAAACTGCAAACGAAATAACATCAGATGTGGATTATAAGTCAACGTTGACCCGTAATTGTAAACAAAAGAAAGTTGTCATTGATGGTGATGCCCCTGGCGTATCTCTGAATGCCAGAGACAAATTTCGTATATCTGTTTTATACTACGCCATTGTTGATAAACTTGAGATTGCGATGATTAGACGGGTATATGATGATATAGCAGTTCGATTTGTTTGCTTGGTCGATGTACCACAAACATCTCCGTGTTGTGAAGGACTTAAAAATGATTATCCTGAACATCTGAACAATAGTTGATATACTGAACAACAACAGTTCCACTTATATATTCGCAACAAGTTTCGTGCATCAAAATCTGAAATCAACTCGTTCAGTCATTCAGAATTATACACAGTAATAGAGACAACGTCGAGTGTGTTTTCCCAATGTAGAAATCGCCTTGCGCATATTTTTAACATTAATGGTTAAGAACTGTTCAACTGAGCGCTCTTTTTCTCTGTTGTCACGTACAAAAATGCAATCAGATCGACAATGAAACAAGAAAGACTTGATTCATTATCTCTGCTGATGATTGAGGCAGACATTTTGAGCAAAATTAACTTTGTTAATGTACTCAAAAACTTAGCCAAATGTAAATCTAGAAAAATGAACTTCTAAAAGTAAATGAAAATGTCTGCTCTCTCTGACATTTATCTAACTTGCTATTCTGTAATTCTATCTTTCTCTGTGTTAGCATCAAATTTGCACATCACTTTGACAGCTTTAGCATTGCTCGTTTGAGTTGAATTTTTACAGACACCCAGTAATTATTTTTTTTTAAAGACAAAACAATATTAAAAAAATGTCATTAAATTTGTATTGTCGGCCTCATTATTAGCTTTTTCTTGTTCACATTTGTATAAAGATTTTCTCTGTGTCTTCGAATGGACATAATCTATTTGTATAAATTTGTATTTTCTTTGAAGAGTGAGCTCTCATTTGAAATTTTAATTGTTACTAATAAAAATGGGTAAAAATAGTATTTTTAAAACACAATATTATTCCAATGCACTAAAAATACAAAATAAATGTTATGGCTCACAAATGTAAGCGTGGATGTCAAGCATTATTGGTTAACAAGATTAATATCCTGCATATTTTCTGGATTGCTTAGTGGAATCACATCTACCTAAAGATTTGTTGTCCAGGTAACGTTTTCTTGCATACTCTAAATCATTGTGCTTTTTAGACACTCTGTATATACGTGACGCATGGTTTTATGTTGACAGACATTAAAACATAATTCTTTTAATTGTGAGTCTAGATGGTGTTTCATAACAAGTAACAATACCGATTTTTTTCTATGCTTGGCGCCCACGCTTTTATTTTTGTAGACATTAGAACATTTATTTTGTCATTGATAGTGTATTGAAATAGAAGCGTGTTTAAAATCAGTTTAAGCCTTTAAAAAAATTACATTTTAAATATCGGGAATAAATGATTTGTTTTTAAATCAGCTACATCTAACATAAAATCAATTCTACATAAAATTATGTACGAATAATGTACATTTATTTTTAATCTAATAGTAACAAACAAAATTATGATATCATTGTTGAAGATTTTAACTTTACTTTTTGCCTAAAATAGACAATTAAATTGTAGTTATTAGATAACCATAAAACTAATAATTTAGTTATTATCTTATTCTCAAAGTGTCATCCGGGTAAATGGGGAATAAACTATAGCAGAAGCTGTGAAGCAAAATTCTACAAGTCATTATGTAGTAAAGTAAATGGTGATTGTTTGCAAGGATGCGTTGGGTTCAGAGATTTTCCAAAATGCACAACTTGTGATGATACAAATTTACGCAATGATATATGATATTGAATAATTTTTATATTTTATGAAATTATATATAAATATTTTTTTTCTTAAATGTAGAATAGTTAATATTATTTTTAATAAGTTATTATTCACCTTTTCAGAGAAGTCGGAAGATAACTTTAAATAAGCATTAAAAAAGCAATTTAGTTGATTATATAACAATCATTGCTTTACAAATGGGATTTATGACTTTAAATCTAGGCTTATATTGTTATTGCTATTGTAGATTTGTGTCATATTTAAAGAAATTTATAGAGATAAGTGATGAATTTTATTTTATACGAGGGCTTATGGCTTGTGAACGATATAAGTGTTAACAAACATAATTTAACTAAATCTTTAATTATTTCATAAGGTTTAATTTTTCTTCTAATTGTAACTTTTAGTGTGTCTAATCAAAAGTACTAATGCATAATTTCGTACAAGACCTGTACTCCCAGGCTACCGCCAAGCTCAACCTGGTGAAAATGATTGCATGCACAAACTGGGGCGCTGGAGCAAACACGCTCAGAGCTCTCTTTCTGGGCAGTGTGAGGTCGATAATGGACTACAGCATGCCCGTCCAAGCCTTTGCCAGTAAAACGGCACTGGAAAAACTGGGTCGAATCCAGAACTAGACTTTAAGATTTATCTGTGGCGCATACAGAACGATACACACAGCTGCTGTGGAAGTCATCGCAAACGTAGAGCCGCTCGATATACGTAGGGACAAGGCAATCATAACAACTGCAGAGAGGTACCGCAGGTTAGACACTAGAGAGCCCAGCTACCAAATGCAGAACAACTGGGGTGGACGTGGGTGATTGAAACGTTCCTCATTTATGCACCAAGTAACGTAACTTGATAGGAACGTCAAACCCCCACGAAATAGAAGACAAATTATACACGTCCCACCCAAACCGCCCTATGCGGAATGCACACGTCCCGAAATACGTTTGTCTTTGACTGACACGGCAGTGACGAAACGCAGCCCTGAAAATGTACAGAAAGCGGCTGCCCTTGAGACGATAGAAGGGTTCGCGGGAACACAAGTGAAAGTGTTCATGGATGGGTCTGCCAGTTCAAGTGAAGGAATTGCAGGATATGGTGCGCTCATCTTATACCCAGTAGGAAGGTCACCAAAAGAAGAACTTTCAGGTCCCTGTGAGACTATGGCATCGAATTACGATGCGGAGCTTTAGGCTATACACAGGGCCCTGGAAAGTGTGCACAGGACACTGCAGGGGTCGGAAATTTCCGGTTTCGACACGGTACTGTTTTGTGACTCGAGGTCAACCCTCGAAGTCCTGGCTAGTGAGAAGCGTAGTACCCACTTGGTTGACGCCATCTTGGAGGACGTCGGTAGGCTCGAAAGACTTGGAGGTAAGGTAACAGTGCAGTGGATCCCGAGCCACGTGAATGTTAACGGCAATGAAAAGGCAGACTCCCTGGCCAAAACAGGAGCGGCCCTGCCCCAACCAGTGGCCCCAGTCACTTATCTTGGGGCTAAAACCTGGCCAAAGAACCACTTCCGGAATAAGTGGTACCAGGAGTGGGCTGACAACACGACAGCCAGGGGGGGGGGTATTCGCTAACATGCCCAGGTCAAGCCGTTCAGACCAGTGGTGGAACCTGAGTCGCAAACACCAGAGTTTATTGACTCAGATGAGAACAGAACACTGCCCAACCAACTCACACTTTCACAGTCTAGACCACAACAGGGACTGGAACTGCCGTCATTGCAGCCAAGCCTCTGAGACGGTCGTACACCTGGAGACGTCTTGCCCCGCGCTAAATATAGCCGGGGAGGTGAGAGAGGCGGAAGAGTCCCATGTAAAGACAATGTTGTATGGCAATGCTCAACAGATGCAGCAGAGTGCCCAGGCACTAGCGAAGGCCTTAAGAGATTAGTCTCAGGCCTTCAGAATATGTGTTTAGTTTAGTATATCTAATCATTTGATTAATTACATCACTTAATTCGTAAGCCGGTAGTATTTACCAACACATTAACATTGATCTCATAACTGTGTTTTCATCGACTTAATGTAAATATTAGTTTGGGTGAAGGGATGAATTGATAGTCTTCCTTTTTATTTTTATGCCTCGATTTAAAATGTACTTTCATAAATATTTTTCATTAGGATATTTTTATATTAAAAATAAACAGTTTAAAGAGAAAATTACATTTGATTACCTTAATTTTTTTACCGAATAGAGTAAGACATTTCAACAGAAAAGAGTTACTCCTAATATAGGTAACCACTTATTTTTTCGTACTCGCTTTGAATAAAATTATTTTTTATCAACCTACTCTAAAGAATAGGCATTTTAGTAACTTCATATTTTTGTTATTTTTGAACTTCTTGATCAACATATAATTTCATAAAATATTGTAAAAATCTAACAATAAAATAATAATTACTTTTCATTGCGAATATAATTGTTGAGTTTTAAAAAAAATCTATCAATACTAAGTCTTTTGAAATAAAAAAATATATAAATATATAATCATGTTTAAATCAGGCAAGGTTTTGAGCTATATAAGAAACGTATTTACGCAACATATTTTTAAAAAAAAATTAAACAAATTATCCATTTTGTTAAAGAAAACATAAAGCCTTTACTTCTCATGGAAAAAGGAAATTTTGTTCAGTTTTTAGGCAACAATTAGACGCATTTTAATGGTTTTACTTTGTGCTCACCATTTATTTTTCTGAAAGCCTTTATTTAACTTGTTGTTCTTTTTGTCTATCTGTCTGTATGTTAGCGTTTATATTTCCCAAATCATTTTGACATATTTAGCATTGCTTGCGTGAGTTGATTTTTCGCAGACACCTGTATTTGTGCAGACAAAACAATTTTCGAAAGCTTCATTACATTTGAACTGTTGGCCTCGTTATTAGCTTTTTCGTGTTCAATTTATTTTACTATTAACTCTATGTCTTCAAATACAAATAATATAATTTTTAAAATTATTTTCTTTGAAGAGTGAGTAATTGTTACAAATGAAAAATGCTTAAAATAGGATTTTCTAAACACGCTTTTATTTCAATGCACTAAAAAGGACAAAATAAATTTTCACACGTCTATAAAAATAAAAAGCGTTAGCGCCAAGCATATTGGTTTAGATGATTAATATTCTGCATTTTTTCAGAATTGCCTAGTTGAATCTCATCTCTCTAAAGTTTTATTATACAAGTAACATTTTCTTGCATACTCTAAATCAGTGGTTCTCAAAGTGGTCCGTACGGACCCCCAGGGGTCCGCGGAACCATTCAGGGGTTCCGCGGAAAATTAAAATTGATTTGGGGTCCCTGGACAACGTCAGGGGTTCGCGCAAGGTTTAGTATAAAAATAATAAAATTATGTTCTTTTTTATCATTACCGAAATAATAATAAAGAACAATGAATACTATAGAAGGGATTTTTAGGTCCTGAATAAAAATAAATTGGTTTCACCTAAAAACAAAAGTATAACAATATTTCCACAGCTGTAACCAATCAAAATATTTGGTTTATTGAAAGTTTGATGCGTGAGAAAGGCGGAGGTAGGTCATAAAAATACCATCTTTTAACGGAAATGACGATGATTGCAGGGTTGGGTAAATTTTGACGTATCGGGAAGTTATATTTATCTAAAGCAGGAAGAATCTAGCTTTCCATTGATATTGATTTCCATTTGATATGTTGGACGATTCCAAATACAGGAATCGAGTCAGCAAAAAAAAACAACGTTTTTCTTCTTCAAAATTCGACCAAACATTTTTTTGTAGGGTTAGCAAAATAATATTTTAAAATATTTTTAATATTCTATATAATGATAATTTTTTAATGTAATTAACATTTAATAAATTGCTTTTAGAAACATAATACATTAAAACATAGAAATACTTGAAAATGAGAATTTTGGCCGATTTCTCAGCCGCACCGCCCTTCAAAGTTTGAGATGACGCCAACTATTTAAGTTGATAACAAACATGGCACGGTGGGAGACTGACTACCGAAAATAGTTTTATTCAGCAATGCAATAGAGCTGCTACATGCATAGCTTGCCTACAACATAAAGTCTAACAGAGTAGCACACGTAATCGATAATTTACTTTTATGTAATGCCGATACACAGTGTATAAACAAATTTTCCCAATCTTAGTATCTTAGGCAAAAGAAGTTTAGTATTGTTAGTTGAAAGTTTTCATATAGTTGAATTGTGTATTGTTATCCAGATAGTGTACTTTTGAACGTAGGTAAATATAATATTTGAATAAAATTGATATCTTTTTTTTAAAAAATATTTTTTTCATTTTCAATATAGTAATACCTTAACGTTAATAAAAATGAAAACAAAATTTTTTTTAATGAAAAAAAAACTCAGGAAGGGATCGTAAGTTCTTTGAACAAAAAAATAAATAGAATTGTTTCCTTACATCTTACGTCAAATAATTCTAAAGGGTTTTACTGCAGCATTCCATTAGCATAGAGCTAAATTTAGAAATTAATTTGAATAAACTGTTACATTTTTATTAAAGGTGTAAAGTAATTGGAATGTTGACAATTTAACTCTAAAATATTTTGTCTGCTCTGATATTGAAGAACAAATGAATGTAAACCAATGTATTTTTTATTTGGCAGCTCATAATAAATCTCTGAATTTTATTTCTTTATAGTCCTCACATCCCAGTATCAGCTCGATTTCGTCAAGCCAACAATTTTGGACTATGCTGAGCTGACCATTGATCAGCCTATGACATCAGTGACAGCCTCCTTTTGGATCAAAACTAGTGACCAAGTAAATCAAGGGACACCCTTTTCATATGCCGTCAAGGGTGATTTTAATGCATTCACCGCAACAAATTATAAAAAGTAAGTTTATTAACTATTTAAGTTTAGCAATTCCAGCAGTTTACAATGTTTAAACAACACAAATGTTGCTGGACATTAATATATGAAGAAAAAAAACATTAAAAATATTATTTGATTTAGTTTGATTCATTTTATATATTTCATTGAGTTATCTCATAAGTGAATGTTTGAGAAAATCAAAGTGTTGTCAACAGCATCTACTATGATGTTATCTTATATCTCCTGCTATTCAGCTTGGTTTTGATGGTTAATGGGGAGCAGCGTAATGTTGGAGTAAACTTGACAGATGGTGCGTGGCACCATATGGTACTGTCCTGGTCCAGCTTCAGAGGAGACTGGAAGGCTTATGTTGATGGCATCCTCAGTGAACAAGGATATGACCTGTCCACTGGAAAAACCATCCCGGGTAATGATAAAAAAAAAGTAAAATGTTGAATTTTTATGAAATCTAATTGTGAGTTAATTTGAATATTTTTTTTCTTTTCTGGAATGCATTCTTGTAAAAACTGATTGAAACTGAGAGTTCAACAAAGAAATAAATTTCTTGTCTGAAATAAACTTTTCTTTGAAATTTAAATCACTTACAGAAATATATTGAGGTGTGCTTTTCATTATCATTGAAAATTGCCTAATTGTTGTATTCTAGGAAAAGGAATTTTTATAGTTGGTCAGGAGCAAGATACTTTTGGTGGAGGTTTTAGTCCAGGTGAGACATTTGTGGGATCAATCTCACAGCTGAATGTGTTTGACCAAGAACTGTCCTGGTCCGACATTGGCAGGCTCCGCTTCAGTTGTGACTCATTCCAGGGCAACGTCATATCTTGGTCAGCAGTCCAGGCAGCCATCAAGGGCTCTGTAGCCCAAGCACCGTCCCATTTCTGTCAGGGTGAGTTCAACTTATTCCAACTTAAACACTGTCCTATTTCTGTCACGGTGAGTTCAACTTATTCCAACTTAAACACTGTCCCATTTCTGTCAGGGTGAGTTCAACTTATTCTAACTTAAACACTGTCCTATTTCTGTCAGGGTGAGTTCAACTTATTCTAACTTAAACACTGTCCTATTTCTGTCAGGGTGAGTTCAACTTATTCTAACTTAAACACTGTCCTATTTCTGTCAGGGTGAGTTCAACTTATTCTAACTTAAACACTGTCCTATTTCTGTCAGGGTGAGTTCAACTTATTCTAACTTAATTTCAATTCAGTCCTTCCTTAATTTATACCAAAATAAAACAATTTTTCATCCTAAACATTCAATTGTAAGCTTGAAAATTATGGTAGAAAACATCTGCACTTTCTGTTCCATTTTTATCCCACTAAATATATACGGAAGTGTTATTGGTATTTAATGTAAACATGTACACAAATACATACACATGAATTATATGTCTCAAACTACATTAGAGGGTTGAATTAATTCAGCCACCTAAATGGAACAGCCAATACAATTACAATACATTACAAAATGTTAATTTAATTTTTTTTTAATTTAAGCATGCCTACACCTCCTGCATGTCTCCTCAAGGCATGACCCAACTTGCTCAAGGTATGACCCACCTTGCTCAAGGCACGACCCACCTTGCTCAACGCACGACCCACCTTGCTCAAGGCATGACCCTCCTTGCTCAGGCCATGACCCACCTTGCTCAGGCCATGACCCACCTTGCTCAGGCCATGACCCACCTTGCTCAGGGCATGAGCCACCTTGCTCAGGGCATGACCAACCTTGCTTTAAATGTGAACCATCTTATCTTCCAAACACCTTTAAAACTTCACTGTGATGTGTTGAACACATTCTCATCCTCATTGATTTTGTTTCAGAATGTTACATTTACAACATTGCAGTTTTCAAATCTTGTCCAACCTCTTATTTTAATCAATTTAGTTTTGTCATAGTGTTTCTTATTTCATTCTATATAGCCTCTATAGATGTCATACTATAAAAGAGGTATTAACATAAAAGAACATCAAATTTTTCTAAAATCATATAGGCAGTGTAACTGCAGTTTCAGCTTCTTTGAGAAAGTTGATTAGCTAACTTATAATACTTAATGATAATAAATTTAAAAGAAAATAAGAGTTGTAACTGAAAATGTACTTGACAATTTATGCGATACTATGAGTCCTGATTTCTAAATAACCCATAAAATTGATTATAAACCACTGAGCTAGATTTTCATATTTCCTGTGTGAAGTTGACTAAAATATGGTTATAAAATATTTGTAAAGTATTTCTCTGCCCAAAATATTGCTTAGAAACTCCAAACTGTCTCAGAATGTGTTACATGTTTGTCATGCTCTGTTGTGCAGCAGAAAAAGAAAATTCACATCCCTTGCAGGCACCTACAGCTTTGTTTTTTTATCTCCTCTTTCAAATATTCTCAAACCACAAGAATGATACCAAAATGTCCAGCATGGAGTAATCACCTTATGCAACCCAACATTTCACCTTATTGTTATGCATTGTTACTTTTACTTGACTTAATGCACATTAAATGTAAAATATTGTAAAAATTCATTGCTTGAAATTTTGAAGAAAAAACATCGTTTTTTATCTGATAACTTTAAATACTTTAATGAATATAACATAAGAAATGAAGCCCTTGGGGCAGCCAGCCCATATGACTTTTCAATCTATCAAAGATAGCGTATCATTGAAAATAATAAAGAAAACAAATCCATATAAAAATATTGGCAACTAAATATTTATTCTTAATGAAGAAATCGAGGATGCTTACTAAAGTCTTCACAGAAGGACCTTAAAGAGCAAGTGGGTCATTTTTAATATTTATATTAAAAACCCAGGGATCCATTTTGGCATTACTTATTTTGTCTTTCATCATTCTACATTTGTCCAGAGAATAAAAGAATCAATAATGCTAGAAACTACAGTACCTTTATTAAGTTATGTTTGTATCAATCAATGACTTTTAAAATGTAATACTTAAATATTATTAAAAGAATAATTTTAAGTCTGTCCACAAAAGGAATCATAAATACTAAAATCATGCAAGAAAAGCAATGTGTTTATATTTTAAATGTGTGTTCATGCCAAAAAGAAAATTAAGAACTAATTGAATGAACAAAATAAATTAATTAGTGTTTTGACCACTTTTGTTAAACCATTTACAATTTATCACCAATGTTCACTTTAAGGTTCGTTGATCCGTGTGCAAAATTGTACACCCCACAAACACAGATATTTTATTATCCTTATGAAAATAAGCTGCGTGGTAATTTTAAGTGCTGCGCGGGATAGGTTAGATATCTGTGAGGCTGTGCAACTTAAAGGGAACAATGCGTATCACTAAAATGTATGCTTTTCAAGAATTGATCAAATATTTTCAAAAGAAACAAGAGGGCTTTAGTTATTTAACAGAGCCCTTAAAAATAACTGTGTATGCAAATCACTTAAAATTAATCTGATCCGAAGTATAAATATCTTACTGTTTAATTAAAAAGTTTTGAAAATAAAATTTGATATATTTGTTTCTATTAAATTTGTTTTAACTTTTAATTGCACACACTAATGATTATGTTTATTCGGTTTTAAAATGTATCTTATCAAATGAAATTTCATTGTAGAATCAACATCAGGTGAACAATGTATTGGGGCAAAAATAACTCTGAAATGAAATCTGTTCCCAAAATTAAGATTAGTGTTAAGCGTTACTACAAGATTTATGTCTTACCATTAGGCCTGTCAACGGGTACCCGGGACCCGGGTACCCGTTACCGTGTGATTACCCGGGTAATAAAATTCCGCCCGGGTACCCGTGAAAATGTGGCTTCTATGTCTATATTAACCGTAGGCCAAACTTCGGCTCCCATGCGGCTTTTTGTGTTTACATTGTGGCTTGCGAAACAATTTATCAAATGAAAATTTTGTGTCTCAAATATATGCTGTGAAGTACTTCTAAGGAGAAATATCTGTCAACGGGAAATAAAATACGGTCCCAATAAATACAATGTATTTTGATTTTTTTTTCTCTCTCAACCTGAAACAGAAATCGCACAACACACTAAAAAAATGGTTCTTTAAAAGAATCGTATAACGAAAACAAAAGTCCTCTGCCAAAAAAAAATGATGTACTGCTTAGAGATGAAAGACGCTGTGTTTGTTAATTTAAAAAAAACACTCTTGCTTTGACTAAATTTGCTTGAAATACGCCGATTGATATTAGCTAATATTGTTTATTTACCCCCTCTCCTCCCTTCACTCCTATAACCCACACCCCTTACATCCGCCTTACTTCTTGTGTTCATTAACACGTGGTGACCTAGAAATACTGATGCTAATAATTCGTACAAGGTCGTCAGTATTTAAAGTTAATAATTTAAATAGTTACTAACAGTGTAAGATGGGCAGACGTCGGCTGTGAGGATGGACTGCACAGAGATGAAAGATGCCGTGTTTGTTTTTTGTTCATTCAAACACCCTTGCTTTGAAACTAACTTTGCTTTGAAATAGCCGACAGTGGGTCACCGATTTATACTATCTATCTAATGGCGTTTTTTCTACTCTCCCCCCCTCTCCTCTCTTCCCTCCTATAACCCAGTGCTTCTCAAAATTTTTGTATTGCGGACCGGCAGGAATGTTTTCCATTGCATCTTGAACCGGTGCACTATTTTCCCTGTACTTACATGGTAGCGAAATGAATTATATTTCCTTTTATTTTATTTCCTTTTATTTCTTTCATTTATTTGCTTATTGTCAAAAATGACAAATTCTATAGGGTTGGTATTATTGATAGCAATTGGAGGATTATAATTATATTTTTCTCTCCTTTCTTGATAACTTCCGCGGACCCCCACTTTGAGAAGCACTGCTATAACCCACACCCTTGCATTCGCTTGTGTTTCTTGTGTTCATTGACACGTGTTTGCCTAGCCCAAAAATTGATATTAATAATACACCCAAAGTTAACAAGATGGGTTAGACGTCGTGTGGAATCAGGCTAATCAAGTTGACAGCGACACGGCAAAATGCAACCATTGTAATTAAATTGTGTCTGTGAAGGGTGGCAACCCAACGCGATAAAACGCCATGTGAACGTTATTCATAAAATTGATATTGATAAACAAACCGCCGATCCACCCAATATCAAAAATATTTTGGTGTCAACAAAAGCAGTACCACTGGCCAAAGCACGATCACTTAAGATTTATCGCAGTATAGCATACATCATCGCCCTTAGCATCGACTACCGACGCCAAAGGGATATTAACATTAAAGGTATGGCACTGAATTTTACGTCATTGCCGTAGACATTTTGTTTGCATGTTCAGTTTATTGTCATTTATGAGTATGACGAATGCATTTACAGCAGGAATTGAATAAAAGTTTTTAGTGCATTATAGTTAATTATAGTGCATTAGTAATAGTACGTTACTGTAACTGGAAGCAAGCCGTTTGCTACTACTACTGTGTGAAATGAGGTGCATGGATGGTGGCTAGGTTGCATTGTATTGTATGGCGATCATGACGGGGAAAATTATGCGACGTTTAAGTTTAGAACGGGTAACCCGGGTACCCGTTCGAAATTTTCACAGGGTACCCGGGCAGCTTTTTTCAACAAAATTGACAGCCCTACTTACCATATAACACAGCAGATATTCAGATGTTTATAAAATGCTCATTGAATTGTATATGATCTGCTTCTTTCAGTGCTGTTAATTAAATCATAATATATCAAATGTTCTTACTAGATGTTACTTTTTAAAAATAATTTTAATGAGTATTATTAGAAATATCTTTAAAGAAACATCATTTAAGTTTTAATAAGCTTTAACTTCCATTGTTACTTTTTATAAATTAAAAAAAAATCAATGATTGGCCTGAAATAGTATGGCTTAATGCTTGGGTTCAGAAAGCAAAACTAAAAATTACAGTTTATAATTTTATAGATCATCTCCCACTTACAACAACCTGTCCATTAAACTTAATGTCATACAAATTACACAAATCAATCTCATAAAAAGCAACAAAAAAGAAATTTATTTGTTCAAATTATTTTTTAATTTTAAATCAACGTAAAGAAATTCATGATTGAATGATGCATATAATAAACATTTCCACGTGTATGGTACACTTAAAAAAAGCAGTTCTTCCTTAGTTGTATCAAAATCATAGCATGGCTTCTTTAAATGATTAACATAAATTAAGAGCTACCTCAAGAAAACTGTAGCTTTGATTAATTTAGTTTGGCATTGACTTTAAGCTAATAGCTGGTTGGTGGGAAAAAAACAACAACTATTTCCACTGATGGTAAAGCTTCACTAACTATGTTGCTCATGGTTTCCATTCCACACATACATCAAATAAAATTAAATTTCACCCAGTTTTCTGTTACCACATCACAATGCGTGTGATGTAAGATTGGTAAGAAAATGTTTATCTTTGGTAAGTTGTAACGTTTAATTATAGTGGGAACATTACCAAATAATGATACCCATAACACTTGTAAAAAAAAGTGTTCAAAATTTGAAGATCTATTTTAAAAAATATAATGTACTTAAATATGTCTTAAAACCACATGATAAAATTTCCTTTTATATAAAAAAATAAATTTAAACTCCTAAAATGACAATGCTAAGTTTGAAACACGTTTCACCTGTGTAGTGCATTTTGTTTACTTTGTTCAGAATGCCCCACCCCCACCGCGCCCCGTAATGGCGGGGTCAACTTCACAGACACCAAACCAGGCTCACAGGTGGACTATAGATGTGATGTGGGCTACAGCATGTATGGCAAGGCTGAGCTCAAGTGCCTGGTGTCTGGACAGTACGAGGGGGAGATCCCAGAGTGTATAAGTGAGTTATCTCGCCTAGTAGTAACACTAACACTAATGCTATTATTTCAATCTAAAAAATATTTTAAAACTTGACATGGATGATTTCTCATTGAAGGTTGTATACAATTTTGTTTTATTGATAAGTCTTATTAGGGAATTCCATTAGTGTCATTGATGAATAGCATTCCTCCCACTACCACAAGCTACGATGTTTTTTTCTAAATTTAGCACACTTAAAATATATTAAAAAACTCTATACAATTGCAAGGGAAATGGGTTGTGTTTTAAATTTTACAGAATTTCAACTTTAGTCAATCTAATTTAAGCATGAATTTATTCCTTCATTTTAAAAATGTAATTAATTATTGAACTGAAAAAAAACAACTCATTAATTAAACTAAGATTTGAGTGAATTATAAAAGACCATTTGATTCTTACAAAGGCATTTTTCTTATCTGCTTTCTCTAATTGTGATAACCTTTCAGCAACTGATTGTGGCAATCCTGGTAGAATAAGGAACGGTTTTATTAAAGGCAAGGACTTCACCTACGGTAAAACAGTCATAGCTGAATGCAAACCTGGCTACGAGGTACTTGGAGAACAAACTCTCACCTGCACAGATTCTGGTTTCTGGGACTTTGATACACCTGAGTGTGTCGGTGAGTTTGAATTGATGTAGTAGTTTGTGACCTTTCATACACTTGAGTGTTTCGGTGAGTTTGAGTTGATGTAGTAGTTTGTGACCTTTGATATACTTGAGTGTGTCAGTGAGTTTGAATTTTAGTAGTTTGAGACCTTTGATACACCTGAGAATTATGACTTCCTGGAATCTCGACTTTAGAAGCACATTGTCTTACTCTAAGCAAAGTTTTAAAAATGGTATATCTATGGTCTCAGTAATATATTTTTTTAATGATCTGCTATTGAATGCAGAAGTACAAATAAAAAAATGTAATTCACTTGCAAATTAACAACAATATTTAATTTATTGAAATTTAAATATTGTTCTTTGACATCAACTTAATAATTAGTCAATGTGCCAAATTAAATCAATAACATTTTTACTAAATCTCTTCAAAATTTTCTTTCAAAATTAAATAAACAACAATCATTTATATCTTAAATGATAAATGTAGCTTATGTACACTGTAATGTCGTTAGATGTTGTAGTTAGGATATGAATGTTTTACATTGGATGAATTGATATTTAAATGTGAATTACTATTTTTATGTGAAGTGCTGTGAGCCCAGCTGCTTGCTGGGGTACTGCGATATATAAATTATATAAATTATCAAATTATCATTATTGTTATTATTTAAGAGTGGAGTTGAGGATTGTAAAGTAAGTTATTTTCTTATAGTTTGATCACAGGGTTTGTCCAGTTAGTGACTTTTAAGTTCTTGTAGATTTCATTTCCTGAGACTAACTTATGTTCTCTCTCGATAACTTAAGACAATTTCTATTTCATTTCCTTAGTCTAACTTATGATCTCTCTCTATAACTAAAGACAATTTCTATTTCATTTCCTTAGACTAACTTATGTTCTCTCTCTCTATAACTAAAGAAAAGTTCTATTTCATTTCCTTAGACTAACTTATGTTCTCTCTCGATAACTAAAGAAAAACAGTGCACTGTCCCAGAACTGTCAGAAAACACAATACCTTCAACAACCAAAAAGAGGATCCCACCAGGAACTAGTGTCAAGTTCTCCTGCAAAGAAGGTCAGAAAATCTTTAGAAAAAGAATTACCATCATTAAAATTATAGAAAGATCTCCTTGAGGCACAGACTTATAAAGTTTGATGTTTCAAGTTTTTAATAATGGACCAGTTTTTGGTGAAACTAATTCTGAAAATGTTGCAAAATATGTGGAAGCATCAGATGATGTTAGTCGTCTTACTCTAGAGGGACTTAAAATTTATAAAATATGCAAGCTCTAGATGGTAAAATCATTTAGTAAAGTGGCAAACTGAGTTCTTCACAATAGAAGAATTGAACTGCCCCCAAGGCAGTCATTTGATAGATCAGATCACATGTTTCCAACCTAATACCCAAAGACCTTGGAGTGGAGATCTGTGAATTAAATAATGATTTGAGGTTACTTGATTTTTGTGAATGGTCAGTGAATTTTTTTTTGAGGGTGTGAACATTTGTGGTCTGTCGTGACTGGAATCTGTAAGACAAACTATATAAACAAACACTTTAAATCTATGTTAATTTCCCACCTCCGCACCCCAAAGTAACACAGGGATTACAGATGATATTTAGTATGTAATACAGTTTGCAGGAATATAATGACTTTGAGCCATTTTAAACTCTGGAGAGATTTTTTTAGTGGCGATGAGGTGTGATGGTTCACCTGAGCAACTGATCTTCCAAGACAGTGTACAAATATTGCTATGACTAAATTTTTCATTCTGATTGACCAGGGAGTGCCTTGCAGACCCTGCACAACAGTTTCGAATGTCAAAGAGATGGCACTTGGGACAAGAGTGTTCCATCCTGTGACCCTGTCAAGTGCAGCCTCCCACCCGCAATCGCAAATGGGGAACCCTTCAACGCTGTTGATGAGTATAATGTTGGTGATTCAGTAAGGTGAGTTTCTGTTCTGTCACATAAAATAGAGCATTTGGTAGGGTTGGTTTCTGGTCTGTCACATTAAATGGGGCATTAGGTAGGGTTGGTTTCTGGTCTGTCACATCAAATGGGACTTTAGGTAGGGTGGGTTTCTGGTCTGTAACATCAAATGGGGCTTTTGGTAGGGTGGGTTTCTGGTCGGTCACATCAAATGGGGCATTAGGCAGGGTGGGTTTCTGGTCTGTCAAATCAAATGAGGTATTTGGTAGGGTGGGTTTCTGGTCTGTCACATCAAATAGAGGATTTAGTAGGGTGGGTTTCTGGTCTGTCACATCAAATGGGGCATTTGACATTGTGGGTTTCTGGTCTGTAACATCAAATGAGGCATTTGGTAGGGTGGTTTTCTGGTCTGTCACATCAAATAAAGGATTGGGTAGGGCGGGTTTCTGGTCTGTCACATCAAATGAGGCATTTGGTAGGGTGGGTTTCTGGTCTGTCGCATCAAATAGAGCATTTGGTAGCTAGAGAGCTGTCAAGCTGAGCCAGTCATAAATTTTTTTGCTCTCCCTTAAAAAGTCCAAATAATTTCTGTCGCTCTCACTCCTCTTGACCGTTGTTTTAAAAATCCTTTGCAAAAAAGGCGAATTTATATTTTGTCCATATTTATATGGAGGCAGAATTTAAAGAGTTAAACATCAGATGACATAAAGAACATAATTTTTTGTCAACCGAAAACTTTAAAAAGTCAACAACAAAAAAGATATTCAATAAAATATATATAAAGACATTAACATTTATGACCTTTGCAAGATTTACTCTAGAGTTGAAAGTAACCTGAGGTTGCAAATGCCAGGTCTTATATCTTTATATTTCACATATTGAACTAAAAATAACCCACATAAGTTGGCAGTGATGCAAAATTTACTTGAGAAAGTGTGCATCAAAGTTAATTAAAATTTATGAATTTCAATCAGTTTTACAGCACCTTCTCCCCTTGCGAATCAGAAAATGCACTGCAAAATTTTATTAACACATGAATTATATTAATATGTTAGAGTCCCTGCCTTTTTACACCACTGATTTCTGTAAATAAAAAAAAAGTTACTTAGCATATATTACACACCAAACATTCTTGTTATGTAAAGATCACCATAGACTTGTCAGTGATCCAGTGGTTGCCTGTTTGGTCTATATGATACCCTTTAACATTCTTTCATCACCAATCCAGATATCAATGCGATTATGGGTATGAATTCAACACGGCTGCTCCAAACACCAGAGGTAGCCTGGCCTGTCTCCCAACAGGCGACTGGGAACCAAACCTTCCCGTTTGCGGACCGGTCAGATGTCCTGACCCCCCTCCAATATTTGATGCTGTCGCCAATGGTGCGGAACGAACATTCATGTCTCAGGTGACCTACGCCTGCCTCCCGGGCTTCCTGCCTTCGGGGAAGAACGTGATTGAATGTGAACAAACCAGAGACTGGTCGCCCATCACATTCTCCTGCACACCCGTGGACTGCGGGGCACCTGCAAAAATAGACTTTGGAACCGTAACAGTGGACAGTTTCAAATACAGTTCTATAGCAAGCTACCAGTGTCAGCAGGGCTACACACTGGCTGGGGATGAGGATCGTGGATGCCAGGAAGATGGCACTTGGAGTGGAGGTGACCCCGTCTGCAATCCAGTTTCTTGCGGGGCTCTATCTCCCATAGTCAACGGGAATGCCATCTACATCAATGTGACCTACTCAAGTACGGCCGAATTCACATGTGATCCTGGATTTGAGCTGAGGGGCTCCCCTGAGATCAGCTGCGAGGCTTCCGGGCTCTGGGCCCCCGAACCCCCAACTTGCCAGCCGCGGGCTTGTCCGATGCCACAAGACGCAGAATTTGGGTCCTACACAATGTTAGTAAAATTGAGTCAGATAGCATATCTTTTTTGTTGTCAAATATCAGATTTTAATTTATACTGTTATAGACTTAATGTTGATAGCATTCATGATAAAAAAATGTATGGGAAGGTAGACTGGGCAAGTATGCTAACCTTGCTTTTTAAGCGCTAGAGATTATTCAGAGAATGAGCTTTCTGTATAAATGCATGAACCTTGAATAATTTTTGTTTAGTTTGAAATTTATGAAAATAATTTAGCTTTTGGCATATTATGACAATCTTTGAATCCTGTATACGAAGATTTCTTAAGGCAGGTGTAATATAGACTGAGGATTCTTGCTAAAAGTGCTTTAGTTATACAATATATTTTTATTTAAAAAACTTGCTTTTTAAAAATAAAAACTATGTACATGTGTATGAACTATATCTTTTACAACAGTGCTTCTCAAAGTGGTGGTCCGCAGACCGGTGCCGGTCCGTGGGCCATCCGCCGCTGGTCCGCAGAAGTTATCATTATAAGGACAGAAAACAATTGTCAGTGCAGGGAAAATAGTGCACCGGTCCTTGGTGATCTGGAAAAAATTCCTACCGGTCCTCCATACTAAAAAGTTTGAGAAGCACTGTTTAACAATACAGATAATAATGTATCTATTTTATGTCTATCTGTGTATCAGACTGGGATCCCCAGTCTATAGATCTCAGGTGAACTACACGTGTGGCACTGGCTACAACCTTATTGGGGCCTCCTCATTGACTTGCCAGGAAGATGGCACTTGGTCAGCAGCTGCCCCAGTCTGTAAACGGATTGAATGTCCAGATCTTGACAGTCCTCAGCATGGTAAGTGGCCTTGCTGACCTTGCAAAATGTGTTCAGTTTATTGTTCTAGGTCACAGAGTGGACTGGTTCAGTAGAGTAGGAAGGTCAAATCATTTACTCTTCTATTAAAAAATGACACATTTGACAGTTCAAACATTAATGAAATTTTATTTGTTAACTTTTGTTCAGGGGTTCCAAGCTGTAAACATAAAAAACACAAACTGTCTGGGATATCAAAATTTAGTTTTAAAAAATGCAATTTCATGTCAATCTATAATTTTAACTGCTGCTGGCATTTTGGCTTTTGTTTTCATGGAACAGAAATATCTATATATATAAAAATCAATGTATGTATGTATGCATGTCTGTTATAGCTGACTAAATCATTCATCCAATCGCCATGAAATTTTTGGAGACTTTTGAGTACGCTCCCTGGATGGAAATATGCTATTTGTTTTCAAAATTTAACACTCATGGGGCGCCGGGGGCCCATAATAAGAATTTTTTTCTAATATAAGCTATATAAAAATTAGTTTAGGTCTTAGCTGCTTGGAAAATGAATGGATCTTGACCAAACTTGGTACATAAAAACTTGATAGCCTATATTAAAGAACCATCTTTGGCATTGAACTCCTTATGTCCGTTCCTTCGGGGCCGGGGGCCCAAAATCTTTTTTTTTGTAAGCGTTAAATACTTTATTCCCGTTATGATTTACACCAGTGGTTCCCGAATTGGTCCCTACGGACCCCCAGGGGTCCGCGGAACCGTTCAGGGGTCCGTTGAAAATTAAAATTGATTTGGGGGTCCCTGAACAACGTCAAGGGGTCCATGGAAGGTTCAGTATAAAAATAATAAAATTATGCTTTTTAACAAAATTAATACGAAAATAAAAATGAAGAACAATGAACTTGTAACAATTTTTAGGTCCTGAGTAAAATAAAGTTGTTTGACCTAAAAATTTTTTAAAAAATACGACGATATTTCCACAGCTGTAACCAATCAAAAAATGCTTGGTTAATTGAATGGTAAGTTAAGTTAGATGCGTGAGAAAGGTTTGAGACCCTACAAGTATGTCATACAAATACTGTCTTTTACCTGAAATGACGATGATTGCAGGGTTGGGTAAATTTTGACGTGTCGGTAGGTCATACTTATCTTATATGACTTACCGACAGCTTTCCATTGATACCACATTTGATATGATTGGACGATTAAAAATCCATGAATCGAGTCAGCAAAATGACTTTTTTAAAATTAGAAAGTCGACCACACGGCTTTTTAGAGAGTTAGCAAAGTAATATTTAAAAAATATTTTCTAATATATTATGATAAAATGGCTTTAGAAACCTAAAATATTGAAACATAGAAATATCCCCAACACCCCCCCCCCATGTTTTATGTAAAGTTTAAGATGGCGAAGTGTGAGACAGACTACCGAAAATAGTTTTATTATACAGCAACGCAATTATGCTGCTACATGCATAACTTGCCTACAATTAACAATATAAAGTCTAAAAGAGTCGTACATATAATCGATAATGTATCTTAATGTAATGCTGATACGAAGTGTATAAACACATTTCCCAATCTCAGGCTAAAAGAAGTTTAGTATTGTTAGTTGGAAGTTTTGATATAGTTGAATTTTGTATCGTTATCCAGATAGTGTACTTTTGAACGTACGAATATTTAATATTTGAATACAATTTGTATCTTTTGAAAACAATATGTTTCGCATTTTGAAAATAGCAGGAGCGCCTTTGCGCAGGCCCCGCGCTTAGGGGGGCCCCGCGTTTCAGACTTGAGACTATATTTTAGTAACAAAAGATCCGGCAGATATTGCACTACTGGGTTTGCGCAAGAATTGATTCAAGCTAGGGGGCCCCGCGGGGTCATTGTTGAACCAGGCCTCGCACGTACCTAACGCCGCCTCTGCAAAATAGTAATACCTTAAAGTTAATTTTTTTTAAAAATTAAACTCACAAAGGGATCGTAAGTTGTTTTTTTAAGAAATAGAATTGTATCCTTCCGACTAACGAGAAATAATTATAAATGGTTTTACTGTAGCATTCCATTAAAATTAAATAGGTTAATAACTAATAGTTAAGTAACCGTTTCAAATAGAACATTTACATACAATTTTTCTTATATTTTTGTGCCCTTTTTAGTAGATAAGTGTTCCAAAGAAAATATGTAGACAGTACAGTGATGAATATTTGAAATTTGACTTTATTTATAACCAGGAAATAGTATTTTACCAATCCGTCTTCTGTGAAATAAAACTTTGTCGAATTATTCTATGAAACCTTCCAAGCTTATGGAGCAATTTAATGAAAATCCATAGTGATAAAAAAGAGAAAGATTTAATGTGTTTTTGAAGCAGTCCAAGAAACGTATTTGAAGACACCATCACTTCAACATCTAAGTGAGATGGCGATGGACTGGGTGAGTCTTATAATATTTCTTTATTGATTGCAAAGTTTGGAAAGCCCCACAAATTAATGAAGAACTTTTTTTACCAGCTGTAAGTGAGGTGATAAGCACTGTGTTGCACAAACCAGCTTTCGACATCACAAAAACTATTCCACTGAGCAATAATTCAGTCCAAAGAAGGATTGACGAAATTGCTCAGTGTGTTGAAAATTCTCTATGTGATTACTTAAAAATATCTGAATTTTCCCTATAACTTGACGAGTCCACTTTACCAGGAAACGAGGCTTTACTTTTAGCCTATGTAAAATTTGTAAAAGAATAATAATTTTGTCTAGAACTGTTGTTTGCTAAATGTTTGGAAACAGATACGAAAGGTGAAACATTATTTACTGAATTAAAAAGATTTTTCGATGAAAAAACTATACTATTGACTAATATCATTTCTGTTGCTACTGACGGTGCTCCGGCAATGTTAGGAAGATACCGATGTTTTCTGGCATACTTAAAACAAGCTGTACCACATGTATGTTCAGTGCATTGTGTCATTCATCGACATCATTAAGTTGCAAGAATCTTAGTGAACGTTTGCGTGGATCACTAGATTATGTATTAGAGCAGTTGATAAAATCAAAAGGAATGCCTTCAATGAGATATTATTTGTTAAATTTTGTTTGGAAAATGATGAAGACACTAATTGTTTACTACTTCCCACAGAAGAACAAAGGTCATCTAAAAGTGCATGTTTAAATCGATTTTATGCTCTCTATGATTCAGTGCTGGAATTCCTGGAAGGCAAAGTCAATGATTTAAGACAAATTTAATCAACTCAAAAAATGACATAGCCTACATGACAGACTTGTTTTCCAAATTTAAAGAAACTAATTTGAAACTACAAGTACAAGGTGACCAATTAAAATTAATCAAAACTAAAAGCGTAATATCTGCGTTTGTTTCAAAACTTTTTCTACATGTATAAACAAAACTTGGGGAGATGAGAATGTTGTCAGATTCCAAATCTCTCGAAATTTGCAAGATAGAGATGAAGACTTGTTTACCTACTGTCAACACTTAATGGCTCTTCATGCAGACCTGAACCAAAGATTTGAAGAAATTCTTCACTTGGATATTCCCGACTGGGTGCTCGGGGACAAACTCAGATCCCAGACACAGATGAATCCATACTAATACAGGAGCAACTTATTGAACTATCCACAAATGAGGAATTTAAACCAATGTTTGAAAAAGGATACCACAAATTCTGGTTATAAAAAGATATCCCAATTTTATATCCTGCATTATGGGTTATTGTACAAAAGTTGTTGACTGCTTTCCGTATTCCTATTTGGTAGAACGTGGATTCAGTGCCGTTATGAACCTCATCACAAACAAAAGAAAACGGCTCGTGGGTATTTGCATTTACCACTCACAAACATTGAGCCGGACATTAATACACTCATAAAATTATTAAAATCTCATCAAGTTCATCCAAGTCATTTTTTAAAAATTTAACAGAAGTTTAATTTAAATAAATAATTCTTCAACAAAATTATGTTTGTTTTTTTTAATTTGTATATTTGTTTACAAATACAATTATGTAGCGTTTTCACTTGGGGGTCCGTGGGCAAGTTGTGACTACAAAAGGGGTCCACGGTTAAAAAAAGTTTTGGAACCACTGATTTACACGATCTTGAAAAGCATTGACTAACATCTTTATCATGATCCAGATTGAAATGAACAGGTATTTTAAAGTTAATTTCTCGCACCGATTGGGCCAGGGGGCCCTTAATGTGGTTTTTGCTAATCTTATCTATATATATAAAAATCAATGTATGTATGTATGTATGCATGTCTGTTATAGCTGACTAAACCATTCATCCGATCGCCATGAAACTTTTGGAGACTTTTGAGTACGCTCCCGGGATGGAAATAGGCTATATTTTTTCAAAATTTAACACTCATGGGGCGCCGGGAGCCCATAATGAGAATTTTTTCTAAAATGAGCTATATAAAAATTAGTTTAGGGCTTAGCTGCTAGGAAAATGAATGGATCTTGACCAAACTTGGTAAATAACAAGTTGATAGCCTATATTAAAGTACCATATGGCATTGAACTCCTTATGTCCGTTCCTTCGGGGCCGGGGGCCCAAAATCTTTTTTTTGTAAGCGTTAAATACTTTATTCCCGTTATGATTTACACGATCTTGAAAAGCATTGACTAATATCTCTATCATGATCCAGATTGAAATGAACAGGTATTTTAAAGTTAACTTCTTGCACCGATAGGGCCAGGAGGCCCTTAATGTGGTTTTTGCTAATCTTATCTATATATATAAAAATCAATGTATTTATGTATGTATGCATGTCTGTTATAGCTGACTAAACCATTCATCCGATTGCAATGAAACTTTTGGAGACTTTTGAGTACGCTCCCGGGATGGAAATAGGCTATTTTTCAAAATTTAACACTCATGGGGCGCCGGGGGCCCATAATGAGAATTTTTTCTTATATGAGCCGTATAAAAATTAGTTTAGGGCTTAGCTGCTTGGAAAAGAAAGGATCTTGACCAAACTTGGTACATAACAACTTGATAGCCTATATTAACAAACCATATGGCATTGAACTCCTAATGTCCGTTCCTTCGGGGCCGGGGGCCCAAAACCTCTTTTTTTGTAAGCGTTAAATACTTTATTCCCGTTATGATTTACACGATCTTGAAAAGCATTGACTAATATCTCTATCATGTCTGTTATAGGTGACTAAATCATTCATCCGATAGCCATGAAACTTTTGGAGACTTTTTAGTTCGCTCCTGGGATGGAAATAAGCTATTTGTTTTTCAAAATTTAACACTCATGGGGCGCCGGGGGCCCATAATGAGAATTATTTCTAATATGAGCTATATAAAAATTAGTTTAGGGCTTAGCTGCTTGGAAAATGAATGGATCTTGACCAAACTTTGTACATAACAACTTGATAGCCAATATTAAAGTACCATATGGCATTGAACTCCTAATGTCCGTTCCTTCGGGGCCGGGGGTCCAAAATCTGTAAGCGTTAAATACTTTATTCCCGTTATGATTTACACGATCTTGAAAAGCATTAACTAATATCTCTATCATGATCCAGATTGACATGAACAGGTATTTTAAAGTTAATTTCTTGCACCGATTGGGCCAGGGGACCCTTAATGTGGTTTTTGCTAATCTTATCTATATATATAAAAATCAATGTATGTATGTATGCATGTCTGTTATAGCTGACTAAACCATTCATCCGATCGCCATGAAATTTTTGGAGACATTTGAGTACGCTCCCGGGATGGAAATAGGCTATATTTGTTCAAAATTTAACACCGGGATGGAAATAGGCTAAATTTGTTCAAATTTTAACACTCATGGGGCGCCGGGACCCCATAATGAGAAATTTTTCTTATATGAGCTATATAAAAATTAGTTTAGGGCTTAGCTGCTTGGAAAATGAATGGATCTTGACCAAACTTGGTACATAACAACTTGATAGCCTATATTAAAGTACCATATGGCATTGAAATCCTATTTTCAGTTCCTTCGGGGCCGGGGGCCCAAAATCTTTTTTTTTGTAAGCGTTAAATACTTTATTCCCGTTATGATTTACACGATCTTGAAAAGCATTGACTAATATCTCTATCATGATCCAGATTGAAATGAACAGGTATTTTAAAGTTAATTTCTTGCACCGATTGGGCCAGGGGGCCCTTAATGTGGTTTTTGCTAATCTTATCTATATATATAAAAATCAATGTGTGTATGTACGTATGCATGTCTGTTATAGCTAACTAAACCATTCATCCGATCGCCATGAAACTTTTGGAGACTTTTGAGTACGCTCTCGGGATGGAAATAGGCTATTGTTTTCAAAATTTAACACGCATGGGGCGTAGGGGGCCCATAATGAGAATTGTTTCTAATATGAGCTATATAAAATTTTTTTAGGGCTTAGCTGCTTGGAAAATGAATGGATCTCGACCAAACTTGGTACATAACAACTTGATAGCCTATATTAAAGTACCATATGGCATTGAACTCCTAATGTCCGTTCCTTCGGGGCCGGGGGCCTAAAAACTTTTTTTTTGTAAGCGTTAAATACTTTATTCCCGTTATGATTTACACGACCTTGAAAAACATTGATTAATATCTCTATCATGTCTGTTATAGCTGACTAAATCATTCATCCGATCGCCATGAAACTTTTGGAGTCTTTTGAGTATGCTCCCGAGATGGAAAGAAGCTATTTGTTTTCAAAATTTAACACTCATTGTGCGCCGGGGGCCCATAATGAGAATTATTTCTTATATGAGCTTTATGAAAATTAGTTTAGGGCTTAGCTGCTTGGAAAATGAATGGAACTTGACCAAACTTGTACATAACAACTTGATAGCCTATATTAAAGTACCATATGGCATTGAACTCCTTATGTCCGATCCTTTGGGGCCGGGGGCCCAAAATCTTTTTTTTTGTAAGCGTTAAATACTTTATTCCCGTTATGATTTACACGATCTTGAAAAGCATTGACTAATATCTCTATCATGATCCAGATTGAAATGAACAGGTATTTTAAAGTTAATTTCTTGCACCGATTAGGCCAAGGGGCCCTTAATGTGGTTTTTGCTAATCTTATCTATATATATATAAATCAATGTATGTATGCATGTCTGTTTCAAACTTAAAGTATTTGGAAGAGGAGTGGTCTTATAGGGCGAAAATAGCTTAAAACCTATATTTTAGCAGTGAAATTATGATGGGGGGAGGGGTTGGGTTGTCTTATACGCCCACTCGTCGTATACGCTGGAATATACGGTATATTATTTAGAGAACCCTTTAAAAATTAGATAATTTATTCCACAATGTATTAATATTTCTCTTTTTTTTTAATAATAAAAAAAATTTAGCCTGTGACAAAGGAAATTGGGGCAGGAATTGTTCTTACTCGTGCAATAGCAGCTGCTGGAATCATTCGTGTAACCGTTTTACAGGATTGTGTGATGAGGGATGTAACGGTTTCAAAGATTTTCCACACTGCTCAATAGGTAACCAAACAAAACATGTTGTTTTACATGCATGGCTAAAGGCAAGCGAAAACTAATAATAAAGTAATGCCTTTAATAATCATTATTAAACAGCCATTTCACAATTAGTTTAAATTTATTTTTATTCAATTCTTTGTTTGTTTTGTTTTTTTTGGTTTTTTTATCGATGAAGATATGTGAGGGTCAGTCTTCGTTTAAAACCTGTGAACATACTTAACTTGAACGTTATTTACTATAATTTTATTCATATGTTTTAGCGATAAAGTATATCAAACTACAACATATTGCATTGTTTAAAAAAAAATTTATTTGATGTATACATAATTAAATAATAAATCAGATTTTTAAAAAAAAAGACATTTAAGAAAATATTTTAAAAAACTAAATGTTCCCTTAATATAAATTTATTTGTAAACTTTTGATTTACCAAAGCTGATTAGATTAGTAGATAAACGATTGTCTACTTTTTTCGCTGATTGAAAATTTGTCTAAATGATTTGGCAAGTTGTTAGATTTAAAATATTATTAACTTTATTATTTAAAAGATTAAACCTTTGGAATTGGACATATTCCAAGTAAGTAAAAAGAATTACCCTGTGGTCAAAATCTTACAATTTTCTGTTGTTTTTTTTGGCACATTAGGCTAACAGATCATCCACTTTTCGTCTTTAAAAAATCTAAACTTTTTATACAACATTGTAAAATTTTATTTTTTCTATATGTCGCTTTCCCCAGCTCACTTTTCTTGCTTCTTGGGTCACTTTATTCCTCCTTCCTCTAAAACAATTAATAAAAACTCGAATAAGTATTTAAACGCAATTTCCAACAAAGAATCTACGATTTTTTTATTCAAGGGCAATCATTCTAGATTACACTAAAAATCATTTCAAATCAATAATTCTGAAAGTAAACACAACAGTTGCTATCAATTGCTCATTATCGCATGTTTTCTCTATGACGTCATATCCCCTCAATCTACGTCACACCAAGAATGTGTCAATATAATGCGCACCGCAAAACAGTCTACATTAGCATTCACAAAGCGGGAAAGCCCCATTAACTATCATTCTATATATTACATTAAATGTCCTTTTAAATCACTAAGGGCGGTATGTTGTACAGCAAGGGCGATCTACAAATTGCTACTAAAATTACGGGAGTCGAAAGAAATGAGATTTTATACAAAATCCTTCTCCAAAATTGTTCTAAATATTATTTGCTATCGTTTGGCGTTTGTTTCAACCCGATTGATACTATGGTTGGCGAGAAATTGACAAAATGCTGATTTTTTAATTATTTTTTTTATTTTCCAGGAAATCCTGTAAACCTTTTCGATATTTTTTTGGCACTTGCACATCAGTGGGACCCCTTAACATATTTGCAAAAGACCCGAATCCTCTATCTGTTATGGTTCAGGAGGAGTTGCTGGTGCAAGCTCGAACAGACAGCACAGGCATTTCAAATATATAAACGCAATTTTCCCAATGAGCTCGGGGGAAAGAAAGTACGTAAAAAGTTTACTGGATTTAATGGAAAATCCAAAAAACCCGATTAAAAAATCAGCATTTTTACAATACTCGCCAACCATAACATCTATCGGGTTGAAACAAATGCCAAACGTTAGATAATAATATTTAGAAAATGTCGGAGAAGGAAGTTTTGAAAAATCTCTTTTGGTTCGACTCCCGTAATTTTATCAACAATTTGTAGATAGCAATTGTTTTGTTTAGTTTCACAATTATTGATTTGAAATGACTTTTAATGTAATCTAGAATGATAGTTAATGGGGTTTTCCCGCTTTGTGAATGCTAATGTTAGACTGTTTCGCTGTGCGCATTACATTGACACATTCTTGGTGTGACTCTAGAATGATTTTCCTTAAATAAAAAAATCGGAAATTCTTTTTTGGAAATTGCGTTTAAATATTCATTCGAATTTTTATTACTTGTTTTTTGTCGGTCTAGAGCCTAGTTATAATTTAATTATTACTAACTTGACCAACACTGACGCCTTCTCTTCAATTGTAGAATGTGAATCTATGACCTGGGGATTAAACTGTTCGTCGAGATGCGGTTCAAACTGCTACAATTCATCATGTAACAAAGTTACGGGAATTTGTAGCCTTGGCTGCAATGGATACCGTGATCCACCTCTCTGCAATATGGGTAAGACGTTGTTTACTCCAAAAGTATGCTTTACGCAGTCGAATGTAGCAATACAACATTTTCTACTTTAAATGTTATTTTAGAAGAAGTCAACTTAATATTGTTTTTGATTTTTGAAAATGTGCGGGATGTTTCTTTATTAATATGTATGTTTATGTATGTTTACATTTTAAAATATCGCCCGTTTAACACAACAATGCAGTGTGTATAAAAGGAACATGGGGTCGTAACTGTTTCAACACTTGCAACACAAACTGCTGGAACAACTCGTGCAACTATGTAACTGGAGAGTGCGATGAGGGCTGTAACGGATACAAGGACTTTCCCACATGCAATTCAGGTAATACTTTTCAAAGGAAACGGAAATCTTGTATTTCGCAAAACAAAATACTTAAGATCAAGTTAAGTGCTTTATTAAATTGATTCTCCTAACATCATTCCGCAAGTTTACCATGTCTCATAGACCGTAGGATCAGAGGGTCGGGAGAGGTAGTGGCACACTACAGTTATCAGCAGAGATATTGTGTGATTGCATAATTTGGTATAGGAATCACTGCTGTTAACTCTTTATGAATGTGTCCCCCTTACCAAATGAGCATGTTTTGGAGTACTGAGCTATAGAAATAAATCGATACAGTTGTGCGGAAATAGGTGGTTGATCAGTCTTTGTGATTGCATTTTAGATATGTGATTGTTATATTGCTAGTATGTTACAAAGATTGTGGATATATATTATTATAGTGGCAAAAGAATTGCCCCATACGCTTGGGTTCAGGATTTGTTATTTCACCAATTACGAACGGCAGTGTGAGATTTCGACATAGTATAATACAATCCACTGGGAGACTTAACAGAGAGAACATCAACACTATTGGGTCACTAAAAGCACTGTTGCAGCTAAGAAATACAAATCATTTATTTTAAATATATTCAAATTGACTATATCCTATACAAAGCTTTGACAATAAAGTTGTTCCCTCCGGAATCTCAAACGTTTCGTAAAGTTTTGAATGAGTTATGAAATATTTAGTAATAAGGAAGTTTTAATCATGGCCCAAAGACGTATTCAAGCTCAAGACATTAACCGAGTTTACTATATCTACACATTTTAAGTAAATATATCTCCAACATTTATGCATGTTCATGTGTTTAAAAATTATCTAACGTCTAGATGTTTTTAATTATTGAGAGTATTTTTGTTTGTAAATGTCTTTTCAATTTTATCTAAACTTCGAGGAGACGAATGTTTATCTTTCGCTGTAGGGCATGGTAACTGATTAATAGTGAAATGCATAGCGAAAATTTTAGTCTTGTCTCACGATGTATCAATTAACACAACACTATGTGTTCATGCTATCATGCAATTCTCTGAACGAATTCTGACGTTGGTCGCATTTAAATATCAAACATACATAAATCTAGAATAAGTCGCTAATCTTAAATATGGAATTATAGAAATGATTACATCCATTTTAATTGATTTTTTAAAAAAATTAATAGTGCCTAAAAATTATTTATATACATCTAATGTGTAATTTGAAAAAAAAATATAATACCATGTTTACTTCCATTCAAGTTTATTCTCTCTACATCGAAAAACAATGTAACTTGTAACACATGCTCTTATTTTCTACTAAGGAAAACAATAGACTCTTCATTCTTTGTTATGGTAATCGAATAAATAGATGAATAAAATTAATTAAAAATTATTAGAAGAAGAATAGGGATAATTATATATTTTATATATTTTTTGTGAGCTTTTATAGACTAAAATATTACAGGTTTTACGTTTTTTCGTACTGGTTGAGGAGTTAAAATCCATTTTTCCCCCTCTTATGCACATAATATTACCATGTTCGGCGTCTAGAAAGTTGGAATATTAAATACTGAGAATGAGTAGTTTTTATCCTTGGTGGTACAAATGCAGTTAATATTGCTCTAGTTTATCGCTATCAACATAACTGCTGGGAATTTTGTGCCTAGTTATTGTTTAGTTATTTTGCTGGATTAGGATTATAATTTTAAGTCAAATGAATTTTAAATTAATATTAAACGACCCGTAAAAACAAAGTTTTTGAATATAAATCCCTTATATATGAGACATAACAAAAATTACTGGTTATGTTCAATATACTAAGCACGTCGTGACAGATTAGCATAAACATTTACAGGTCGGGAAAATATTATAAAAGTATGTTCAATATAAAACACACCGCACCGCACGACAGGAAAATATTTTAGTAATAATTGTTACACAAAAGTCATCTAATCATTTTTGAAAATGGTTAGATGTTAATTTTCTTAAATTAAATAAGATTATCCTAATTGACTCCCCTATAGCTATATCAAGTAACTGGGGTCAGTGTGGAGGGGGGGGGGTTGATAGAGATAATAATTTATTAATTCCTGAGCAAATTAGTTCGAATCCTAAGAAGAAAAACGACAACAAAATTAGAAAATTAGATGCCCCGTGGCGTAGCATACGCCGCAGACTTGCTCATGAAGACTGCAAAGAAAGTGGAGAAGGAATGGACACAAACTACAGAACGAAGAAATGAAAACAAAGTGAGTGAACGTCCGTTGGGGGGGGGGACTGCCGACTCATTGTTGGTTTTGAGACACGCGCACTGTGGTTATCTACCTGCCCACCACCCTTTACCACACTAGCTTGCCCCCAATAAACTGTCATTGGCCGACCCTAGCGAGGGTCAACCATGTTAGCAATAAAGGGGTAAAAGAACGGGCACACACAGACATTTTTAAAAATTACAATGTTTCGTTGGGTCTTGAAGACAGGACCTTCTCGTATAAGGCGGGTGTGATAATCAGTACAGTACGAATCTCACGTTATTCTGTGAAGGAACAATGCAAGTGAACGCAAGGACCATAGTTGGTTTCGAGACAGTGGTCAACCTCAGAGAGTGTCATTCGTCATCCTCGTTTGTACATACTCGCTTTGGTGAAGGGGGCGGGAGGAGGGTTATAGAGTCAGCGTGCGTGCCTGGTGTCCCGCAATAATTGGTCGACGTAGAGAATTATATACATACATATATATATATATATATATATATATATATATATAGATTTGCCTCATTATACATTCGCAGTCTTCTGTAATAATAATTTATTGCAGTAAACTTTATGTAACAGAAATGTAACTGACCTGGCACTAACCCTTTTTTAAATTATATTTTTTCATATCTTATCCGTTTTTAATTCCCTTAGTGCTTATTCTGTTTTTTAAAATGACAAATTAACTAATCAATAATTATGTAAGTTAAATAGACAAACACAGTCTTTTTGGAAGCATGGTTTAATATAATTCTAGCTTGTGACGACGGTTTCTGGGGTCAAGGCTGTTCCCAAAACTGCAAGAGCAACTGTAACAACAGATCTTGCGATAAACGAACGGGAGTGTGTGACAAGGGATGTAACGGCTACAAAAATCCTCCGTTTTGTGACTCTGGTAAGCTGGCTAAGGTGTAACCGTGTAAAGTTAAAGAAAATGAATCTCTACAGATATATTTGGAAAAATAAATTGAAATGTACATTTTTAATAATTTTTTCATGGTTGTAAATCTTTAATTGTTACAAATATGTGTTTAATTTTTAAATATAGCTCTTTATTTTACGACATAATTTTATACAAATATACTTGGTTTTTTTTCTTTGGTCACTGCTGTATAATGTGGACTAAGATTTACTTAAGCTAAACAGTTTTACTCATCACCATATATTCTGAAATGTCTTTTCAGGTTTATTCTTCAGAAAGGAAAGATTCATATACAACATTTTGTTACATACTTCAAATTATTAGCCCGTGTATATGTTATCTTAACTAGTGAAAAATCTTTTCATGCGCACAATTTCACACTTTTCATGTTTGTAACTGTCTTAAAATATTTTTCACGCTAGCTGTTCATTCTTCCTGCATTTCATTAACAGGCTTGTCCCTCTAAAACTATTTAATTGTAACTAATATCTGTTTGTTTAGTATGTGATCCTGGATTTTGGGGCCTAGATTGTAAATTGGGTTGCACAGAAAATTGTTACGATCACTCCTGTAACCCACAAAATGGATTATGCAATAAAGGATGTAATGGATACAGCAACCCTCCTTTTTGCAATATGAGTAAGTGATCTCAATTTTTCATAAAAATCTACTTTCTTGAATTAGCAGTGGAGCATTTTTAAAAGATAATAATTGCTATAGTTGTATTTATTTATGTATACCTTTTTATGTTTGTTTTAATTAATACATTTATTTTTAGATATATTTTTTATTCCTGGTATAATTGTCATGATATTTATTCAGTAATTGAATGGATCAATTAGGATAGCAATATTTCTCTAGCTTTATTAGTATAATCTCTTTGGTATTATTACTTTAACGTTAAATTTCAACCAAAAAAAAGTTTATTTTATATTGACTCAATGCATACTTTTATAATTTTCACCTGAAACGATTAACATAATCTATTTATGTTACGTTGAGTCAATGTACAATGTAACAAAGTTAAACGAGATATGAACATCTGATAGTAAATGCATTGGAAATTAATCTTAAACTTAACTATATCAGTGTATTCCATACTTATGTTGACCACATCCGAATATGTAAGAAAGTACATCCTTAATTTGCCTGATTGTATGTAATTCGGTTTAATTTTATAGGCAATGCACACACACAAAAGGGGGGGGGGCGCTTATCGCAGTACATGTGTCACAAGGACAGGCAAAACGCATCTTTTCTTAGGATCAATTATAACAAAGTTTTGTATACGCGTTGCAAAATAGAGCGTAGTTAAGGGATTCACTCGTTTTATCGTCACACATACACACTCACACACACACACACACACACACACACACACACACACACACACAAACACAAAGTTATAGTGATACTTTTTGCTTAACATCTTCTCTTGAAGTTAAGAAGAGTCAGGCGCACTTGTCTCTTATACAATCATTGTTTTTAATCTTATCCGCTTGGTAGGGCTCTCTTTGTCGTTTTATTATAATTTTGAAGAAAATTACATGATTATCAACTTAGCGATATAGTAGGTATAGTAGTTTAAACAAAGGATATACAAAAATGTTCATGATACTCAATAACATTTTACATACACTTCTCCTCAAAAGTAGAGAATACAGTACTGTTACTGTATATATTAGGTCATGTTTTGAAGCTTACATCTTGTAAATACAATTACATATTTCGAAATTCACTTTTTTTTTAATTGCCGTCAAACAAGACGAAGGCATTTGAAACGAATTATAACATGGACATAAGTAAATTGATTAAAATATATTTTATCCATAAAAATAAAATGTAAATTGTTTCAATGATGATAGACCAGATAAGGACCAATGATAATAGATAAATCAATAACCTAGAGCATGCTGGAATCTATGAGCCTGACTTTGATTTTATTTGAGTTTTCCGATGCTAGAGAAGTATTGGCGGAAGGCCAATAAAGTGAAGTACATATGTACTCTTTAAAAATTACATTGTTCTGAAACATTGTTCTGTACTGTTCAATTTAAGAAATGGAAAAAAAATACATTCGAGCGTGTAGTTACATTTTCTCCTGCAACGATACTAAATGAACGTGTTTCCATAATAATATGTTAAAATTGATTGTAAAAACAAAATAATTTTCATTTTATAGGTTGTGAACAAGGATATTGGGGCTTTAACTGTGGAATCAGATGCAACGACAGGTGTTACCGTTCTTCGTGTGATCATGTTACGGCAGTGTGTAGCCAAGGATGTTATGGTTATTTTAATTTCCCTTACTGTGACAGGGGTAAGCGTTGTTTAAAAATGAATATCTTTAATAATGATAATATATTATTTTAAATTAAAAATTCAAAAGGAAATCAAAATTATTGTTTTCATTAAATTATGCATGTCTTTTAACGTAGTGTAATGCATGGTTTTAATAAATTGTGTTCATAAATTTTAAAAAACCGTAAAAAAACAAGTTTTTTTTACTATAAATCCTTTATGTAGGAGACATAACAAAGGAATGTCAATTATAATACGCAGCGCGAGACAATCCAAAAAATACAAAATTTTAGTTATGTCTCGTAAAACATGTTTAACATAATGCGCACCGATCGTGAATATATTTTTAAAAAAGTAACGTCAATATAATACGCACCGAATCGCGCAACAAGAAAAGTATTCAAAAGGTCGTTCAATATAATACGCACCGCGACACTCTATCTCAAAAAATAACATGATACATAGAGATAACTAAAATAAACTAAAAATTCAATAATTTAATTACAGTACATGCGATCCATCTGAAATTATACGTCGTTTTTATCATCGGCGCAAGTCTGCCTGCAAAATTTCAGCTCACTAGCTTAGGAGGAAGTGGGATAAAAATTGATCCAAAGTTTTTTCGACAAGGGCTGAAACAAACAAATAGACACCAAAAGTTAATATAAAGGATTTAAAAACAAACAGACTATTTAATGAAAATTCATGATACTGTTTTCTAATATTTTATGTATTTTTATTTTCCGGATGCTTTAGACCAAATGATTTTAGCTTTTCAAGAAAGAAATTTAATTTTTAAAAATAGTTAATTAATTGTGTGAATACATCGTCATGTATTGTTTTGAATAAATTATATTAGTATAAAAATATTGTAGTATCACACACAATATATATACATTATTAAACATAATATGTTTAATAATGTATATATATTGTGTGTGATACTACAATATTATGTATGTATCTCTATATATATTGCTTTTGTTGTTGTTTTGTTGTTGTTGCTTTGTTGTTGTTGCTGTTGTTGTTGTAGTTGTTGTTTTGTTGTTGTTTTGTTGTTGTTTTGTTGTTGATGTTTTGTTGTTGTTTTGTTTGTTGTTTTTGTTGTTGTTGCTGTTGTTGTTTTTGTTGTTGTTGCTGTTGCTGTTGCTGTTGTTGTTGCTGTTGTTGTTGCTGTTGTTGTTGTTGTTGCTGTTGTTGCTTTTGTGTTGTTTTTGCTGTTGTTGTTGTTGTCCACATCCCTTGCCCTGCGACGACAATGTCCTTCATGTTGTTATTGCTTTGTTGTTGTTGCTGTTGTAGTTGTTGTTTTGTTGTTGTTGCTTTGTTGTTGTTGCTGTTGTTGTAGTTGTTTTGTTGTTGATTTTGTTGTTGATTTTGTTGTTTTTGTTGTTGTTTTGTTTTTGTTGTTTTGTTGCTGTTGCTGTTTCTGTTGTTGGTTTTGTCGTTGTTGCTGTTGTTGTTGCTGTTGCTGTTGTTGTTGTTGTTGTTGTTGTTGTTTTGTTGTTGTTTTTTTGTTGTTGTTGCTTTGTTGTTGTTGTAGTTGTTGTTGTTTTGTTTTTGTTGTTTGTTTTTGTTGTTTTGTTGCTGTTGTTGTTTTTGTTGTTGTTGCTGTTGTTGTTAAACCTGGGAAAAAGCCGGGTACTTGCCCCTAGTATCTCTATATATATAAGACGCATTTGTTGTCTGTCTGTCTGTCTGTTCCCTAATAACTCAAGATCCAGACAACCAAATAACGTGAAATTTGGTACACGTACACAAAATTATACCGGAAGGGTTATTAAACAGGTTTCGTTCCATATATATAAGATACTGGGGGCCGGGGGCCCAAAATGTAGTTTTTCCTTATATGAGCTATATAAAATAAAAATTATTGAAAATTAAGACGTAAAATAATGACGCAAAATAATAAACATTTTGGTGTCGAGATTAACAAGAAGGCAACTATCGCCATAAAATAATTGTTTTGCTATTGTTGTTGATTTGTTGTTGTTGCTTTTGTTGTTGCTTTTGTTGTTGTAGTTGTTGTTTTGTTGTTGTTGCTTTGTTGTTGTTGCTGTTGTTGTTGTTGTTGTTGTTGTTGTTGTTGTTTTGTTGTTGTTGTTGTTTTGTTGTTTGTTTTTGTTGTTGTTGCTGTTGTTGTTTTTGTTGTTGTTTTGTTGTTGTTGCTGTTGTTGTTTCTGTTGTTGTTGCTTTTGCTGTTGTTGCTTTTGTGTTGTTTTTGCTGTTGTTGTTGTTGTCCACATCCCTTGCCCTGCGACGACAATGCCCTTCATGTTGTTGTTGCTTTGTTGTTGTTGCTGTTGTAGTTGTTGTTTTGTTGTTGTTGCTTTGTTGTTGTTGCTGTTGTTGTTGTAGTTGTTTTGTTGTTGTTTTGTTGTTAATTTTGTTGTTTTTGTTGTTGTTTTGTTTTTGTTGTTTTGTTGCTGTTGCTGTTTCTGTTGTTGTTTTTGTCGTTGTTGCTATTGTTGTTGCTGTTGTTGTTGTAGTTGTTGTTTTGTTGTTGTTGCTTTGTTGTTGTTGATGTTGTTGTTGTTGTTGTTGCTGTTGTTGTTTTTGTTGTTGTTGCTGTTGTTGTTAAACCCGGGATAAGCCGGGTACTTGCCCCTAGTCTCTATATATAAGACGCATTTGTTGTCTGGTTGTCTGTCTGTTCCCTAATAACTCAAGATCCAGACAACCAAATAACGTGAAATTTGGTACACGTACACAAAATTATACCGGAAAGGTTATTAAACAGGTTTCGTTCCATATATATAAGATACTGGGGGCCGGGGGCCCAAAATGTAGTTTTTCCTTATATGAGCTATATAAAAATAAAAATTATTGAAAATTAAGACGTAAAATAATGACGCAAAATAATAAACATTTTGGTGTCGAGATTAACAAGAAGGCGATTATCGCCATAAAATAATTGTGTTGTTGTTGCTTTGTTGTTGTTGCTTTTGTTGTTGCTTTTGTTGTTGTAGTTGTTGTTTTGTTGTTGTTGCTTTGTTGTTGTTGCTGTTGTTGTTGTAGTTGTTGTTTTGTTGTTGTTTTGTTGTTGATTTTTTTTTGTTGTTTTGTTTTTGGTGTTTTGTTGTTGTTGTTTTTGTTGTTGTTGCTGTTGTTGTTGCTGTTGTTGTTGTTGTTGCTGTTGTTGCTTTTGTGTTGTTTTTGCTGTTGTTGTTGTTGTCCACATCCCTTGCCCTGCGATGACAATGTCCTTCATGTTGTTGTTGCTTTGTTGTTGTTGCTGTTGTAGTTGTTGTTTTGTTGTTGTTGCTTTGTTGTTGTTGACAAAATAATATACATTTTGGTGTCGAGATTAACAGAAGACGACTATCGCCATAAAATAAATGTTTTGTTGTTGTTGCTTTGTTGTTGTTGCTTTTGTTGTTGTAGTTGTTGTTTTTTTGTTGTTGCTTTGTTGTTGTTGCTTTGTTGTTGATGCTGTTGTTGTTGTAGTTGTTGTTTTTGTTGTTGTTTTGTTTTTGTTGTTTTTGTTGTTGTTGCTGTTGTTGTTTTTGTGTTGTTTTGCTGTTGTTGTTGTTGTTGTCCACATCCCTTGCCATGTCATTCATGTTGTTGTTGCTTTGTTGTTGTTGCTGCTGTTGTTGCTGTATTTGTTTTGTTGTTGTTGCTTTTTTCGTTGTTGTTGTTGTAGTTGTTTTTTTATTGTTATTTTGTTTTTGTGGTTTAGTTTTTGTTTTGTTTTTGTTGATGTTGTTGCTGTTGTTGTTAAACCCGGGAAAAAGCCGGGTACTTGCCCCTAGTATCTCTATACATATAAGACACATTTGTTGTCTGTCTGTCTGTTCCCTAATAACTCAAGATCCAGACAACCAAATAACGTGAAATTTGGTACACGTACACAAAATTATACCGGAAAGGTTATTAAACAGGTTTCGTTCCATATATATAAGATACTGGGGGCCGGGGGCCCCAAAATGTAGTTTTTCCCTATATGAGCTATATAAAATAAAAATTATTGAAAATTAAGACGTAAAATAATGACGCAAATTAATAAACATTTTGGTGTCGAGATTAACAAGAAGGCGATTATCGCCATAAAATAATTTTTGTTGTTGTTGTTGCTTTGTTGTTGTTGCTTTTGTTGTTGTAGTTGTTGTTTTGTTGTTGTTGCTTTGTTGTTGTTGCTGTTGTTGTTGTAGTTGTTGTTTTGTTGTTGTTTTGTTGTTGATGTTTTGTTGATGTTTTGTTGTTGTTTTTGTTGTTGTTGCTGTTGTTGTTTTTGTTGTTGTTGCTTTTGCTGTTGTTGTTGCTGCTGTTGTTGCTGTTGTTGTTGTTGTTGCTGTTGTTGCTTTTGTGTTGTTTTTGCTGTTGTTGTTGTTGTCCACATCCCTTGCCCTGCGACGACAATGTCCTTCATGTTGTTATTGCTTTGTTGTTGTTGCTGTTGTAGTTGTTGTTTTGTTGTTGTTGCTTTGTTGTTGTTGCTGTTGTTGTTGTAGTTATTTTGTTGTTGATTTTGTTGTTTTTGTTGTTGTTGCTGTTGTTGTTAAACCTGGGCGAAGCCGGGTACTTGCCCCTAGTATACATATAAGACGCATTTGTTGTATGTCTGTCTGTCTGTCTGTTCCCTAATAACTCAAGATCCAGACAACCAAATAACGTGAAATTTGGTACACGTACACAAAATTATACCGGAAAGGTTATTAAACAGGTTTCGTTCCATATATATAAGATACTGGGGGCCGGGGGCCCAAAATTTAGTTTTTCCTTATATGAGCTATATAAAATATAAAATTATTGAAAATTAAGACGTAAAATAATGACCCAAAATAATAAACATTTTGGTGTCGAGATTAACAAGAAGGCGACTATCGCCATAAAATAATTGTTTTGTTGTTGTTGCTTTTGTTGTTGTAGTTGTTGTTTTGTTGTTGTTGTTGCTGTTGTTGTTGTATTTGTTGTTTTTTTGTTGTTGTTATTTTTGTTGTTGTTTTGTTTTTGTTATTGTTGCAGTTGTTGTTGTTTTTGTTGTTGTTGCATTTTTTGTTGCTGTTGCTGTTGTTGTTTTTGTGTTGTTTTTGCTATTGTTATTGTTGTTGTCCCCATCCCTTGCCCTGCGACGACAATGTCCTTCATGCTGTTGTTGCTTTTGTTGTTGTAGTTGTTGCTTTGTTGTTTTTGTTGTTGTTGTAGTTGTTGTTTTGTTGTTGTTGTTTTTGTTGTTTTTATTGTTTTGTTGTTGATTTTGTTGTTTTTGTTGTTGTTTTGTTGTTGATTTTGTTGTTTTTGGTGTTGTTTTTGTTGTTGTTTTTGTTTTGTTGATGTTGTTGTTAAACCCGGGAGAAGCCGGGTACTTGCCCCTAGTGTATATATATTAGGACTGCTGAAATTAACGATTAATTTCTCGATTAACCGTTATACATTTTTAACGAATAAATTAAATCCGAACGATTAAACGACCCATCACTTACAAATTATTGGAAGTCAAAAATTTAAAAAAATTAAATAAATATATAAATAGCGGCCAATAAATCATAAATTTATTTCCTTACGATTACAAGAATATTTTTGTTTTAAACTAATGACTGGCGGGAATGTTCAAACTGTTGATAAAGTTTATTGTATTCATTTTGAGTAATCGTTTGCCTACCATGGTTCTAACACTTCGACTACTTATCAAACCAAATGAAAAGCGTATTAAGCTAATGGCAGTAATGGAGTCTGACTCAGAGACAGAAAATGACGACAACTCTTTTGATGAATTACTGCGTTACAAAATGGAGATGAAAGTTCCTGAAACCATTAACCATCTACAAAGGTGGAAACTTAATGAACACCGATATCCGATAATGTCATTCTCTGCCAAGAACGTTTTGTGCATACCAGTTACCTCAGTTCTATGTGAATGATTGTTCAGCTCGGCTTGATATATTGTCAATTAGACCCCCTGATCACTTGAACCAAATAATGTCAACACACTTGTCTTTTTGCCTGGTTGGTTAAAAGATGACATATAAAGGAAATATTACAGAGTTATTTAGATTGTCAACAGGAACGTTTCATAAGTGTTACTTATGACATCATGCATTTTAATTTATGGCTTTAATCGCAATTAACAATTGATTAATAGTTGATTTTTCAAAAGTTAACGATATAATTAAAATTAATGTTTAACAACCCTAATATATATTATATATGTATATATATATATATATATATATATATGTATGGTATGTATGTATGGCAACCGTCCGTCTTCATGGGACGATGGGCTCCTCTGTCCTCTTCCCATTCCTCCTGGCCCGCCAGGGGGGTGCGCTCCTTGGCAATGGTCTCCCTCGTTTTATTGTCTATCTGTGCCAGTGACATGTCTTTCTTGCAGACCTCCCTGAAGCGCAAGCAGGGGAGACCTCTTTTTCTCATTCCAGTTGCCAGCTCACCGTAAAGCAAGGCTCTAGAAATGCGCCCCGAGCTCATCCTGCGAACATGACCCAACCTCCGCTGGTGCCTCTCACTCAGAATTAAGTGCATACTCAGCATAAGGCTCATTCTGAGTACCTCGACATTGGTGATCTTGTTCTGCCACGTGATGTGTAGAATCCTACGCAAGCATCGTAAGTGGGAGGTGTTGAGCCGCTTTGTTTGCTTGGCGTAGGTCGTCCAGCACTCGCTGCCATAGAGGACGCAGGCCTGGTACTCAGTGATTTTTGTCCTATCTTTGAGCTGCGTATTGCTCCACACCCTTTGATTCAGCCTAGCCATTAATGATGCGGCCTTGCCGATTCTGGTTCCTTGTTCCTTATCCAGGGAGAGTGTGCTTGTGATGGTACTGCCAAGGTACGTGAAATCCTCGACGACATCCAAGGTGTTTCACTCAATGGAGATTGCTGAAAGGCAGTCAGTGCCTTGTCTTATAATGTTGGTCTTTTTCAGGCTTATCGTTAAACCGAATTCCTTGCATGACTCTGAGAATGTATTCACCAGCTGTTGGAGTCCTATCGCTGTATGTGAGGTAAGGGCTGCGTAATCCGCAAAGAGCAACTCTCTGATTAATACAGTTTCCAATTTGCTTTTCGCACGGAGCCGGCTGATGTTGTATAGGTTTCCACTCATCCTGGTAAGAATGTTCACACCCTCGGAGCAGTCCTCGAAAGCATGTCGCAATATCATCGATAAAAAGATACTAAAGAGTGTTGGAGCCAGTACGCAGCCTTGTTTGACTCCGCTACAAACTAGGAAGAGTTCTGAGGTGGCACCATCGAAGAGCACTGTGCTGTGCATATTGGTGTGGAAGGACTCGATGATGGAGAGAAACCGCGGCGGACATCCTATTTTTCTAGTATATGTAGCAGACCCTTACAGTTGACCAGGTCAAATGCATTCATTAAAAATATGAAGGCAATGAAGAGGGGTTGCTGTTGCTCCCGACATTTCTCTTGTATCTGACGTAGTGAAAAATCATGTCCATGGTTGATCGGCCAGCCCGAAAACAGCATTGTGATTCCGTGTAGACATTTTGTGCTTGAATGTGTAGGTGTGCAAGGAGAACTCTGGCAAAGGCCTTTCCCACAATACTCAGTAAGGAGATACCACGATAGTTATTGCAATCGCTGCCATCGCCTTTGTTTTTGTAAAGCGTTACAATTTTGGCGTCGCGCATATCCTGTGGGATGTAACCGCGTTCCCAGCAATCGCCTAAGATTTCGTGCAGAGGCTTCAGTAGTGCTGGTTTGCTGTTCTTTTTTTTTAAAATGGTTTGTTGTTGTTTTTGTTGTTTTTTTTTGCTAGATCTTATTTATTATATAATACAAAAACAAAAGCACCTTTTCCTTTGTTTTATTTTTACTACACTTTTTTCTATAATATAATATCTAATATCACTAAGGAAATAGAAAATAGAAAGTCAATTTGTTAGGTTGGCTTAAACCATTTAAATATTTTTTTTATTTTCTAATCCTGCTTGTTTACCTGACGAATATCTTCATTTACCATCAGCTCATCTTCGTTAACCTACAAATATTCTTATTTCGCTTTATTGTCTTCTTTGTTAATCACATGTCTAAATGTTAACCACAATCCAACCTCCTGTAAAACGGTCTTGGTAGTTTACCAGCTCGTTCTTTGTATATTTTCTATTCTCATCGTGATTGAGAAGCTTAAGAAATTTGCTAAAATTTTTATTTATTTTTGTTATAAATTGTCACTATTTTTGTTTAGTGTGTTATTTTTTCCCCTCAGAATGTCCACTTGGTATGTGGGGAGTAAATTGCACAAACCCATGTAATCATTGCTTCCATAATTCATGTGACCACCTCAATGGAAACTGCAAGCTTGCGTGTGCAGTTGGTTATAGTGGATTCCCAGACTGCTCATCTGGTAAGTGTAAATCATGGATCAGATCAGATTTGGTGAGATTAATAAATTTTTGTTTCAATGTTTAAACAAAAATTATACATGTCCAAATAAAATTTATATGAATTTTTTTAAAAAAATCTTTTACAGTAGTTTTAAACTTTCCTAGATAACATTATTCCATAATCAACAAAAACATTAAAACAATATTAAGTCATATTAAGAAAAAATTCAAACTCCACAGACTGTCCTCACGGATATTACGGCATCGATTGCGAAGTTCAATGCTCACAGAACTGTCAAAACGGATCCTGCAACTCTACTACTGGCGATTGCTTACATTGTCAATATGGGTATCGAGGTCAAAGATGCGATGTCGGTACGTGTTGCTGCCATGTTCAGTTTGTAAATAAATGTAAAGATAATGTTCGGAAACATAAGGTCGTTTAGTTGTAAACAGGTAATAACAATCAATATGATCAGTTAGTTTCCTTGTATTTTTTAATCTTCGCTTTTGCTTAAGCATTTTTAAATTCGATAGAAATTCCGTTACATTATTTATATTGTTGTTTACGCGTCGGTTTAAGAGGACGATGAAGACGCTACTCAAAGAATGACAATCTGGCTTGCCAGCGGACTTGGTGTTTCCTGTGCTGTGATAATCTCCCTTCTCATTGCCATGTGTCTGTGGGTGCGGAGAGGAAAACAGGCTTCGGTAACAACAACTTCAAGATGTGAAGACAGATGTGCGGATTACGACAGCGTGAGAGACGGCCATGGCTACAGCCACGAGTACCAAACCCACGATGACCGAAGTATGTCATTACTTTTCTTAATTTTCTTCTGTCAATATTAGAAACGGCCCAGAAAGCATTTAGAGACAACACAAAAAAATTTGTTTCGTTTTTTTTTCGAAAAATTAATAGTTTTGTTTACAATAATAAAAAATAATTTCTCTTTTGTATTTGATTAACGCGCAGTAATTAACTGTTTCTCAAAAACTAATACGTCAAAGCTAATCAGAGGCGGCCCAATGGGTGACGAGTACGGCAACCTCAAAAGCACTATCGCTTGTGTGAGCGTCGGCTCATAGATTGTTTAGGTTATGAGGCCTACACATAACTATTCTATTTAGCCCTCATATGTGAATGGCATAAGGCTCCCAGCACTGCTAGGTCGATCTTAATCAAATAGATTATTTTTAAATAATGAAAAACTACAATATTAAAAGAAAAAGTGATTAATAACAAAACTGTGCAGACCTATAATTTTCAGCATTTGTGGCTTTTACAGTTTAGATTAATTAAAATTTACTTTTTTCTAACTCTCAATAAAATTGTTACAAAGAAATAATCGCACATTATTTCTTTAACAAGATTTAAGATGAAGAACATAATATAGAAATCAGTTCTTTTGATTACTTCATTTTAAACGTTTTTGGAGGAATACACATACAATACATTTTTTTCAGGTCAAAATCATTACCAAAACATGAGAACAAGACCAGTCCAACGATCCAATATGAGGCTTAATCATGTCTACAACAATGAAAACACAGATGTCAACCATGATTATGAAACTATAGGGATATAGGTAGAACATTGATTAATTAATTAAGATAATTGTAATTGATGCGTAGCTAAAATGTGTATCAATTCTGGTTGATATTTGGTCTGAAGAAGTTCAAATCATTAGTGGATTGCAACGAAATGTATATAGCTTCTTCTCCACAACAATATTTACATTTTTTGTATTAGTTGTATTAAATATTTGAATACTTGCACCATGTAAAGCTGGAAGAAGTGCGGGTGTTCTGAGTAGGATGGTTATATTTAAGTAAAATTATTATTGCGCTTGGTACACAATGGAAATTTAGTCTTGATTCACTTTCTGACTCTCTAATTGACGTTCTTAAACACTGACTCTCTTTAAATCTTTATCTAATTTGATCTTTCTCTCCCTCTCTCTTTCTCTCTCTCTCCTTCTTTATCTATATCTCTCTCTCTTAAATTTATTACGGTGCATATAAGTTACGTTTGTCATTTAAAATTTAAAGAAATGTTTAATGTTCTTTAATTAAAATTAATGTATTTATACATAGTTATCACATTTTGATAAACATCAAAGCATATTATAATAGAATAGCATTCAATGTAATTTATTGTTTTCTTTTTAGGAGTTATTATACATATTTTCTATTGACCAATATTTTCATATTCATTATTTGCTTTTGAGACCTCACTGTAGACATTACTGGAGTGTGAATTTGTTTGGTTCTCTCGTTTATCTCCGACTTCCGTTTTAGATTTTGTCCTCAAATTTAGATGCATGTCTGTTGGGAAAAAACAGAAAAATGATAAAATATTTAATATAAATGTATGTGTATATATATATATATATATATATATATATATATATATATATATATATATATATATATATATATATATATATATATATATATATATATATACATATATTTATAAATATATACATATATGAAAGCATTATTGTTATAATTGTTATTTAAATGTATTAACATCGATTTTGTTTCTGAATTTTCAAAATTTATGTGTTTTGTGTTTTTATAAATAACATCTAGAAAAATGTTTCCGATATTAGTATATTTTTACTTAATGTCTAAGACAAAATAAAAAAAACCGTAAAAAAACAAAGTTTTTGACTATAAATCCTTGATGTACGAGAAGTAAACTAAAATAATGTTCAATATAATAGGCCTACGCAGCCCAAGACCATCCAAAAATACAAAAGTGTAGTTGTGTCGTAAAACATGTTTACTATAATGCGAACCGATTAGGAATATGTTTATGAAAAGTTTTGTCAATAAAATACGCACCTTATTGCGCGACAGAAAGGTTGTTGAATATAATGCGCACCCTTACACTATATCTCAAAAAATAACATGATACATAGAGATAAATAAAATAATATAAACATTCAATAATTTAATTACAGTACATGCGATCGATCTGAAATTTTGATACATAGTTTTTATCATCGCCACAAAACTGCCTGCTAAATTTCAGCTCGCTAGCTTACGAAGATGTGGGATAAAAATCGATCCAAAGTTTTGGCGACCGACAATCAAGCAAGCAATCAAGGGTTCAAACAAAAAGACACCACGAGTTAATATAAAGGATTTAAAAACTTATTTAAAAAGTTGATAAAGTAATGGGCGTGAGACTGCTATCAGGCTTTTACATTTAGTAATTTAAAAAGTTGTAATTTCACGTGCTAGCCATAAGCCTTTTTACTTGTTTTAAGTTAAATAATGCTAGTTTTTTTTTCTTCAAAATATTTGATAATATTTCCAAATATTAAACGTTCCTTTTATTGTTACCCGTTAATAATGCTAGTTCATATGATCCTTATGGTAATTGATTGTTAACAGACTGTTTTAGTTAATAAAAGATGCAAATATGATCATCAGTTTGGAGTTGCATAAATATTATACATTATAACACCTTCCGAAAAACATTGATCGTCTTTTGATACATTCTTTCGTGTTCAACAATAAATATATTTATAACTTACTATCAGCTGCAGGTCTTCGGTACTCATGGTCGTATTCATTTCCTATTCTTACACTGTCATAGTTCTCATCAGTGCCGATAGTTTTTGAATGTTTTTCTGTTATTGCGGGTAGTTTTCCTCGACGCATCAAAACAAAGATAACCATAACCAGCGTTATGTTAACAGCACACGATAACCCAAGTCCAACTCCTAGACCAATCACAACGCTGTCTGTGGTACTGATCTGATTCTCTGAAATGAAACTACAGCTATTAGACCAACTTCAATATGAAAACGAAACTATTTACAAAAATGACTTTATTTATATAAAATGAATAGTTAGATTTGATTGGGAACTATTTGTCAATGAGCAGCCAATTTTAGTTTCGTTACTGCAGTTTTATAAAAATATGTGAATTGTAACATCATGTTTTCTCTTTTAAGTTATTTTCAGTTAATATTTAGCATTTTAGAATGGATAACCATACTCCAGGACTCTCGGTATTTTTTGATAATTTAAATTTATTTTATTTAAATCATAATACTTTGGTAAGATCTTTTAGTTTTATTTTATCTTATGTATCTTATGTGTTACAGACCCTCCTTCTATACAGAATATTATTGCGTCCTACACTTATCTATGGGATGTGTATAGTCCTGCATTCTAATTAGAGTTTTAAATGTTGATAAAGTTTTTGTTTTCCTGGTTTCTTCAGGCAATCCAATACACGCCCGAATTCCGTATAGAGAGATAGATAATTTGTATGTGTTTGTTCTTGCATACGGAATAAGAAAGCAGTTTTTGTCCTTATGTCTGATGGCTGTATTAAGTTGTATTTATGTTGTATTGCTGAATTAGAATTAATTTCTTTATAAATAATTACTACCCTACTCTTGGTTCTTCTATCCTCTAGTTTTTCAAGGTTTCGTGATTTAACTAATGTTGTCATTCTTGTCAGTTTTGAATATTCTCCAGTAATGAATCTCGCCGCTCTCTTTTAAATTTGTTATAATTCTAATAATTTAAGTGCTTCATTCATTAAGATCATTCCAATAAAGACACGTTTTTGAAACTGTCAGCGCCTATATTCCTCTCTGATTCGAACACATTCCTAAATACAGTTTCTCTACAATCTCACTGAGGTGTCGTAACATTACGTCTAGTCGATGAACATCTCAGTATGCACCCCACTACATCTAGGAGTGACCTACTTCTTAAAAGATTTTAGGAGGCGGATCTTAAATGTCCTGGTTTTGGTACACGAGGCGTCGACGACTTCAACGAGTCCTCACTTTTCGTCAATAAATTAACAGTTTAAGAAACTCATTAGATAAAGAAAAAATGGGAATGTGTTAGAGATTTTGATTTAATGTCCACACTTTTCTTATTTTTAACATACAATTTGGGGTTGTGTATGTCCTCCTGACGAAGAGCGCCTTGGCGGGATCCCTTGCTGATGTCATTCAAAACATAAGAATACGTCCACTAGTCCCTTTTCCCCCCGTTCCCCCGCTCATACGCGTTTTCCCTTGAATAAAAAACAGAGTTTAAAAGAAGGATTTGATAGGAAAATTAAAACGTCATTGTGTTAATCTATCAACTCGAATTTCAAACGTATAAAATGTATATAATTTACATTAAATTCCTTTTTGAAATTAGACTTTAAATTTGAAGACTGCCATTAAAATTGTGCCCCTGAAAATACAGGTGGTCTTTTAAAAAATAAAAATAAATTTTAGATTTAAAAACTCCTAAAAGATTTTTTAAACTTACCTTGAATTTTTAAGTAAAAAAAAATCATATATATATTTTGTGATTATGCGTGAATAATTTTTTATTACGCTTTATGGCAGTCGAATTCTGAAACATGATTTATTACCTCTACTACAGCTTTTACAGTTGTATTCATCACATTCTTCATCACACATTCCTGTTTGTTTATCACAAGATGCGCGCAAACAATATTCCGTGCATCTTTGAGAACAATTTAGGCCCCACATACCATGTTTACAACCTGAAATAATGACGAATGAAACGAACCTAACTAATATAACTGTCGTTTCATACTGGTTAAATTTTGCTTGTAAAAAGGAAGAAATAAGATTCAAATGTAAGTAACATATAGTTATTGTACGTCATAAAGGATTTGCAAATGTATAGTTCATAATTATTCATGCAAATATCCAGTTTTATGCTAGATATGTGGATTAACAAATTGTTGGAAAGTTTTAAATTAAACATTTAGATGAATATATCTGGTAGTAAGATTTGGGTGAAAAATAAATGTCATCTGGACCATAGTGCTCTTCGGTACCTGTCGTGCAGTTTGGAAAGTCAGCGTAGCCGTTACAGCCCTCATCACACACTCCAGTAGCACGGTTACACGAGTTGTTCCAGCAGCTTGTGTTGCATGTGTTTCCACAGTTACGACCCCACTTTCCTTTGTTACACTCTGCAACATTTTATTGATGAAAAGCATTAAAACAATTGAACGGCATGGGTTCAAACATGTATTTAAGATATCAATATTACACAATATGTTTTGAAATTTCCAAATACACCATCAATATTTTAAACTCTAATACAAATGCAAGCCTAAACAAAAATCATGGATAAGAGTAGGACGCAATAATCTTCTCTCTAGAAGGATCGTCTGTAGAAGATATTAAAACTAACCATTATCTCACTCATATAAATAAAACATTAACAATAAAAAAATGAAGCAATAAAGACAAAGATGTTAAAATGTAAGCCTTACTGAAGTTATCTCTTATTTGAGTAAAATAGTTGGTTACACAAGATCTCGTTAGAAAATATATGTATTACATATCTAAACAAAAGGCCGCATAATATGTAATACATTTGGAATGACAAAAATACTATTTCTTGTCATGATAAAAATTGTATAATTTTAAATGATATTGGTTTTTTTAAAGTGAATTTTAAATCTCAGAATGTCTATCTTGTACTTTATATACGAAATCGATTTTTCGGGATTTAAATATGCTTGACATAAGGCTCTCAATATATAGTATTTATTGTTACCTATATCGCAGCTTGGAAAATTCTTGTGGCCGTTGCAACCCTCGTCGCATACTCCATTAACACGGCTGCACGAGTTGTTCCAACAGCTGGTATTGCACGTGTTTGAACAATCCCGACCCCACCTTCCTATATAGCATTCTTTAGGAAGGAAATTGTAATATTTATTACAGAAAATCAAAATATTTCAATGGCAAAATCAAATACTTTGAATATAGTTCTCAGAAATAATTTTTAGTTTCAAAGTTATACAAAGTTATATGTGTATTAATAACTCATAAATTTAATAAATAAAAATATATTTGAATTTTATCAGTATTTTTTATAAAGAATTGTTTCTGTGTAATGATCTAGTTCACACGTATGCAGCACTTAGGTGGATCTCTGTATCCATTACATCCAAGGTTACACAAACCAGTTGTTCTGTCACGTGATGTATTAAAACAACTGTTATTGCAATCTCTACTACAGTTCGGCCGCCAGTTACCAAAACTACAGCCTGAATTCATAAATTGAATTAAATTTTTAATGGTATTTATAGTCCTAAATTAAATTATATTATGTTGTCTGCAATCTGCAAATTTCTTTGCAACAATTAATGCTATATAAAATTAAATAAATAAGCAACCTACGCTTTTGAGAGTTGTAACTATATAAATAAAGTTTTCATGCAACTTAAAATTTTGATTCAATCCTCGGTAAAGAAATAATCGGCTATTTTTCTCGGTAATTCAATATTTGATTTGACAATTTTAAAGAAGCTAAACATGAATCACACTGACAAAGAATAGCTATTAACTTGCAGAATTTAGAATTAAATAAATGTGATTTTGAACACTATAAATTATCATATGACTCCAACTCTCTCAGAACTTTTTAAAAATTGAAAGTGTATGTAAATAGTTCATCATTAAACACAACTTACAATTAGCATTTTGTTATTAACATTGCCTAAAGCATATATTTTAGACAAGCAATTGTATTCAACATTGGTAATCTGTTTTCGAGTTCAGTTATGATACAAAAATTTCTTAAAATAATGAATAAAAGACGCAATACCAAAACAATGAACAATTTTTACCACGTTTTTACTAACTTCATTTCGTTCCTGTCTGTCTGTCCGAAAAAATTCAAATTTTGCAACGAGAAATTAAACCATTTCTAATGATCCTAGAGATCTCACAATTTTACCACAGATAGATCTTGAATGACAACGCATTGTATCAAAATTTCAGATTGATCGAATGTACCGTCATTTATTTAATGCATTTTAGTGTATCTCTATATAGCATATGTATCCGTCTGCTATTGTTGACATCCACGTGCCACGGAGTTCACCCCAGCAATCGACGACCACTGCAAGGGGAGTTAAGCCAGTTTCAGTCTGTAAATGTTTGTCACGCGATGCGTTTAAAGAAATACAATTTTCGATATACTCTATGATTTTACACTTAGACTAAAAAGAACGAAATAAATAGAGGTAAAAATAGATTTTTAAAAACCACGTTTTTATAAGTGGACTAAAAAGAAGAAAATAATCTAAAACTTATAACTTCAAGCACTTTAATTTAATATGACTAAAAACGTGAGGCGGGCGCTCATAAACGTTTCACATATGCAGTTCACTCATTCTCTTACTTATAGATCTCTCTTGTGCCTTCTAAATTATAAATCTTTAATTTTTATACCAATCACCCGCCCAACGTTGGTCCCCATGCCACAGACAGACATTCTGTAATGAGAAACAAATACTACGATTCATTCATTTATTTAAACCAGTAAATACCAAAAAGATGTTTTAATGTCAATAACAAGTAACATACTCTCCGCTACTACGACAAGTAAATGCTTATCGGTAATTTTGTTGGCTAGTTTCAATAAGAGAAGCTGAATTTTAAGGATGCTTCGGGTGTAGGACACATTGATATTTGCCGACGCATGGGTTGCAATAAATTTTAGTATATCGACCGGTAATTACTATGGCGAATTAAGGTGGGGGGGGGGTGTGCTGATTGGGCTAAAGCCAGGGGCCCGCAATTATTTAAGGGCCCCAAACTTATTATATTGTGATTATAATTGTGTAATAAGGGTGGCTGGACCGGGCCCCAGGTGGAATTTTAGCCATGGGCCCCCGTGCAATCTTGATCCACCCATGGGTGATTAGTTTGCAAGCAACGATTTTATTCTTACTATGCGACTTCTTTTTTAAAAATGCTGTTTGTTTGGAGGTATTAGTAACGATTAAATAATTTTTATCCTTGAAAGCAAGTCCACTAGTTGTATCCTATCGTATGTCTGTCTGATAAGTCATTGTTTTTTTTCCTAATTTCAACATATGATATATAAATTTGTGCTGACTGCACCTTTTCTTCGTGATATACTATGATTGCACATATAAATACATTTTTAATGACATTGTAAGCCTTCATTTATTTTTGTGATTAAAGGAACTATAATTAAGATACCGTTTTTCTAGTTGCTCGAATAAATAGTAAAAGTGGTTAAAATGATTTTTAATTGTATTTTATTTCCAAAAAAAATTAGTCATGGTTTCATAATTCTTTTAAAATTGTATCAAATAAAATAATACATGTATATTTGTTAAAAAGTTATTTTACGATGCTAAAACTAGTGCCGCTGTTTAATATTTACCTGAAATGAATGCTGGGAATCGCCGTAGCTATTACATCCTCTGTCACACATTCCTCCTACAAATATGTGTACATACATTCTCTTACAACATTATTGGATCGCTTTTAAGAATTTTCGCTTACTATTCTCAATTTTGAAATAACTTTAGTCTTATTTACTGTGGTATATCAATCCAGTATAATGGTTATAATATGAAAATAATTATTTTGCGAAGACGGATAACGATTCTCTTCAATAACTCGTTATATATATATATATATATATATATATATATATATATATATATATATATATATATATATATATAATATATATATATATATATATATATATATATAGGGCTGCGGAGATTAGCGATTAATTTATCGATTACTCGTTACAAAATTTATCGATTAAATTATTTTTAACGATTAATCGACCCATCACTTCCAAATTACTTGAAGTCAAAAAGTAAAAAAAAATAATAATAAAAAATAGCGGCCGATAAATAATTAATTTTCTTACGATTACTCGAACATTTTGGTTTTAAACTATTGACTGACGGGAATGTTCAAAATTTTAATAAATTTTGCCTACCATGGTTCTAACACTTCGCCTACTTATCAAACCAAATGAAAAGCGTATTAAGCTAATGGCAGTAATGGAGACTGACTACAAAATTGAGATGAAAGTTCCCGAATCAATTAACCCTCTACAGTGGTGGAAACTTAATGAACACCGATATCCGATATTGTCATTCCTTGCCAAGACCATTTTGTGCATACCAGTTACCTCAGTTCTATGTGAATGATTGTTCAGCTCGGCTGGTTATATTGTCAATTAGACACGATCATCACTTGAACCAAATAATGTCAACACACTTGTCTTTGTGCGTCGTTGATTAAAAGATTACATATAAAGAAGACTGTCCAGTGTTATTTAGATTTTCAACAAGAATGTTTAATAATTGTTACTAATGGCATCATAAATTTTAATTTTTGGCTGTAATCGAAATTAACAATTAAGTTAACGATTAAATTTAAATTAATTGATAATTCAAAATATAAATACACACATTCGTAGATTATAGAAATCAACACTTGTCAACTCTGTTCAGATCCTGCAAATCAACTACCATTTTAAAGTTATATAACTATTGATTTACTTTTGCAAATTTTATTTGTTTTGTGTTAAAAACTATAAACCATTATTGGCAAGGGTCTCTTTTCAGCTTCTTTTTTTTTCTTTTAAACTAGTTGATGCGCAACAGTTACTTTATGATCGAAAAAAAATTATTTAGTGATGTTGTTTCTTTCTATCTTCGCCATTACAAGTTATTTCGCCATTACTCCGCTATGTCGATATTTTCATGCCCATCTTGGCCTTACGCCAATTAATCCCACATATGTGCAGACCCTGCAGCCAGCCATTTTTTCTTGAAACCGCAACCACTAATTTTAGCGAAGATCTGCTTTTTTTGTTTTATGCTGTATTGTTCAGCAACTCAATCAAACATTGTCGGAGCATTCATCTATGCAAGTTTCTGATGTAGTCGTACTCGTTTATTATTTTTTCTGAGCTCGTTTTAGATTTATTTATTTTTTTTACCGCAGCTTGAGTTTTTAAAAAAAGTGGTTATTCTTTCATTTTAAACGGTTCCACCTGTATAAGCCTAATTATTGTTTTATAACTTGAAAAATAAGAAATGTCAATAAAAAGAACAAATTAACCAGTTACGTTTGCTATCGATAAGCAGACGCATTACTGATATGTATTTCGCATGTGCATTATAGATGTTTTAATTAAAATTCAAGCCGTTGTTTTATATACATACGTAGGGCCGGGCTATTATATATGGCTAGTGTGTGTAATATTATAATGGACTTTACAGATTCAGCGATATTGCATTCGATAAACCTGAAAAAGTATTAAGACCAAACATTTCATAAAGTATTATAGAAAAGGTGCTGGAACGCCGTTCCGATGCGTTCTGTCAGAGAAAAGCACTGAAAATATATATATAAATATAAACTAGAGGCAAGTACCCGTCTTTCCCGGTTTTAAAATAAGGTTTTCTTTAGAAGCGTACACAACTGTTTATTTGCATGAGATAAAAAGGTGCATTTATCTTAGAGGAATGTGATAGACAACATTTTTAGCAGTTCCATATTGAGTGTGTAAAAAAAGATTTTCTTCTTTGCCAACTCTGGAGCAGGCCACATACAACTGCCCATGAGAAAAGCATGTTGTCTCCAAGTTTATACCAGCAATCCCAAGAGACTTGTTGATTGTCATGACGACACAGTGACTGACGGACGGACGCGCTTAGCCGCAATATCTTATATATATGGAAAACTACATTCGGGTCTCTGGACCCCAAAGGAGTGATAATTAATAATTATTTTGCCAGTTAGCATTTTGGAAGGGTACTCAACAACTTCCCAAAGTTTCATGCTCCTACCTACACAGGAAATTGGAGATTTAATAATGAGCCTGATTTATATAGCTCATTTAAGAAAAAATAATACGTTTGGGCCCCGGCCCCCCCCCCTGTTAGTGATAATTTAATATTTTTTCGACTGTTACCATTGCGGAAGAGCATTCAACAACTTTCCAAAGTTTCATGCTTCTACCTACACTGGAAGATGAGGAATTAGTGTTGATTCAGTTTTATATAGCCCATATAAGGGGAACATGTTTTAGGCTCCCCGGCCATCCATGAGTGGAATTGTTTACATTCTTTTTCTCCAATCATCGTCATAAGAATGTATTCAGAAAGTTCCCATAGTTTCATGCTTTTACCTTCACGGGAAGTTGGAGAATTAGTGTTGAGTAAGTTTTAAATACAAGAAAAAAACTACATTTGGGACCTGGCCCCCAGTAAGTGATAATTTAAATCATATTTTTACCTGTTACCGTTGCCAAATGGTACTTAACAACCATCGAAAGTTTCATGCTTCTAACTACACGGGAAATATACGAATTTTTTATTTTTATTTTGTATATATCTCATATTTGGAAAAAACTACATTTTTGGCCCCCGGCCCCCAGTATCTTATATATATTGAACGAAATCTGCTTAATAACCTTTCCCATGTAATTTTGTGTACATGTACCAAATTTGACGTTATTTGGTTGTCTGCATCTTGAGTTATTAGGGAACAGACAGACAGACAGACAACAAATACGTCTTATATGTATACTATCTTATCTTATCTGTTTACAGACGCTCCTTCTATACAGAAGATTATTGCGTCCAACGCTTATCTATGGTTTGTGTTTAGTCCTGCATTTTTATTAGAGATTTAAATGCTGATAAAGTGTTGGTTTTCCTGGATTCTTCAGGCAACCCATTCCACGCCCGAATTCCGGACGGGAAGAAGGAAAACTTGTATGTGTTTGTTCTTGCATACGGAATAAGAAAGGTGTTTTTATCCTTATGTCTATCTGAGGGTTGTATTAAGTTATCTTTGTGTTGTATTTCTAAATTAGAATTAATTGCTTTATGTATGATTACTACTTTGCTTTTGGTTCTGCTATCCTCTAGTGTTTCAAGGTTTAATGATTTAACTAATGGTGTTATTCTTGTCAGTTTCGAATATTCTCCAGTAATGAATCTGGCAGCTCTTTTTTGAATTTGTTCTAGTTTATCAATGTTTTCTTTGGTGGATGGGTCCCATACAGAAGATGCATATTCTAGTACAGGTCTCACCAAAGTGAGGTAGCATTTTAGTTTTATATCTCTATTACATTTGTTAAAGTTTCTTTTTATAAAGCCTAAGGTTTTGTTTGATTTTTTAATAACTTCATTGGTATACTAGGGGCAAGTACCCGGCTTTTTACAGGGTTTAAAAAAAAGGTTTTCTGTAGAAGCGTACAAAACTGTTTATTTGCAAACAATAAAATGGTACATTTAACTTAAAGCAATGTGATAGACAACATTTTTTCAGTTCCATTTGGAGTGTGTACAAAAAGATTTTCCTCTTTGCCAAGTCTGGAGCAGGCCACATACAACTGTCCATGAGAAAAGCATGGTGTCTGCAAGTCTATACCAGCAATCTCAAGAGACTGATTGATAATTTTTATTATTTTTTGTACCTGTTACCATCGCCAAATGATACTGAACAACCGCCGAAAGTTTCATGCTTCTATCTACACGGGAAATAGGATAATTTTTTTTTAAATTTGTTCTAAAGCTCTTATAAGGAAAAAACAAAATTTTGGACCCCCGGCCCCCAGTATCTTATATATATATAGGGAATGAAATATATGTAAGAACTTTTCCCATGTAATTTTGTGTATGTGTACCAAATTTCACGTTATTTGGTTGTCTGGATCTTGAGTTGTTAGCGAACAGACAAACAGACAATAAATGCGTCATATATGTATAACATTTGGTTCATATTTCTACCTACAAAGAAAGATGAGGAAATAGTGTTGATTCAGTTTTATGTAGTTCATATAAGGAAAAAACGGTTTTGGGCCCCCCCCCCGGCCACTCATGAGTGAAAATTTTTAAATCATTGTTCGCTTTTTATCGTCATTAGATTGTATTCAGCAAGTTCCCAAAGTTTCATGCTTCTACCTTCACGGGAAGTTGAAGAATTAGAGTCGGGTCAAGTTTAAGTATAAGAAAAAAAACTACATTAGGGCCCCCGGTCCCCAGTAGGTGATAATTCATATATTTTTTAACCTGTTACCATCGCCAAATAATACTTAACAACCACCGAAAGTTTCATGCTTCTGCCTTAACGGGAAATAGGATAATTTGTTATTTTTATTTTTATTGGGCTCATATAAGGAAAAAAACGTCATTTTGGGCCCCGGCCCCCAGTATCTTATATATATATAGAACGAAACTATTTAAGTACCTTTCTCATGTCATTGTGTGTATGTGTACCAAATTTCACGTTATTTGGTTGTCTGGATCTTGAGTTATTAGGGAACAGACAGACAGACAACAAATGCGTCTTATATGTATACTTGGGGCAAGTACCCGGCTTTTCCCGGGTTTAACAACAACAGCAACAACAACAGCAACAACAACAGCAACAACGACAAAAACAACAACAGCAACAGCAACAAAAACAACAAAAACAAAACAACAACAAAAACAACAAAATCAACAACAAAACAACAACAAAACAACTACAACAACAACAGCAACAACAACAAAGCAACAACAACAAAACAACAAATACATTAGCAACAACAACAAAGCAACAACAACATGAAGGACATTGTCGTCGCAGGGCAAGGGATGTGGACAACAACAACAACAGCAACAACAACAGCAACAACAACAAAAACAACAACAGCAACAACAACAACAAAAAAAAACATCAACAACAAAACAACAACAAAACAACAACTACAACAACAACAGCAACAACAACAAAGCAACAACAACAAAACAACAACTACAACAACAAAAGCAACAACAACAAAGCAACAACAACAAAACAATTATTTTATGGCGATAATCGCCTTCTTGTTAATCTCGACACCAAAATGTTTATTAATTTGCGTCATTATTTTACGTCTTAATTTTCAATAATTTTTATTTTATATAGCTCATATAGGGAAAAACTACATTTTGGGCCCCCGGGCCCCAGTATCTTATATATATGGAACGAAACCCGTTTAATAACCTTTCCGGTAAAATTTTGTGTACGTGTACCAAATTTCACGTTATTTGGTTGTCTGGATCTTGAGTTATTAGGGAACAGACAGACAGACAGACAACAAATGCGGCTTATATATATAGAGAAGATATATAGAGAGATATTACTTTACCGTTAGTACACAAAGGTGGATTGCTGTAGCCATTGCATCCCATCCTACAAACGCCGGTAGTTCTGTCACAAGAAGAATTGAAACAACTTGAATTGCAGTCTCTGGTACAGTTTGGCCCCCATTTAAAAGATTGGCATTCTGTAATAATTTAAAGAATGAGAGAACTTTGTCTAATTCATTAATTATTTATTTTAATGTTTCACCACAAATACGCAATATTTGGTCGCTCTAGACCTTACTCTGATTACTCCGTGAAATGTGTAAGTCACGTTACAATAGGGACATCAAGAGAAAGACAAATGATTAATAAATAACTAGCTTAAAATACTTTATGATGATGTGAGGCAAAGGATAACTGAAATCGGTACCATGTATAAAGATGCCGTAGTTGGTAAATTATAAACAATAGTGTTGGAAGCGTTTCTGCTTACTTCTGAATATTTTAAAGATTTCAGTATTTTATTTATGTTTGTAAGTGATGGTGGAATTATATTTTTCAAATCATGCAATACATATCTTACGCTCCTTTAAAATATCATGGTGTAGAGCTGTGTATAGTATAAATCATTATGGTGACATATTAAAAAAATACTATTCACATAATAAAAAAAATGTGTAGCAGCGATTAAAGCATTGCAATTTAAACCCTTAATTTTTTAAAATTGTATAATTATACATTAAGCAAACAAATAAATATTGAATATGCATACATTTTACGAAATTAATTCTAATAAAATTATTCTTTTAAAATTGTACGATATAAAAAATATATTTTAATATATTATAAAGGAAAAATCGAATCATTAATTAAGCATTTACCTGTAATGCATGCTGGAAAATCACCGTAGCAATTACATCCTCTGTCACATATTCCTCCTACATTTTTACACGAGTTTTCCCAACAGCTGCTGCTACAGACTTTTGTACAGTTTATACCCCAGGTTCCTGTTGCACACACTGAACAAATAAACTGTCAATTAACTTGCGTTTACTACAGGGTGATTAATCAAGTATTTTTTATGCATATTTCCCAAAATGTCAAATAATTCTTTTTAAAATTACTGTTTTAAAAAATATGCACGTTTTACACTTTCTGAATCAGCGAACAATATAATAAAAACATATTAAATGGGATTACTTAGACCAGTGTTGTCCAACCGGTGTGCCGCGGCACACTAGTGTGCCGCGAGAAAATTTTAGTGTGCCACGAAAGATTTCCAAAATACCATAAATTGCTAGGCTTTTCGAACCTTCAAGTTTTGAAAAAAAATATCCTTAACCGAAAAAGATTTCAATAAAAACGTTTCATGTTTGTATTGTTCTGGTTGTGAGAATCTCTTGAAAGCTACAAAATTTATCTCCTCTATTGGGAATAAATATTTGTTGTTAGTAAATAAAAACCCTTTCCTGCTGTTCACTTTTTAAAAAACTTTTAATTACAGACGGCTATGGATAATTTTTTGAAGAGAAGCCAGAAGGATTCCAGCGAGCATCAAATAAAGAGAGAGCTTCGAAATCCAAGAAGAATGTTACCAAACGGAAATATCACGAGGAATATCTTGAGTATGGTTTCATACAATGTGCAAATGATCCTTCTCTTCCGTTTTTTCTTAATTGTAACATGGTATTGTCCAACGAGTCCATGAACCCCAGTAAACTGAAGCGGCATCGGAACTCAAATCATCCAGAATTGAAAGACAAGCCGAAAAGTTATTTCGCATCCATTCGGTCCAACTTAGAGCAGCAATAAAAAATAATGAAATTTTCCTCAATTCCTGTCAAAGCTCAGTTAGCAAGCTATAAAATTGTGAATCTTTTGGTAAAAACAAAAGAAATCTCATTTGGACGCTGAGACAATCATATTGCCGTCTTTACGAATCGCAGTTGAGACTATAAAGTTGGGATCCAACGCTGTTGAAAAAATAAATAAGATTCCACTGTGTCACCAGAAGAGGGGACGTCGGATTGCTGACATTTCGACAGATTTGGACAATCAAATTAAAGAGCATTTTTCGGAAGCCGACGACATCCAAAAGCTCTGGGCAATGCAAATCGATGAAAGTACTGACATCAGCGGAAAGGCGCAACTGCTCGGAAACGTCAGACGTGAAAGACTGCAGATGATAGAGAAATGAGAGTTTGCTTATCCAGCAATGAGCCGCGTTTTGAGCTTATCTGCTCCAGAGAAAACGCTCAAGTATCTCATTAATTATGAAACATCTTTTGAATAAACACTGATTTCTTGTTTTTTTGTGAGGTGTGCCGCGCAAATTTTTTACCAGTTTAGTGTGCCGTGAACGATTTTCGGTTGGACAACACTGACTTAGACTAAGTTTTTATTTTAGTATTTCCACTATTAATAGCATGTTTCTTAAATATAATAATTTTATATTTCACTGACTATTCCTTTATTATTCTTTTGGAATAGGATTTTCGATTCTTTTTAAAAAGAACATATATAGATTAGAAGTTATTAAAATATCAAATTCTTTAAGTAATCATATTTTAAAATCCTTTATATTAACTCGTGGTGTCTGCGGCCGCCCGACCGCCCGCCCTTGTCGCCAAAACTTTTGATCGATTTTTAACCCACTTGCTCGTAAGCTAGCGAGCTGAAATTTTGCAGGCTGTTTTGTACAGATGATAAAAACAATGTATTAAAATGTCAGATCGATCGCATGTACCGTATTTAAATTATTGATTTTTTAGATTATTTTATTTATTCCTATGTATCATGCTATGTTTTGAGATAGAGCGTCGCGGTGCGTATTATATTGAACAACCTTTCTGTCGCGCAATAAGGTGCGTATTTTATTGACAACTCTTTTTATAAACATATTCCTGATCAGTGCGCATTATATTAAACATAAGCATCCCTCACAGCTAGGAGTGAAGAGAGAAGGGCCAGGAGAAAAGAGAAGGGGGGCGGAAGAGCATGAGTAAACGCCATCGTCGGATCGACGGACGGATGCCATACACACACATAAGAATATGTCTGCTATCCAATCTCCTGCTAGATCTGAGTTGTTATTTTATTTAAAAATTTACCTCAGTACGCCTAAAAAGTATTTTGTGTGTTTTTAAAAAAAATTCTCTATATTTAAAAAGAAATTTGATTTAGATTTAAAAACACACTCAATAGTGATTGATGATATTTTATCCAATGCAGTAAATTATATAAATTTATTACTAAGAGCTTTATTAACATTTTAGAGTGTCGTTAAAAAATAAATAGCAATACAAATACACATTTAATGCTAGGATTTTCTACCGTATTTTTGTTTTTAATTATAAAGTTTCTCACTATCTCTCTACACGAAAAAACTCAAACTTGTATTACACTTATCTCTTTTGAATCTTTGAAATAAAAAGTCAAATTAATCACTTTATTGATTCCTTAACATGTAAAACACACAAAGAAGAAAGAAACCAAAAATAAATATTTAAAAAATACATAATTAAATATAGAAAGGCAATTAATTATGTAATCCTGGCATGATAAATCAAGAAAATCCTACAGTATTACCTCACAACTCACTCTCAAAATTAATACTCAACCATACATCAAGATTATAATACCCTATAATCTATACAAAAATAAAGATTTCTTATTTTAAACACCCCCTACTAAACACTATATGTAGCCGCTGTCTATCATCAATAATTACGACAAACCTTCTCATTCACTAAAGATTCGTAGCCTTACAACAACAAGTTCACATTCGCTTGACATTAAATACCTGTTTGGCAAGTTGGTGGATCCATGAAACCATTACAAACTGGGCACGTTCCAGTTTCAACATCACATGTTGAGTTACACTTAATGTTACATGTGTTATTGCATTCTAGACCCCATTTACCAGGTACGCAATCTGTTACATCAGAAATAATATATCAATGTTTTTACGAATCTCATGCAGATGTAAACACAAATGTATAACGATTAACTTAGTATGTGTTTATGACTTATTAAAAGACGAAGGAACATGAAATAATACACTACAATTTTTTTTTAAAAACGTGTACGTTATATTTAATATGATTTTGTTGTAGCGCTTTTTGTCTTAATGCACACACAACTCGGAGAGAAGAAACAGTCCATGCTCTCGTAAAAAATTTTCATTTTCAATTATATATCTCGGAAAGGACAATAACGAAAGTCTACTAAAACGATGTCCTACTTGAAAGGACATAAAAACGCAACTATTACATAAATACCTAAACTAGATAACATTGAGATCGATGGAAAACTATTTTTTTTAACTGTCAAAAGCGTAAATATAATATCTATCACGAGAAATCAGCAGATATAGGTAACATGAAAAAATTTAATGAAATACATGGCCATAAAAGGCAAGCCGTCAAACCACGCGCAGGATACATATGAAAGCAACAAGCAAGGCCGCCGCCAGAAATATTTTCGTCCCAAAAGTGTTATCGCGTTGTTGCTTTTTCATCTATTATGTATATACCATTGCTATTTCATAAGAAAATAAGAATTTTAAAAAAAAGAATAACAAAATTGTGCTTCTTTACTGATACATTAAATAGAAATTAGCGAGTCATATTTTGATCATAATTTTAGATATGTAAGTGATACACACTCAAAGTTTTCAACTGACCGTGTTGTACAAACTTGCGATGGTTACCAAAAATTTACCTATACATATATTACAATAATAATTTTAGAGTCTATGTTTTCCTATTAATTGCCTTATTTTGAAATAATAATAGCAATAATAATAATAATAATAATACAAAAAATAATAATAATAATAAATAATAATAATAATAATAACAATAATAATAATAATAATAATAACAATAATAATAATAATAATAATAATTATAATAATAACAATAAAATTCATCCAGTGAAACAAATTCTAGCCAGAAAGCTGTACCTCCATACGCCTCCACTTCACACAACGTCAAATATCTGTTTATTCCATCTAAACTAAACCTGAGTCCTGTTACTGGCATTGTACTTTCCTTCTCCGTAAAGACCAATATAAATACGGGAATATCAGCAGTCTCTGGGGTGCTATCCTTGTAACTAAACACTGATGAGTTCGTAGAATTAAAACATTGAAGATTGAAGCCATTTAGTCGTTGAGTACAAGGCCTATTACTGCAATCTGAAATTTAATAAATGTGTATTATGAAGTACAGCTAGTCGTTTAGAAAACTGTTTCTCAATGATTTTCAGTTAATTTAGTAGTCTGTTAACCAAAGCAATGTCACAATTTCGGGTCAGGAATCCAAAAATCGTTAATTATTATTAAAAAATTACTTTAGTTTTAAATTATTATTATTTATTTTTTATTTTTTTTTGCTATTGAATCAATCGATTAGTTTGACAAGTATTTTCCATTCCTTTTGATATTTTTTGGTTAGGTTATTTTGCTAAATATTTAAATAAGGTTTAACAAACGCACTAGTGGGACATTTAGATAGTGCAATATACTTTACAGAGATACGCAGTGGCGTAGCTAGGGGTGCAGGGGGGACATATGTCCCCGCGCGCAACTTTAGGGGGCGCCAAAATGAGTATTAAAGCTAATTATTTTATTTAATTTTTATGTAAACTAAGTTATCCCAAATACATTTGAAAGATTGGATTTTGTAGCTCAATAAATATTATCATTACAAAACAGTTGACAAGCATGATTTTGACGCCCCCATTGATCATTAAAAGTTCAAATTCAATTGAAAAAGCAACGTTGGTGCGATATTTTGAAAAAAATACTTATCTGAATTAAGTTTCTAGTTTAACAAAATTTGGCACTGCGTGGCCATGAGGAACATCTGCATAAGGACGAGGATAAAAATGTTGGAAACTTTCTCTCTGTGATCAAACTGCTTGCTCAGTATAATCCACTGTTAGAAAAACACTTACAACATGACCGAGAAAATCCTGGTTCAGTATCTTATTAATCACTGGGAATCCAATATGAATTTATCCACCTAAGTACATCGATTGTAAGGAATAAGCTGTTGAGTGAAATCAGAAAAAACCCAAATACTACGGTATCTTACTTGACTCAATACTCGATCTAGGACGCTAGGAACAGCTTTCTCAAGTCATCAGATTTGTGGATGTGGATTTTCAAACTAAAAAAGTAACCATCAAAGAACCACTTTTAGGTTTTTGTTCAGATACATTCCAAAGACGCAGGAAGCCTTGAAAAAGCTATCATAGAGAAACTTGAATCTGATAACATACCTCCTGTCGGTCACAATGTTATGACAATGCTGCTGTAATTAATGGGCATATATCCGGCCTTCAACATCGAATATGTGCCAGAAATCACAGAGCATTTTTTCGTCAAATTTGACAAACACAGCTTAAACTTAGCAGGAGTTCACTCAGCTAAACAGGATCTAGTTGTTATCACGTTTTTGGAAGAGTTGAAAGTATATATTTGTTTTTATCTCTTTCAACAACTCTTTTGGAAGAATATAATTAAAATGAGTTGTGCCAATCACAGTGAAGTGGGTGTCTGAAACACGCTGGAGTGCACGATCAGAAGCTGTTAAAGATAGTTATGAAGGGCTAGATTAACTAGTAGGGCTGTTGAAAAAATTGTCAGAAGATGCAACTATGACGCATGACACCAGAAAATATGTAGAAACTTTGCTGGCAGGTATATTAAACTTCAAATTCCCATTTTTGTTACATTTCTGTAACATCATACTTGGGAAAATGTATCGTCCAGAAACAGTTGCAGGGTCTTACTATGAATTTGAAGGAAGCAGCATCTGATCTTGAATCGCTGAGCAAGAACTTGTCAGCATTCGTGATAATTTGAGCCACGTTGTGGTAGACAATGGAAAAGCAAGAGGCAAAACTTAGGAAATCGAGATGTACAAAAATTTAGATGACATCTGAGGATGCTTGGAGAATTAGCAAGAGATGAAGGAGTTTCTGCAGAAGAAGAAATTGCTCGTCTTATGAACAGCTTAATTGATAGACTCCAACAGGAGATATCAATACGTTCTTTACGTCTAAAAAAAATCTAAACACCAAAATTGGATTTTTACTAGACGTCAAAACTCTTCTCGCTGAGACAAATTATGTCGATACACTTCGACAAAATAGCATAGCTTTTTGGAAATTTCTACTGCTTTGACGTCAATGGTCACAAATTGTGCACAGAAATCGGAGATCGCAAAATGCTGCTCAGTACCCGGACTGAAGTTCTACCGGAAACTCCTTTGGATATTCTTGGTTTTATTGTTTCATAAGGAGATTTCGTATTTCCGAGTCGGCGAATTTCACTGCAAATAAATATAACAATTGCTGTTTCAATTGCAAGATGTGAGCAGTCATTCAGCAAACTGAAGCTTATTTTGTCTTATTTACGTGCTTCAATGGGACAAGATCGTCTGAGGGATCTTGCACTCTTTAGCGTCGAAAGAGAAACACTTGAGAATATCAATTTTGACAACTTGATTGACGAGTTTGCGACAGTCAAATCAAGGAGGAGCAATTTGTTGTAGACTATGTATATTCCAGTCATGTATAATTAGTAGAGGGTTTTTTTTTCAAATAAATTGTTTACAATCGTACATAGAATTATTTGTCTGTATTCTATTTCATTAAAATACTATATGATTGGAAAATGAACAATATAAACCGTAATATTTCAAATTTTTCTTGGGGCTCAGTGAGCCCCCAGAATCTGTCGGTACGAGAAGGGGCGCAGAATTTGTGTCATGTCATGACTCTAGCTACGCCCTTAGCTACGGGCTGGGTTGCATTTTTGTTAAACGAATACGTTTGTTTACGTGGTAGAAATAATTTTATATTTAATTAAATAGCTTCCATGTTGTTGTAAAGTTTAGGCCGTAGTTGAAGACAACAAGACCATAATATGCTTTGTAATATTGGATTCCTTTCTCATCTTAGTATATATATTTGTAAAAAAATACTGCATGCTGTTACTATTTTCATAAGCAAATCGTTCAATTTCATTATTCGTAGCCGTCATTGATAAACTCTTACATATTATATATGTATATATATCTAATACATAAAGCTCAAATGTTTGTATGTTTGTATGTTTGTATGTTTGTATGTTTGTATGTTTGTATGTTTGTATGTTTGTATGTTTCACTTTTCGACTTTCTGTTAGACAATCACGGAAAAACCAAATGACGGACGGGGACCAAATTTGACAGGACGGTTCCTTTTACCCTGAAGGTGGTTTTAAGTTAATTTTTGTAATTGTCCCTTTTGCCCGAATGCCGTAAATTAAATAATCAGAAAATGCAGAGACAAAGAATAAAAAATTTAACATCATTTCTGTATTGAACAAATTTACGCGGACGTTCAAATGCCGTTCAAAGCCAGTTACTTTTGGTGACGTTTTTTTCCCCCAATGCCAATACCTTTATTTTCGGCCGTGCGCATTTGAAAAAAATATTATAATGTCTAATTACGGTGCGCACATTTTCGTGTACTCTTCATAATTTGAGCTGTGTAGTACAAAGAATTGTCATTTTCTTTACTGTTACTTTCTATATCTTAGATAGACACGTAAACATTTTTAATTACAACTGCCACACGATGCATTAGATTTAAATGTTTACACGTTTAAATCTAATTGCGAATTTGTTTTAATTATTTTCTGTTCCATAACTCGACATTTAATGAAAAACCTATTTATGTAATATTTGTGTCAGTATTTTTTTCAAGGCTTCATTTTTAGCGGTGCACGTTTTAAAATCTTTTATCGCCTGTTTACTGTGCGCACATTTTCGTGTACGCATCTTAAATTTAGCTGTGTCCTATTAATATAACATTTATATTTTGTTTGTCTTTTACATAAGCTGTTGTCTTTTACATAACCTATACACTTATACTATTTAAACTTAGGCTACCGGACTTATTAACATAAGTAGATTAAACTAAATAAAGTGATCCTGAAAACGCTTAATTATTTTGTATTGCGAATTAAATATGTTATGTTCTTTAATTTTATGATGGATTAACATAGGCCATTTTTAAAATCGATTATTGTGATGGTTTCACATGCATTTTTAACATAAAATTGATTTGTTTTTTTTTGTTTTTTTTAAAATTAGGAATATAGCCTAATTTTTTAAATTTATCTTTATTATCTTTATCTCATAGACGCTGTTGCAAATATTGTATTAATTACAATTGTGTTACATTGCAGTGTCGTAAATATATAAGAGCTTTTTTAGTGACGACAGTGGCAGAGATCTTTTGGAAAAATGTCAACAAAGCAGTGGTCTTTTTTTAATGGATACAAACAAACAAACATAAAAATATCAACTGAGCTTTATATGTTACATATGCGTTAAAATTATTTTATTTCAATTATTTTCACGATGCATTGTATTAATATTTTACATGCAATGAATAAAATTGGGTTTTTAAAAATTTAATTCATAACTCGACATTTAATTAAAAACCATAGATGTAGCGAGTTTATTTTATGTTGAAAGTGATGGCCTATGTCAAATAAACGTACACTTTAAAACTGATTACTTAAGCTTTATATACACTATATATTATAAACTTTCGCTACCGAAAGTATTAACAAAAGTTGACTAAATTTAATGAAGTGATCCTGAAAACCCTTAATTAATATGAATTGCGAATTGAATATGTTTTTATGTTCATTCCTTTGTATTCAGAATAGCATAGGCCATTTCTAAAATTGCCTTTCAATCATTTTTAAGATGCGCCTATTAACAGACGGTTGAATCTTTTTTTTTAATGTATTTTATTTTTCAGATATAAAATCTGGTGTGTGTGTGCATTGAATATAATTTCCAAAATATGATGCCTTATCCGAAATATGGAACAAAAAAAAAGATTCCTTTTTGAAATTATACACATTGCTTATAAACCGTAAATATAAATCGTAAAATATAGAGACATAAAAATGTTAAATATTATTTCCCTGTTTAGACAATTATGAATACGTCAAAATGAAGAGTTATTTTGGTCCAGTAAATTTACTTTATAACAAGACTTTATATTATGCGCTCAGATTTCTATATTGTCTAAATATGGTGTGCACATTTTTTTATATCATTTTAATACGACCGTTTTTTTTAAAAATAGTATTTTAGAAAGTACATTTATAATTATGTTTATTTGCGCTATGAGTCAATTAGCTTTTGCCTTTTAAAGAGATAGTGCCACATGTTCTTTATCTCATAGACATGGTTACAAATATTATATAACTTACAATTGTGATACGATGCAGTTTCGTAATTATATATTAAATGTTTGAGTGACGAGGGTGGTAATGCTCTTTCGGAAAACATATAAGTTATGTTAATTTTGTACAAGTGGGAATGAAATTGTAAATTTAGTTATTATGGTCGGAAAGAATCATTATTTAATAAGTCATATCTTTTGAATAGTAAGGTTATGTTAAAAGGCACTGCATTAAGTGAAAACAACTCACGCGGTAAAATGGCACATCTCTGTTTCTCATAAGATTTTAACTAAATAGTTGAATCTGAAATTTAACTTGGCAAATAAAAATTGTAATAACCATCATTAATAATTGGATAAAGGGTCAGCACACTCCCGCTACAAAGTGCGGTTATTTTTCAAGTAATATATATATATATAAATATTTAAATATGTTTGTGTGTGTATGAATGTCCTTTATAGCTGTCTAAACCATTCACCCGATCGTCATGAAACTTTTCAAGACTGTTGAGTATGCTCCCGGGATGGTAACTATCACTTTTTTCAAAATTTAACACTCATGGGGCGCCGGGGGCCCATATCGTCATCTTTTGCTAATACGAGCTATATAAAAATTAGTTTAAGCTTTAGCTACTGTGTAAATTATTGGATCTTAACCAAAATGTGTATATGACAACTTGATAGCCAATATTAAAATACTATAGGGCACTAAACTGCTAATATTCATTCCTTTGTGGCTGGGGGCCCAAAAATTCTCATTTTTTAAGCGTTTAAGATTTTATTCACCATTCAGTCATTAACAATCTTGACAAATTATGACACATGTATCAAATATTTACTAATTGAAATGAACAGATGTTTTGAACTTTATATCTTGCCCAGAATGGGCCCTGGGACCCTTAATGTCGTTTTTATCTTATATGAGATATATAAAAAAATAGTTTCTACGTTAGCTACTTAGTAAATGAATAGATCTTCACCAAACTTTACACCCAAAAAAAAATTTGGTAGCCTATATTAAAATACTATAGACACTGCACTTCTAATACCAATATCTTCGTGGCCGGGGCCCCAAATATCTTTTTTATTATATGTTTAAGATATTTTTCCTATTTATTTTTAAAGAGCTTGAGAAATATAGCCACAATAAAAATGAACTAAAATGAACAGGTTTTTGAAATTGACCTCTTGCACCGAATGGGCCAGGGCCCCTTAATGCTATTTTCCCCCTATTGTAGGTATATAAAAAGTAGTTTAAGAGTTAGATATTGAGAAAAAAACTGGATTTTGACAAAACTTAGAATATAAAAACTTAAGAGCCTATATTACTATAACCACTGAACTCTTAATTTCCATTCCTTCAAAAAAGTCTTTTTACTGAGCTTTAATCATTGTATTCCCTATTCAATTTTACACGATATTGAGGAATATATATTGAGTACTATAGATAAAAACAACATTAAGGGCCCCAGGGCCCATTCTGGGCAAGATATAAAGTTCAAAACACCTGTAATTTTCAATTTGTATAATAATGGATACATGTGTCATTATTTGTCAAGATTGTTAATGACTGAATAGTGAATAAAATCTTCAGCGTTAAGAAATGAGTACAATGGCAATAAAAAAGTTATAATATCACTCATTTTGGGGCCGGGGCCCTTAATATCGTTTCTTCTTTTGTACGCTATTTAATTATTAATTTATTTATCCGTTTGCTATGAAACTTGGATTTTGTTTCACACTTCCACGAAGATTTCTTCAGAATTATTCTTAAACATACCACTCATTGGTTTCTTTAAATTTATTCCTTTTTACTTTGATCGTTGCAACGCACGACGGGTCTACTAGTCTAATATATAAAGCTCAAATGTTTGTATGTTTGTATGTTTGTATGTTTGTATGTTTGTATGTTTGTATATTTGTATGTTTCACTTTTTGACTTTCTGTTAGACAATCACGGAAAAACCAAATGACGGACGGGGACCAAATTTGGCAGGACGGTTCCTTTTACCCTGAAGGTGGTTTTAAGTTAGTTTTTGTAATCGTCCCTTTTGCCCGAATGCCGTAAATTAAATAATCAGAAAATGCAGAGACAAAGAATAAAAAGTTAACCTCATTTCTGTATTGAACAAATTTACGCGGACGTTCAAATGCCGTTCAAAGCGAGTTACTTTTGGTGACGTTTTTTTCCCCCAATGCCAATACTTTATTTTCAGCCGTGCGCATTTGAAAAAATATTATAATGTCTAATTACGGTGCGCACATTTTCATATACGCTTCATAATTTGAGCTGTGTAGTACAAAGATTTGTCATTTTCTTTACTGTTACTTTCTATATATTAGATAGACACGTAAACATATTTAATTACAACTGCCACACGATGCATTATATTTATTTGTTTACACGTTTAAATTTAATTGGGAATTTGTTTTAATTATTTTCTGTTCCATAACTCGACATTTAATGAAAAACCTATTAATGTAATAATTGTGTCAGTATTTTTTTCAAGGCTGCATTTTTAGCGGTGCACGTTTTAAAATCTTTTATCGCCTGATTACTGTGCGCACATGTTCGTGTACGCATCTTAAATTTAGCTGTGTCCTATTAATATAACATTTATATTTTGTTTGTTGTCTTTTACATAACCTATACACTTATACTATTTAAACTTAGGCTACCGCACTTATTAACATAAGTAGATTGAACTAAATAAAGTGATCCTGAAAACTCTTAATTATTTTGTATTGCGAATTGAATATGTTATGTTCATCCCTTTGATGATGGATTAACATAGGCCATTTTTAAAATCGATTATTTTGATGGTTTCACATGCATTTTTAACATAAAATTGATTTTTTTTGTTTGTTTTTTTAAAATTAGGAATATAGCCTAATTTTTTTAATTTATCTTTATTATCTTTATCTCATAGACGCTGTTGCAAATATTGTATTAATTACAATTGTGTTACATTGCAGTGTCGTAAATATATAACAGCCTTTTTAAGGACGACGGTGGCAGAGATCTTTTGGAAAAATGTCAACAAAGCAGTGGCCTTTTTTTAATGGATACAAACAAACAAACATAAAAATATCAACTGAGCTTTATATATTACATATGCGTTTAAATTATTTTATTTCAATTATTTTCACGATGCATTGTAATAATATTTTACATGCAATGAATAAAATTGGGATTTTTAAAAATTTAATTCATAACTTGACATTTAATTAAAAAACATAGATGTAGCGAGTTTATTTTATGTTGAAAGTGATGGCCTATGTCAAATAAACGTACACTTTAAAACTGTTTACTTAAGCTTTATATACACTATACATTATAAACTTTCGCTACCGAACGTATTAACAAAAGTTGACTAAATTTAATGAAGTGATCCTGAAAACGCTTAATTAATATGAATTGCTTTTGAATATGTTTTTATGTGCATTCCTTTGTATTCAGAATAGCATAGGCCATTTCTAAAATTGCCTTTTAATCATTTTTAAGATGCGCTTATTAACGGATGGTTGAAACTTTTTTTTTAATGTATTTTATTTTTCATATATAAAATCTGGTATGTGTGTGTGTGCATTGAATATAATTTACAAAATATGATGCCTTATCCGAAATAGGGAACAAAAAAAGATTCCTTTTTGAAATTATACACATTACTTATAAACCGTAAATATAAATCGTAAAATATAGAGACATAAAAGTGTTAAATATTATTTCCCTGTTACGACAATTATGAATACATCAAAATGAAGAGTTATTTTTGGTCCAGTACATTTACTTTATAACAAGACTTTATTTTATGCGGCCAGCTTTCTATATGTCTAAATATGGTGTGCACATTTTTTATATCATTTTAATACGACCGTTTTTTTTAAAAATAGTATTTTAGAAAGTACATTTATAATTTTGTTTATTTGGGCTATGAGTCAATTAGCTTTTGCCTTTTAAAGGGATAGTGCCACATGTTCTTTATCTCATAGACGTGGTTACAAATATTATATAACTTACAATTGTGATACGATGCAGTTTCGTCCTTTTGCCCGAATGCCGTAAATTAAATAATCAGAATGCCGTTTTTATCTTATATGAGCTATATAAAAAATAGTTTCTACGTTAGCTTCTTAGTAAATGAATAGATCTTCACCAAACTTTGCACACAAAAACTTGGTAGCCTATATTAAAATACTATAGACACTGCACTTCTAATGCCAATATCTTCGTTGCCGGGGCCCCAAATATCTTTTTTCGTACATGTTTAAGATATTTTTCCTATTTACTTTTTAAAGAGCTTGAGAAATATAGCCACAATAAAAATGAACTAAAATGAACAGTTTTTGAAATTGACCTCTTTCACCGAATGGGCCAGGGCCCCTTAATGCTATTTTCTCCCTATTGTAGGTATATAAAAAGTAGTTTAAGAGTTAGATATTGAGAAAAAAACTGGATTTTGACAAAACTTAGAATATAAAAACTTAAGAGCCTATATTACTATAGGGCACTGAACTCTTAATTTCCATTCCTTCGAAAAAGTCTTTTTACTGAACTTTAATCATTGTATTCCCTATTCAATTTTACACGATATTGAGGAATATATATTGAGTACAATAGATAAAAACAACATTAAGGGCCCCAGGGCCCATTCTGGGCAAGATATAAAGTTCAAAACACCTGTTAATTTCAATTTGTATAATAATGGATACATGTGTCATTATTTGTCAAGATTGTTAATGACTGAATAGTGAATAAAATCTTAAACGTTTAAGAAATGAGTACAATGGCAATAAAAAAAAACTATAATATCACTCATTTAGGGACCGGGGCCCTTAATATCGTTTCTTCTTTGTACGCTATTTAATTATTAATTTATTTATCCGTTTGCTATGAAACTTGGATTTTTTTTTCACACTTCCACGAATATTTCTTCAGAATTATTTTTAAACATACCACTCATTGGTTTCTTTAAATTTATTCCTTTTTACTTTGATCGTTGCAACGCACGACGGGTCTACTAGTTAATATATA